>OY856188.1:277883262-278260762 GCA_963693315.1 Diogma glabrata | reverse complement strand
TCTCACGCAATCTGTTGTTGTTTTTTATCTCTAATTTGATTTAAGCTTATATTTTTTTATCTGTTTATATTATTTTGATGTTGAATATGATATGTATGTGAAGTGTTTGAAGTGGATTTGACAAGAAATAAATGGAAGCACTTAGAAGTAAAAAAGTTTTGGTAATCTGAGTGATTTGGCATATTCTATCTAGCTACCTTGTTTGATTAATCAGTCAAATAATTTTTAAAATGAGATTTGAATTAATTTCAGTTGCCCGTTCGTGACGTAACATTGAATCGTGGTCGAACGCATTTACTGGTGTACTAAAGTACATTTTGTCACTCATTACACAAACTAATTCATTTCAGTTCGAATTGAACCATTTGAAATAATAACATTTCCACGAAAAAAAAATAAAAGACCTCTTTGAGGTCGCGTGTTGGAGTTGATTTAACAGCCTCAGTAGATGCATTTACTGCAATGGAAGGTATTAGACACTACCATTAAACAACACAAATTTCATCACAGCTTCTTGAAAAAGTGTACAAGGCAATTAGTGCAAATCTTGTTACGAAGCCCAGAAGAGATTTCTGGCATCGGCAGTTAATTGGTAATCGTTATAATTCTTATCGTTCGTTATATCTAATGCGAAATAATAAGTTCAGTGGGTCTTTTTCTTTCATTGTTTTTGTTGTCTTTCGTTGAGTTTTTGACATATATATTTGTACGACTGTTCAACGCTGAAAATTATTAACATATAATTTTTTTATTTGATCGATAGTAAAAACAAACAAAACTAAATTCCTAGTTGCGAAGAAATGTAGACGGGGATGTATATTAATACCAACCTTTATTAACCATTTTTTTTTATTTGAGAAAATAACATGTTTGAATTAAATAATTGCTGAATGGTTTAATTAGACACATCTTATTCAATTTATAGTAAAATTAACAAGTTAGTTAAGTATATTAACCATTTTTTTGTGTTGTACAAATCAAAAATAATTAAAAAATAAAACAATTTAAAAGGGCAGTGCGTGTGAATTATTCAAATAGATGTAATTTGTTGTTGTTGTTGTTAAAATTTAAAGATATTAGAACAAAAAAATAATAAAAACACTAAACAAACTAATATAATTCATAATGGTTATAAGTTTTGCCTTGTTTAATGCATAATTTTTTTACTTTTTTTTGGTTTAACAGTTAATGCAAATTTTTAGCTGTATCATATTTATGAAATTTGTTAATAGTCGAATTTTAAATGAAGGAATAGAATTAAAGTTGGTCATCTAGTTATTACTTTTCATGATTCGTGCTTTGACAATGGAATAACGAAATAAAGAGAAACGACGTATTGAATGGTTTTGTTCTTATATTTGAATTTTTTTTAACATCTAATAAAGGAAAAGCTGTTGCATCAGTTTCGATAATTCGATTCGACGATTAGTACATTTTTTTGTTGTGTTTTATAATGGTCTGTACATGGACGAAACTAATACCAATAGGTTGATTTACTATTCATGTTCAGCGATCGCTTGTGGTTTTGGCGCAGCGAATTTTTGTAATATTGTTATTGATATTGTTCAACAATCGGCTTTGACGCAACGATTTTTATTGTATTGATTTACTATTTAAACTCAGCATTCGCTGGGACCATTGGCGCAACGATTTTACTGTATTGATTTACTATTCAAATTCAACAATCGCATATTTTGATTGTTGTATTGTATTATTATTATTATTCATATTCAGAGTACCTATTCTTTGCTTATTTAAATTCGTCTTCTGGTAAAACTATTGCGTTCAATTCAGATTTTTTACTGGGCTGAGGAAAGGCATATTCGAATTCACAAACTGAAGATAGTCTAAGTTCAAAATCTCATGGCACGCAATTCTTCTAATCATCTTAATAGTGATTTCGCTGTCAGAAATGCACCGTGTTCATTACAATTGAATCTCTCTTCGAGACGAATGACCACAAGAGCACAGAGAATAGGGGCTCACATTACACGTGTTGATACAAACATTTGGTTTTTCTCCATAGCGGACTTATATAATGAATATGAGTTCAACAAAACAGAAACAACCTTTGAAATAGTGAAAGCGTTGAGACCTGACAAACAAACAACACTATAGTTTAATTTTCGTAAACGATCTTAAAAAACTGTAAATTACATTTAAATTAAATATAATAATCTGAGCAATTAATTAGTACAAACCCAAAAAAACAAAACAAAAATTGCAATAAATAAGGCAACAAAATCAACTACCAACCTTCAATTTAACGCGGATTTAATTGATATAATCATTTCAATTAAAATTAGAACCGTTTTAGCAGAAATCTTGCGTGATTTCTTATAATAAATTAAGTAAATGAAAAAGAAAAATTAAAAAAATATAAATGCTGTCATCGTTCGCATAAAAGCGATACGATTTTACTTTCAATTTCGATTCCATATTGTTGGTATTGTAAGTTCTGCAAATTTCAATTTATATCAAGTTTAATCCATCGCAAGTTTTTTTTGTATTTAATTAAAATAAAAGTTAATTAATTTAAAATGCGATTTTTTTTTTGGATTTTTATTTTTCTTTGCTTTTGTTTTGTATGAATAAATTTAATTTAATTTAAGTTTATGAATATCGCTTTAATTATTATTATTTTTTAATTATAATTTTGTTGTTTATTTTAATAATTACATTTTGATTAGAGGATTGGAAAATATTCAAAACGAAATTAGTCATTAATTTCGGACAAAGAAGTACGTCTACTGTCACGATCACAGTGTGAGATCTTGACATTTTGGTTGTTTGCACCAACTCATTGACGAATAAAATGGAAAAGGTGCCGATGTTTATATAAAAACAACCAGATCAGCAACAGTGCGCCATTCTTACCTAGAAATCAAGTTTCAAATTAAAGGTTTAAGTTTAAAATTTTAAAGTTTTATAAGTTTAAATTTTTTTAAACTTAAAAATTCGATCATACAAGTTGTAAAGCATGCCTTTTAACAGAAGTCAAAAGAGACAAAACGGAAATAGGTGGATCGCCCAAATTGACATAATATACATCTCATACAAAGACGAATATAGGACTTAGGAGTAGTTGATGTGAAGTGAAGTATTTGTTGTATTTATTGAGGATAATATTTTTTCGATATTTTCATTAATACTTTTTACATCTATATCGTAACGGGCAAGGCGAATGCGGCGATACTTTTCAAACTAAAGAGGTAGATTTTGATAATGAGTGGTGTTAGGTTCCTCTAATAGATGTTGGGTAGCACAACGGTTAAGGAGATGGATTTTAACTCGGGTGGCTCGGGTTCGATGCCTAGTCAAGGACAAGTGTTTTTTTATTAAAACTATAAAACATTAACAGAAGTTCTTATGGAGAAACATGAAATCGTTAGCGTTACGAGACAACTAAAATGACGGAGGTGACATTATAAAGTTGAATACATTTGGTGTAAAATCTAAAGATTATATCATGACGGCTGAGAACATTCTGTGTTAGCCACCAATTTGCTAGTATTACAGCGCATTGACAACTAAAGCTGCAACAATAAGCAAGAATTGTCCTACTTTGTTCTGTCTAACAGTATATACAATACATAGATGACGTTATATAGTATCAACCAAACTAAAGAAATCTAGGTTTTGCTAGAATATATATATTGAAAGAAAATCAGAGTGTGCGGGGCTACACTTATGTTTATGGTTTACGATATATAATGTTGGCCTAAGACAAAATATATAAAGAGGGTAGGCTTTTCAAACGAACATTTTTGTCGGTCAGGACTACTAATGTGAGAATTATTTGCAGGTAACCCAAAAAGATAATAAATGGGACAGTATACCGTATTGGAATTAGGAAACTTTTCGGCTACAATAATGAAAACATAACTGCAAGGAGAACAAGCCTTAGAGCCTTTTGTGATAGTAAAAGTTTAATCCTGGTGCAATGGTTGCATAATCCATTGGCCAAGGATGAGCCAAAAATACGATTCCAAACGTAATTTAACCTTCACAGAAGACAAACAGCAGATGGAGGCATGAAACACCTTATGTATGGATGACCATTGCAGATAAAGCGTCGATCAGATAAAAATAAATAACTATCAATCATGAAGATGGTATTGTTTCATACTTTATGTAAAAGGCGAAATTCCTAATTGAAACAGATGAAATGCTACTCACTAGAACGTAAGACGTTATAAAAAGATTGACCTAAATAAACTGGCCAGTACTTCAGGAAGGTTATCTTTGCCAAAAAGTCAATAACCGTACAGAGCAAGCAGATCTACAAAATTCAGACTGTTCTAGTTGATATAAAAAAAAGACAAAGGAAGGCTGTGTACAGGAAAAAATTGCATAACAAAATTTGACTTGTATTTTCATCACTGAGACCACGAGAACAGCTCCTAATACTTCAATAGAGCTATAGTTGGAGCTAAATCTTCTACATTTGCAGGTAAAAATTTCAGCCAATGCAAACGTTCTAAGAATTGCTATGTGAATTATGAAAAAAATTAAATTATCGAATTTTAATCTTATAATACAGTGAATAAAGGCATTGCAGGGTGGAATAAAGGCGTTGCAGAGTGGAAATTAAGGGATAGCTAATTGTTGCATGAACCTTTCTTTGTTGTTCTAAACAATATCTCAAAAGTCCCCACCGAAAAATGTTACGCAGGATAAAAGGTCACAAAAAACGGTTTTTCACAAAAATCTCTTTAACGGTAGCTTTTCTCGGAAAAATTGGTGTAATCAAAGTTCTAGCTTAGAAAATTTCCTACAAAAAACACTATAATATTTTTTTTATTCGCCTACATATTAAAGTGTTACTTTATTACTGTAATTTGCGGCTTTAAAGTATCACTTTTCAACTATTTATTTTGTTGTCAAAGCTACGTCCAAAAAAGTAAAAAGCAATTGTATTTGTTTAAATTCTATGAAAAATAAAATTTTTTATCAAAGCAACCCTCAAATTCAAAATTTCATTTTCCAATTAAAATAGTTGTTATCATTTGTTGTCATAGCTACAAAATAATTTAGAAAAAATAATAAATATTTTGTCAAAGGTTACTTGTTCCACATATTTTTATTTTAAAATTTATGAAAATTTATAATTTTAATTTAGAATAAACAACTTTTCTTAAAATATTTCGCTTGCGGCGAATAAAAAATAGTATATGATGCACGGACGTATAAGCTATTTTGGACTTAATGTGGGTGCAAATCTCGGCTAGCGCCTCGATTTGCAAACTCCACATCCATCCAAAATCTTTAGCTTTGCGTCCTAGCATCATAATGTACTATTTTCGTTAGGCTAATGGTTTTCGAGAAAATGTGATTTAAAAACTTGTATCTAATATGTAACTTTTCAAATATTTTAAGCCACATTCCACGTTTAATGGCAAATATTTGACACAAAGTTAAGGAGTAAATTCTGTACCTTACAACTTTTAAGCTTCGAATCATCTCGAAAACCTTTATTTTTTACGCTAAAAATTTTATGACCACTATTTTTCTGATAAATTTCACGGTTAACGAGATTTTTGGGAAAACCCATTTTTGTGACCTTTGACCCTGCGTAACATTTTCAGCAGCATATGTATATTGGCAAGAATTTATGAAATATTATTTTGAGCAACATAAGGAAGGTTTGTAGGAAAACCTAACTTTCCTCGAATTTTTTTTTTCGCAGCTGTCCAATTTTTTTGTCTTTATTCCCTGAACTATTAGTAAAATTTTACAAATAGAATCCTAGGTTTGTAGTATGCTAGAGGTGAAATAGTTAAAGAAGGGATGTGCAACTAAGATGAGCTTCGGAGAAGAGTGGAATAGTAGATTCATCATGTACCAGTTGAGTACTAAGAACTAAGACACTGACTGGATAGTTCTTAACCCAAATTGGATGTTGGATTTGACATAGATTCAGCCTGAGAAGAAAATGGTAAGCACCAATGGAGATCTACTTCAGCATCATTCTTGTTGAAATTCTCGCAATCAAAAGATGTTCGCAGCCTTCACCTTGACAAGGACTTCTCAGAACAAGAGATCTGCCATCCAAACCAGGCTACTGTGACTGCCCCACTGCCGCAGAAAACCCCTTGTGAGCATTTATATGATGCAAGGCGATTTTTTAGCGACTGCATGTACTTAAATAGACACTCGGCTATTCTGACTCTGCGTCAAAATCGTCATCAGCGTTGTTTTTATTATCAATATGGGTCATGTTGAGCTCGCATTCAATTAATAAGTTTCAACAACCTGTTGTTGTTGTGTTTGACAAACTTGTTGACGTTGTGTTCAACAGAAGTGAGCTACCATTGAATGTGTGGCACGTGAAGTGCTATTTTTGATTAATTTGTTTTTGTATACTTCATACTACAATAATAGTTATTAACATATCGAGGGCTGAAAGTAGAAGATTACGACAGCGGTTCATATTGAAGCCCGACGCGAAGCGAGGGCTTTTATTGAACCAAGGGCGTAATCTTCCTTTCAGCATGAGTGTATGTACAACGTTTTACGCGCAACTGCACAACTTTATAGTAATATAAATCAATTTTTGAGTTTTTTAAACTCGCTAGACATTTTGAAAATTATGCTAAACATGCCATGATTTTCTCTATAAACGTCATACAATAATTTATTTGTTTGTTCTAATTTTATGAATATTTTACGGGTGATTATTTTACGGGCGGTAAAGTAGACAGTATAGTAACGAATAATGCTCGCAACGATTTAGGCAACATATGAGTGTTAGCTTCTGATAAGCAATTATGCCACTCAATACTATCATTGATTAAGCCTCGTGCCTTAGCTGCTTCCTTAAACGTTGGAAATACACAGTTATTAAAAGTTTTTAAAGTATCGAAAGATGTAGCCTCAGAGCCCTTCAATTTAAGAAGTAGTAACCGTCAATGATATAACTCAACATTTTTTGGAGAAACTGAAATGATTCTACCGATAGCTTTCTTCCCAAAGTGTGAATTTGGAGAGCGTTTTTGCCATTTATTGTTTTTATATACATAATGTATCGGAATATCCTGATACAATATGTTATGAGCGAAAAGTCTGTAGAGTTTAATTCAAAAAATGCGGTTAAAGTTGTGACCCTAACAGACTCTCTTCTTAAAGCATTTTCAATATTATCTTCGGTGAAAAATATTTTGACCATCTTGTAAATGAACAGATAGTGTAACAACATTATGTGATTGGCCATGAATTGGAAGCTCCTGGATATACCAAGCAGCTTCCTGCGAACTAATATATCGACGATTCAGGTATTGATTTATTTCATCATAATCTAAAACATTGCTTGTATTGTTAGCAGGATCAACCGCAACTCCAATTTCTGCGCAGTCTTGAAAATAAATAAATTTTGAAATAAAAATTTTGAAATAAAAATATGTGGATCAAGTAACCTTTGACAAAATATTTGTTATCTTTTTAAAATTATTATATATAGCGATGACAACAAATGATAATAACTATTTTAATTGGCTTATGAAATTTTGAATTTAAGGGTTGCTTTGATAAAAATTTCTATTTTTTATAAAATTTAAACAAATACAAATGTTTTTTACTTTTATATTCTCTTGACTCTTCTTTCCTTTCCGCATTTTCCCCTTTTCGTAGATATGGCTCCGTGTTTTCGTTTTAGGTAGATTTCATATAAAAATCTACCTATTGCAATGGGCTTCATCTCGGAATTTCGGAAAAATGTTTGTGCCAAACGACTATATATGATAAGCGAAGAAGAAAAAAAAAAAAAAAAAAATTTTTATATATATATATATATGTATATATATACACGATATGAGATATAACGAAAACGACCGGCACTCTCACGGTCGCATTTGTTGAGGTAGATCAAAAAAAATTTCTGTACATGAGTGTTCTATTAATATCTCGAATCAGCAAAATCTGACACGTGGCTAAGGAACTAGAGCCTTTTTTCTAAAAAAATTGATTTTTTAAAACCGTTATAACGGCCGTTTGGATACTAATATTTTAAAAAAATTAGCAAATTTAGAATCTTTAAAATCTTTTTTATCAGTTTGTTTTAGAAATAGACCTCTGCAGTTAGAGGCTCCTGAGTGAGCGGCTCCACCAAAAAAGTTTGCAAAAAAATTGAAACAACCGGCACTCTCACGGTCGCATATGTAAAGCCAGATCAAAACACCTTTTCTGAAAATGTGCGTTTTATTAATATCTTGGACAGGTTCGTAATTAGTGATTGCAAATTACCCGATTTCAAATTACCCGGTTACTCGATTAGTTTTTTCCAAATTACCCGGATTACCCGGATTACCCGGGTAATCCTAAAAAAAATTGAAAGATGAAAAACATAATAAAAAATACAAAAGTTTTAAACTAAAAATTGGTTATTTTTTATTTAAAAAATAATATTTCAAAAATATTAAGGCATTTAGTGTAGCGGTACTCATTTGATTTCGTAACTTTTGTTTAAAAATGCCTGCAATTGAAAAAACTCGTTCCGATGAAGTGGATGTTGGCTTCACGGTCAATAATGATTGATATAAATTTTCTATCCTTTTTGTTTGATTTCCATTATTCACATATAACATTTTCAACTCTTTATCAACTGTAATATCACTGTTGTTTAAAGTAGGTTGTGTGTAGACAGCAATACATTTTTGAAGTTCTTTATTTTCATTACTACAATTATCCTCATCATTATCCGAAGCCTCTGAAGTTGTGGTATGTTCTGTTTTTCTTCCTACTGGAAACAAACGATCGATTAAAGAGACTGCTAATGCCTTTATAGTAACTTTCGATGAATAAGAGAAATACTCATTTGATTTTGAATATGTTCCATTATGTAAAAACATTAATAAAGAAATTAGATCTTTATTTCGACGTTGATCAATGCGAGTTTTTAATGAGTTTTTAAATTCTTCAGCTAACGGTGTATTTATCTTTTCCAACTGTTTAAAAACATATATTAAAGTTCCTTCTACAGTAATCAAATTTGAACTTTGTTTGCTTAGTTCCAGCACGGCTAGTTTCACAGGTTCCAGGATCATAACAATTTCTTTAAGAAGATTAATATTTGAAAGTTTAAATTTTTCTGCACCCAATTCATCCAATGCGCTATTGATGGGTCCAATTAATTTTATAAATCGTTCAGTGCTGGTCACCAAACTGCTCCAACGAGTTTTTACATCCAAAAGTAATTTAAGTGGCTTACCTTCTTGTATTATGACATACTTTAGCAAAATTTCTGTCCGAAGGGGTGACTTTCGGAAACATTTTATGATTTTTCGCATTTCAGCTAATGCGATAGAATGACTTGGACGAAATTGATCAGGCATATCAGATTCTTCGATATTCTCTAGCACATTGTCAACTTCATCTTCGTTTTCACTATCATTTTCTAAAATTTCAACATCTATAGAATCGCCAGGTTTACGTTTTTTGTAAAATGTTTCAACTGCAGATAGATGTATTCCATGATTGAAACAGCATTGACTTTCTGCAGAAATTATTTTCCCGTATTTTACCATGACACTTGCGGCATCATGAACAGATGCGACAACATCATGATTGAAATCCACACCATATTCCGCAAGTCGTTGACATACCAATTCTTCTGTTTTTTCCGATGTACATTTTTCAATAATTGGCACCAAACCAAGTACAATTTGTGAGTCAATTGACTGCAACGTAATATTAAGGTACCGACGCATTGTTATATCCGACCATTCGTCAACAGTTATTGAAAATTTTTCATTGGATTTGATTTTATTTTCGATCAAACATTTTGTTTCTGTTTTTTTTTCGTTGAAAAACTTCATAACACAATTTTGGACAGTATTTACAGAAGTTGGCATATTGTAATTCCGATTAACAACAAACCCACGAATGGCTTCACTTTTTGCAATTGTGTTGAACGAAATACCATCCATAGCAGCACATTTCGATATTATTTCTTCCATTGATTCTCTACGTACAAATGGCAATACTGAACTTGGTTTTGGCCTAACTTCTTCATCTAATTTTACCTTTTTGACTGAAGGAGGTGCTTCTTCAATTTGTTTAGCATTACTATATGTTGAACTACCAATGTTAATGCTATGTAGTTTTAGATGATTTTTCATTGCTGAGGTATTTCCACCTTTAATTGATATTATTCGTGCGCATCCAACTACCTGGCACTGAGATTTATCTGATGATATTTTTTTGAAATGGTCCCAAACTTTCGATGACATTTTTTAAGCTATAACATATTATAATTACTGGCTTAAATCATAAATAAAATTTACCATAATATATTTACCGTTTTTATTATAAACTTAATATAAGCAAATTACCATTTAATTAAACAAATTACTTTTTTTATAAAAACTAAAACTGCATAAATTTTATTGTGTTCTTCACCTTTTTTTGTTGTTTTCGTAATGCAAACAATAACAGTTAACTAGAGCAGTTTAATATATATGGTTGACAGATTGCAATTTGTTAGAATAGTGTCATCTGTCAATAACTAGCATAAAGAATAATTCAAATTTGAAAAAAGAGAATGAACTAATTTTTATTTTGTAAATCTTATTGAGGAAAGACTCTACCATTTTTTATCCGGGTATTCGACCAAAATATCCGGGTATTAAATACTCGAAAAATCTTTCTAAATACCCGGGTATCCGGGTACCCGAATACCTAGATTGCAAACACTATTCGTAAATCAGCCAAATCCAACAGATGGTTAAGAAACTAGAGGCTTTATACTAGAAAAAACTCTGTTTTTTAGATCCATTATAACGGCCGTTTGGATTCTAATGTTTTGAAAAACTTCATAAATTTAGAATCTTTAATACCTTTTTAATCAGTTTCTTTCAAAAAAAGACCTCTTCAGTAGGAGGTTTCTGAGTGAGCGGCTCCAACAAAAAAGCTTGTAAAACACAAAATGCGTTTGAACCAACCGGTACTCTCACGGTCGCATTTGTGGAGCCAGATCAAAAAACCTTACTTAAAAATGTGTGTTTTATTAATATCTTGGACAAGTTCGTAAATCAGAAAAATCTGACACATGGTTAAGGAACTAGAGGCTTTATACTAGAAAAAAAAGTGTTTTTTTTAATCCGTTATAACGGCCATTTGGATACTAATATTTTTAAAAACTTCATAAATTTAAAATCTGTGGAAGCATTTTAATCCGTTTCTTATAAATATAAACCTCTGCAGTTAGAGGTTTTTGACTTGTTGGCTTCAACAAAAAAGTTTGCAATAATCCATAACTACAATTTCCAAAAACCTTATAACAGTCCATGAAAAAAAAATAAAAAGGTTTGAATAGAAGAAATTAATTTTTTTACTTAGAAATAAACTATTTTGATATTTTGCAGCAATTGGACGACATATGATATAGCGTAGGTTTGTGTCATAAATTGTCACACACATGTTCTGTGGTAGATTTGATATTTGTTTGTTGCAAAACTGGATAGATATAATTTTGCTTATATGTAGCTAATTTTCTTTTTAAAATTTGTTCGATATCCGTTTTAAATTAGTTTGTGTTGTTTAAACCAATCTGATACATCAGATTCTACTGGCACACAAAACTGTCTGATCTCGAAATCTACCTATTTCTAGCGGATATACGTGCTGCTTGGACTTTTTGCTGTATTATATATATGATGGCGGAGAAATTACAAAAAAGTTGGCAATCGTACAAAAACTAGAGTTTATGCCTCGACCAAAAATAACTATGTCATTATTGTCTATTTTCTGGTGTTAGCTATGCTACGGCGTTAAATGGGAGTCAAACTGTCGACCCACGGTTATGAATAAAATGCGTTAACCTTATGTACTATCCAGCTTAACAGATTTTTTTTTTTAAATAAAAAGTGTTGTGTTATAGGGTTTACAATATGTGTCACACCAACATATAAATACCTTTTAAGACCTAGGTCGCACAACAACTTGCGCTTTTAGGTGTTGATGAACGCTTTTTTTAAACCTCTGCGGATTGAAACCACCTGAGACTGGATTCCAGCAAGCTATTCCATTTGTATGCAGTTCGAAAAAAGAAGTCTCTCTGCGATCTGCCAGTATGACAGCGCGGGATCTCGACCGTTTGACTGGTTGCGCTATCCGATTGCCAAGTAAAACGGGGGTAAGAAAAATTTTGAGGCATGATGTTGCTGATTTCATCTGAACACTGTTGATGGCGATATTTGTAAAAAACAACGAGGTCAGCAACAGTGCGACGATGTTGTAGGGAATCAAGTTTTGATGTCAAATACCGATCACCCACAATTTGTATAGCACGCTTTTGAACAGAGTCCAAGGGAGCCAAGATGGAAACAGAAGCAGCACCTCAAACTTGACAACAGTACTCCATACAGGGACGAATATAGGACTTATATACATGGAGCAATTGGTATGGAGTGAAAATATGTTTGTATCTATTTAGGAAGCCAAGTTTTCTAGACGCACTTTTTGCCATCGTCATTACATGATCGTTCCAGAGTAGGTCATGTGAAACTATGACAACCAATAAACGAATGTTTTTACATTACATTAATGAAAATTTAATTTATTTGTTAAACTTACCACTAACGGACCATCAATCCCAGCCGATGCAACAGTTGCACCGAACCATTGATTTGATTTTGTATCGACTTGTTCATTGTTTTCGTTGTATTGATTCCCTAAACAAAAAATAACAAAATTATTTAAAGAAATCATAAAAAGTAAATTTTAAAATTTCTATTTACAATTACAAATAAAATAATTTACTGGATCAAATATTTAAAATAGGTTTACATATTGAACCAGTATACATACATCTATTTCAAAAATCAAAAATCATTTGACTATTCAAATTTTATGATAAAAAAAATATAACATAAGTACAAATTGGTGTTCACTACAAATTCTAAATGCACCTAAATTTGAACTACATACATATCGTTCAAATTATATAAAGACTTTTAGTGCTGTGATATATTTGTTCTTATTATTTTTATTTTCTTTAAATATTTGTCTTAAACATTGATTCAAATTTTTAAAACAAATTATTTAACGTTTTTTTATTACACAAACAAAACTATAAAAGACCAAAAAAATATATATTTGTATGCATGTTTAATGGTTAGAAAGTAAACATTTAGTTTGTCGTCTAAAACAAACGTGTAAGATGAATTTGTGAATAAATGGTGAGATTCTACTTATTTCAAAAGAATTTTTTTGTGATCTAATACATTTGACGATGGGTTGGCAAGTAGTTAGGTCTTCAGGATAGAACTGGCTACCTTGTTTTAAACCACATGTTTTAAACCATCTCTTCCTAAACCTATTCGTACTTTATAAGTTTTTCTTCTTGGCTACCCACTTATCAACCCATTCTTGCTCTATGTACATTTGCTTAAATTTATACAAAACTATCAATGAATATCGGAATTTTTTAAAAATTTCTAAGAACTAGAATAACCGTTCTCTTCCAACCCACCCTTAAGTCGAATAAAACATTTGTTCAGACCTAAAATAGAAATAAAAAGATTCATGGTTTATTGTAAGTTTGGATGTATTTAACTTCATTTCGCGACTCAATTTTTTATTTAATTTCAGTTTCAAAAGCCTACATACATTATGATATCATATGTGCCCACTTGATCAATTTGTATTAGGTTTTAATAAAAATCATAGCTCTTTTTTTTTTTAAATAAACAAAATTGTGTTTGTGTTTAGAATTTAAGAGTAAATGTTGCTAAAACTTAACATATTTACTTTAAAACGCCCACCACCAACACAACTAAAACCATGTTAATAGGTAAAAACACTTGTGGTGTTACGATCTATTGAAAACATTGGGTGACAGAAATGTATATCGCATATCAATTGACTAGAAGACTTTGAATTAATATTTTATTACTATACAAAAGTACCGAAACTAATTTTTAGTAAGTTTTTTTATTCAAGAAAAGAATAAAGAAAAGGAGAATAAGCAATAATAAATAATTAATATTTATCCCACTTTTAATATTTATTTTTAATTAATCTAACTTCAGTGTAACGATCACGCGAATACATAAAATTTTTCTAATAAAAATCCCTCAACTTTTCACATTAAAAAAAATGAAAAAATAAAAAAGAACAAATAAAAAAATTTTACTAAATATTTTTATAATAATAAATTTTTTAATACAAATGATTACAATTTATCTCACTCACGATCAAGCGAAACATCCCATACAAAATCGCACAACTCGCTCCACTACCGATTTAATTTTTTTGCTTACAAATATAACAAAATATTTGCTATGCCACACTTATACACTGTTATAAACCGAAAAAAAACATCACATACAATAAAAAAAGAATATAACAAATGAAAATTTATCTCAATCTCTCTTTTAATATTTATTTTTAATAATATATAAGAAACATGACAATCACACGAAAATACATAAATTTTTCCCCATACAAAATCCCCCCAAGGCACCTAAAGAAGTTCTAATAAATCATCCTAGTGACAAGAAATAGCATCAGCCTTTGGTAAGGTCTCCGACTGACAAGTGTCAAGAAAGATAAACGTTGTATAACATGATGACATTCAGAGAAATTCTGACCTATACAACAATCTGCATGTGCACCATTTTCAAATAGCTTGATGGGATACGGAAGAGGCAGGTATGGGCAGGTAGGCACTATAGGGAGGAAGAGAGTCATTGGGGCTTACACCCCTACATGAACTCTTGGTTCACAAGACGAAATTGAAGAGTCAGTAAAATGTATTATGGGATACAAATGCAAACTGCCCTAGAGTCCGTCAGATTTTTTTATTATGGACCTGACCTGGTAGCTATAAAAATCATTAACGCAGTTGGGGAATTTGACGGGAGAAAGAAGTGGTATCGGTCTAATTTGTTAGAGACAGGACGTACATATCGCCTACAGCGGTACACGTTGCCAGTGAAGTAGTGTTACACGAAGATATGACTGACCAGTGACCATTATTGGCGGGGACGCTAACGAACATAAGTGTCGTAGTACCGAGACTACCCAGAAAAAATTTACTATAATATTTTAATGTTTCAAACATTTCATCTTATTTTGAGTCTAATCATTTAAAAAAAAAACTATTTCATAAATTTTATTCTTTAACTCATTCAATACAATTTTATGATAATTAAACTTTTAAATTATTCAATGATTCATCAAACCCGGCAAATATTTTCATACATGAAGATAACAGTCGTATATTTAAGTTATAAATTGAAAATGAATGTGTGTTATTGTATTTCTAAATGATGCATCTATTTTTTTTAACAGTACAATTTTACTTATTTGTAATAACTATTAATTCTCCATATTTTCTTACTGTTATGAAAAAAAATTTAAATATTGGTAAACCGATAAGAAACAAGGCAAACAAAAATTATTAAAAAAATATAACATTTTTTAAAAACACTAAAATTAATTACTAAAGTGGTGCCCGTTTGTTTTTTGTGTTTGTTTTCATTACCTTTACTAAAAAATTTACCTTTAAGATGAAAATAAATTAAAATTCATTAATTTAATAATACGAAAGCATTTGTTAACAGACATTTGCTAGCAATGCTGTAGTGATGATCAATCCCAAGTAATATTTCATATCCGGATAGATATGTTTCTAACTACAACACTTCCAAGTGTAGCAAACAAATTAGTATTATTTAAGGCTATTCATGAATGGTCAATTGTCTGTCTTTGTCAGTTCTATGAAATTAATGCAGATTCCTTCTAGCCATATCCTTAATCCAAACAAGGAAAGCTCTTATATTTTCATATTCTTAAACCACTTTTACAAATTGTTACGAAACGGTTGTCCCTGAATTACTTTCTGTTTTTTTGGTCGAAAAGTCTTCACAACAAGTGTTGTGAGATATATTTAAATTTTTACATAATAATCATAATAATTTTTATTATTAAATCAATTTTTTATTAGTTATATATTAAAAATAATATTAGAAAATGTCAGTCGATGAGGATTAAGCCAACCAAATTTTGTAGTCAAATTTATAGCAAAATTTAAAGAAGAAAAAATGAAAAATTATAAAATAAGTTAAACTTATTATGCAGTTAAAAACCAACATACAGAAGATGGTCACTTTTTACTACGTCTGAAAATGTTTATTCGGGAAAAACAAAAATATCAGAACTCATGCTGATTTGGAAAAATTATTGAATCAAAATAATAATTAAAACTGCAACTTTATCAATCAATTTAAACAAACTATATTAGTGTGTGTATTATTAATGGTTGTTTGAATAGTAAAATTATAAAAGATAAAAGTGAATTTTCTTTAAAAAAAAAAAGACATTTTGGTGGTGGTGGTGGTGGCTTTGGTTCCTCTGGGTTTTGGGGTCATCAGAGCCAGTTTTCTCTTCATGTTTGATTCCATCCGGCTATAAAGCTTATCGCGTGCAGTTCCGCATTTAAAACGAGCTGAGGAGGTAAATCCGAACTCACAAACTGAGTATGGCCGGAAACCACTCTAGGCACGCGACTCATCGGAAGTTCATTATTATTATATTTTATCCTTATCCAACCGCTGCTCATTACACAATCTATGCTCTAATTAAACTTTTCGGAGCGCAATCGTTAGAAAATTTATATAAACTTGAGAACTTACTTTTAGTGCTTCTTACAAAACTCTTATGCTAACTACTTACAAAGTATGGTACCTGTCACATTGGGTTGGCTCTTAAAAAACAATTTTAAATTCTTTTTACGGCACCCTCCCATTTCGTATCAATACACATAAAAATATTATTTGCAAAATTTGAAATCGATCGATTAATTCTAAGGCGTGCCCCCGGCCACTTAAAGTTGAGGGGCTTTGTTCTGAACCTTAAAAAAAAAATTTTATATTTTGTTCGACACCCTCCCATTTTGTGTCAATACCCATAAAAAAATTGTTTGCAAAATTTGAAATCAATTGTTCAATTCTAAGGGGTGCTTTGGCCACTTAAACTTCAGTTAAACTTGGTTCTGAGTCAAAAAAATGTTTTTCATTTTTTGTACGACACCCCCCCATTTCGTGATTTCAAAATTTGAAATCAATCGTTCAATTCTAAGGCGTGCCCCCGGCCACTTAAATTGCCACTAAAACTTCAAGTGCCCAAGGGCACGGCTTAAAATTGAACGATTGATTTCAAAATTTGCAAATAACATTTTTATGTGTATTGACACAAAATGGGAGGGTGAGTGACGTACAAAAAATTTAAATTTTTTTTAGGCTCAGAACAAAACCTCTCAACTTTAAGAGGCTAGTGCACCCCTAAGAATTGAACAATTGATTTCAAATTTTGCAAATAATATTTTTATGGGTATTGATACGAAATGGGACGATGTCATACAAAAAATTTAAATTTTTTTTAAGGCCCAGAACAAAAGTTCTCAACTATAGGTGTCCGGGGGCACGCTTTAGAACTGAATGATTGATTGCAAACTGTACAATGAAAAAAAAAAAATTCGAGAGTAACCTAAGGGCCACCCTACTGTCAAACGCTTGGATCCCCTAGTTTTTGAAATTCGGATCGTATTACATTGATTGACGTATGATTTATTGCGATTGGAACCAGTTTGGCAGTCTAATCAAAAGCAGGTCTAGTATACAAATATTTTGATTGACAACGAAAATAAAAATCTTCTGTGCTGAGAGAGGACTTCTCACCATGCCCAAAATTTTTGCTCATAATTCATTTTTATTTCATTTGCAGAACTCTATAAAAATTAATGACATCGTAACATAATGCAACAAAATTTTTAAACTTATAATTATAAACATAGCTTTAACGATCGTGGTTCTTGTTTTCTTTTACGATTATTATTATCATTCTCTAAAACTAACTAATAACTCCAAGAAGAACCCGGCTAAAAATTAAAAAAAACATACATGGCATATAAAAATCATAATTTTTTTTTAATTATTTCCAAATTCGCTTTAATCTCTTCCAAATGTTTTCGTTTTGTTATTTTCATTTTTATGGTAAGATGAAGAATGATGGATTAAAGTCAAAATTATGAAATATTAAGATCTTAAAAGAAATGAAAATACAAAAAAAAAAAAGAAATTAAAAATTAAAAATTATATATTTGTTTTCTTTTAGTTACGACTTTTCTTAGAAGATTTCTTATTGATTCTGGAGATGTTAATAATTTTGGAGGATGTGAAATTTTATGATGAGGTTTAATGTTTTTTTGAGTTTAATAGTCCGTCAGGTATATAATTTGATATAATTTGATAATAAATTATGTAAGCTTTGGCTCCAAGGTATCAAAGCTTCGGTCTGTGTTACCTGGTTAATAATTAAAACTTTTCTGAAAAATAAACCAAAATTTAATCTGCCAAAACCTAATATATTTCAACTTTCAGTTATGGACAATTTTCCATTTTATAAATTAATAGACCATTAAAACATAAACTGAAAAGTGACAGTCAGATAATATTCAATGATTTTGTTTACAACAATCCTTGAAAATTTACTACATACCAATAAAAAATTTAACCCATAAAAATCCATTCATGATCAATTAATTTATTATTCTCATTCATAAATCCGAAATAGTAAAATCATATATGTACAGACAACGGTTATAGACGCATGACCATTATACAATTATACATACTACCGCCTTTACTATATTATAATATAAATAAAAAATCGTTATTTTTCTTTATTAAAAAACTTGTTCGCCCAAAACACACTTTCCATAAAAAAAAGTCTTACCTATCTGTCATTTCTAGTAAATACAGATTACGTAGATTTTAACAGAGAAAAAAAAATATTTATTAACAACAAATCAACAAGTGTGGGATGTTCGAATATTATTTTTAAGTAGACAAATAATTTAAAAAAAAAAAAATATTTTTATTCACCTATATATTAAAGTGTTACTTTATTACTGTAATTTGCGGCTTTAAAGTATCACTTTTCAACTATTTATTTTGTTGTCATAGCTACGTCCAAAAAAGTAAAAAGCATTTGTATTTGTTTAAATTCTATGAAAAATAAAAATTTTTATCAAAGCAACCCTCAAATTCAAAATTTCATTTTCCAATTAAAATAGTTGTTATCATTTGTTGTCAAAGCTACACAATAATTTGGAAAAAATAATAAATATTTTGTCAAAGGTTACTTGTTCCACATATTTTTATTTTAAAATTTATGAACATTTATAATTTTAATTTAGAATAAACAACTTTTCTTAAAATATTTTGCTTGTGGCGAATTAAAAATAGTATATGATGCACGGACGTAAAATATTTTGGACTTAATGTGGGTGCAAATCTCGGTTAGCGCCTCGATTTGCAAACTCCACGTCCGTCCAAAATCTTTAGCTTTACGTCCTAGCATCATAATGTACTATTATACACTTAATAAAATAAAGTTACATATAAGAAAAGAAATAAATGTAAAACATTAAGATGCGTTTTCTTGAGATTTGATTTATTTTCAGATATAAACTGGAGAAAGAAAAATAGAAAAAAAAATAACGTTAATTAATTAAATGATTTGTTCGAACGCATTTCTTTTTAATTTTGAAAAATATCTGTATGATAGATACTTAGAGCTACGCCTACGTAATTCAATATATTTTTTTTTTGAAAATTAATGTATTTGTTTTTAAAATTTAATTCAAATTTTTAAAGTTTATATTATGAAAAATGGTTATGGGAATTGATTTTATATTAAAAATAGTTTTACGAACAAAAATTAGTTTTTTTTTATCTATTTGAATTTGGTTTTTCGGTTAAGTAAATTGAATTAAAACACGGTGCAAGGTTTCACACGATTATTAGTTGTTACACGGTTTGAAATATTCCATATATATGTCAGTCTCTCTGGTAGTTTAGCCTTGTTATCTTTAGACAAACACAAACAGTATAGCAAAAATAAGGTTTGTAATTCCAATCGATTTATATAACTTTCCAGGTCGAGTGAATTCAAACTAAAAATATGAAGGGGCTCTGAGATATCAAGACATCGGTCTGGGTTAAGGATTTTGATATAGAGTTATAGACAGCGATGTAAATCAAACATAAAACTCTTGAAAAATACTTTAAAAGTACAACTAATTTATCTCTGCTTAGAAATTTATTACAAAACTAGCACGAAACATCAATACGTTCCTGGAAAATTATAACAGATCATGAATCCCATAATTTAGTGAATAGATAAACGCACTTAGCAAACCATTCAAAAACCTTTCCATTTAGCGTTTCGAGAAAATATTACAAAATCAAAAATTCAATTTTCTTTCAAAATTCAAATCCAAAAATATTCCAAAAATTATAACAAAATCAAAGATTGAAACTTTTTAAAAAATTTTTAAAATATTGCAAAAATTCAAAATTTTTCCAAAATTCCTAATAGTCTCTGGGCCCACGCCGATTTTATATGATGTTTACCACATATTTTATACTTCGTGAGGCATCTGTCCTTGACGAGTTCGAAAACTTATGTTCTGCCATTTTTCTCGATTCGGCCGCTTTTTTGTTCGGCAAGCTCCAAAAAATGCCGATTCCCCGCGAACTTGTAAATTTGCTACCACATTTTTATTTTAACTGTAGGGGTTGGAAATATGTTTTAGAACACGAAGGTAAGTTTGTCCGACCAAAATGTGACTGCTATTGTGGAGTCCGACAACTGATATTTTGGTATGTTTGGGTTGTCGTGTTATGCTCACTAATGGTATGATGTCCAACATGTAGCGTCTGGAAAAGTCTACAATCAAATACAGAAAAAATTGAGTTCTGTATAAATGTATTAACGAGGAGTTAGGGCTTGACAGTTACGTCTAACAGCAAAGAGATTTAACTAACAGAAAAAATTTTTTTTTCCATTTTCCATCTGTGATTCTACAACGTTACATGTTTTGCATTAACATAATTTTTCATTGAATTAATAACCATACAAATAACTTTTTGATCGCCCTCGGAACATCAATTGTATGATTTCATATATTTGTTATTGTTATATATTTACATCATCTTTACATAGATATTTTTACTTTTTTTTATTATTATTTCTTTTGTTTTAATATAAAAACGAAACAAAAGAAATGAGATGTATGAACTCTTTTCGTTCTATATTTTTTTTGTACCTGAAAACTCTAAATATTTGTGATCATTTTAAATTTCTTTCGATGTATAAAGTTATATTTTCAACAAATGAGATGATAATATGATTGTTGTGGGTGAAGGATGACCCTTATTTTTGTTTTTGATTTTGTCTTTCAATTAGATGAAAACAAAGGAATATGTATTTGACGAATAACCCTGTGTATTTTATAATCTAAGTATTGATGATATCGGCAATTAATGTTTATGCGATCAACTTCCTTCTCCCTCGTTTAGCTTAAGTAGAAAAAATGTATTTATAGCTGCATTTTTTCAAAATATTGGTCAGTTCGTGATTTAATAGTTGTAAAATCGAGGCAGAATTTATATTTTGATTGGCATTCGCTATTTTATAATCTTAGTTGTGGTTTAGACTTAGAATAAATCTGGTAAATATATAAAATTTATATAATTATACATTATTATATAAATACGTTCACTACAATGAGGGCAACAACATTCATCAAGAAACTAAGTTAAGTTTTTTTCATTATTTTATTAATAATCCATAAGTCTATTTTTTTTTAATTGTTTTGGTGACCATCATGGTCCTTTAGATTAATTTGTTATTTAGAGATTTTTCTTGGTTGAGACCAAATTGGTTTTGTTTTTTTTTTTATTTTCTCATACATCCTAGCTTAACGGTATCCATAGTACCGTTATAACAGTCGGACTAGACAAAAGCAGACAAATTTTTGTCGGGCAAGTTTACCCTCGAGTTCTAAAACAAATTTCCAACCCCCATAGTAAAAAATAAATATTACAAGATCCCGGGCAATCGGCATTTTTCGGAGCTTTCCGAACGAAAAAGCGGCCGAATCGATTAAAATGGCAGAACAAAGTTTTCGGACTCGTCAAGGACAGGCGCAAGTATAAAAAATGTGGTAATCATCACATGAAATCGTCGTGGGCCCAGGGACTATAAAATATTCCAAAAATTATAACAAAATCAAAAATTTTTATGTCCAATTACTAAGCAATTTCATTTCATGTCAAATAATTATTTTTATTTTTTTCTAAAAAAATTGTGTAAACCTACTTGATAACATTTTTTTGACAAACTTATAATGTAATAATCAAGTTTTTGGTCTCACATACCAATGCCAACCATCAAGATTTCTCCAAATTCTTTGTTCCTACTCATTATCACCTATAACGAACGTTTTTTAAGCAAAAAATATGCATATTTTCTTGAAATATGCATATTGTTTTGACCCTTCCGGTACAGTTATCGAAACAAAACATTTGGAAATCCCTCCACCGGTTATCTAGATTTCATCGACTGTGACTTGTGACGACCGGGCGACAGACATAGGGTTGCCACCCGTCAATATTTCATATTGACTATCAATATTTGAAGGATCGGATTAATATTATAAAATATATTAATATTGACATATTGATTGTCAATATTATATCATTTTACAAAATTTGTATAGTTTTTTAATAAATCTTATTTGTTGTTTTTCTTTCAAAATCATTGATTATACTTATTTTTCGATTTAAAATTTTTTTTTAAAGTGCATAGTTTGAGCATATGGGCCACCCCAACATGCATGAAAAATGAAAATTCTGCCAATTCGATGTAACTTTGAAATTAAATTGCTCAAGAACGGCTATACCGATTTCATCAAACTTTTTTTTGTTTGATAGATGATTAGTTAGTCCTTTGAAAAAAAAATTAATTAATTGTTTTTGTTAATTTTTTTTCTGAAAATAATTCTATCCTTTCTCTAAAATATATCAAATTAAATCGAAGGCGTTAAATTTTGTTCTTGAGATATTTAATTTTAAAGATTTTTAGTACGACTGAAATTCGAATTTTTCTTCATTTTTTCAAACAACTTCCATTAACCAAAGTTTTTAAAATCAATTAAATTTTAACTTTTTTTTTGTAAATATAGCTCTAACCTTACTTTAAAATATATCAAATTTACAAAGATGCGTTAATTCGTGTTCTTGAGATATTTAATTTTAAAGATTTTTAGTCCGATTAAAATTCTAATTGTTCATTATTTTTTCGAACAATTTATATCATCAAAAAATTTTAACTAGAATTTTAATTGGACTAAAAATCTTTAAAATTAAATATCTCAAGAACACGAATTAACACTAATCAGGAACACATCTGAAACTGTTACTCGAGACAAATTTGAAAAAAAAAAAAAACATTCAGAAATCATTCGTTGGGTTTCTTTGTTTAAACATTTTCTCTACCTCATACCGCTTCTACACGATGCTACGATGCGTTCCAACGTTGAACGCATGATGGTTTGACACATCGTGTGGCCGAAGCTCGAATTACAAGCGTCCAATAGAATAATTAGTAAGTTTTTAATAAAAAATATATAAAATTGGCATACACTCAAAATTAGATTTATTAAGGGGGTGGAAATGAGAAGGGGTAAACAAAAAGAATTTAGAAAAAAACAAACAAAAGGGGTAAACAAAAGAATTTATTTAGAAAACAAATCAATTTTTTTTAGAATTTTGCGATGCGCAGTTTTTGAGTTATTGTTAAAAATGTGCGACTTTCGGAAAGCCTCCCCCCCCCTCCCCTCTACGTTTCGACACTGATTGACAGGAAAATTTGTAAAAATTCACAGAGATAGTAAATTCGGTAAATTGTATACGAAAACTATAGCGAAGTATCAAATAAGTATATTCCTGTGTGTTTAGGGGACCGGCTTAAAGAGGGTAAAAAAAACTTTTTTTGACCCAATCGAGTTGGGTGTCATTTGAAAGAGCACCTAATTTAGAATCCGTTGCAATTTTTTTTAGAATTTAGCGGTGCCCAGTTTTTGAGTTATTGTCAAAAAAGTGTAAAATTCAGACCGTTCCCCCTCCATACATTTCGACATTGATTGACAGGAAAATTTGAAAAAATTCACAGAGTTAAGAAATTTAGTAAATTTTGTATGAAAACTATAGCGGAGTCTCAAATAATTATATTCCTGTGTGTTTAGGGGACCGGCTTAAAGAGGGTAAAAAAAACTTTTTTTGACCCAATCGAGTGGGGTGTCATTTGAAAGAGCACCTAATTTAGAATCCGTTGCAATTTTTTTTAGAATTTTGCGATGCCCAGTTTCTGAGTTATTGTCAAAAAAGGATAAAATTCAGACCGTTCCCCCGCATACGTTTCGACAGTCATTGACAGAAAAATTGATAAAAATTCATAGAGTTAGGATATTTGGTAAATTTTGTATTAAAATTATAACGAAGTCTCAAATAATCATATTTCTATGTGTTTAGGGACGAGGGTAGAGAAGGTAAAAAAATCTTTTTTGACCCAAGCGAGTGGGGTATCATTTGAAAGAACACTTAATTTAAAAATTATTGCAATTTTTTTTTTAGAAATTTTGGGTGCACAGTTTTTGAGTTATGGACAAGAAAGTGCAAAATTCACAGAGACAGGAAGATTGGTAAATTTTGAATGAAAATCATAGCGAAGAATCAAATAATTATATTTCTGTGTGTTTAGGGGATGGGTTTGGGGAGAGTAAAAAAAGACAATTTTGACCCAAATCAGTGAAGTGTCATATGAAGGACTACATAATTTAAGAAATATTACAATTATTTTTATGTAGCCTCTTCTATTAAATTTCAACACTCGATTGACCGACAAAATAATCAAATTTAATCTATTTACAAGCTGGTGTAATTGAATCTTTCTTAAGTTACCAAAAACCTCTATGCATAAGATTTAACCTGAATTAACATTTTTTTGCCATTTTTGATCAATGTAGGTTTGATTGTAATTTACTATTGACACTTACAATTTAACATTTATTTTGTTATGCGTCTATGGTCTGGAAATATAAGGACATTACAACACAACTTTTTGTCAATAATTTTTGATATTGTGTTTTACATTCACGGAACCCTTGACGAGCGAATTTTATTCGCATTTGTCTGACTTTTTTTTTATCAATTGGTACAATTTGTTGAGCTATATGATTCAAATTCTTCCCTGCTTTTTAATTTAGTAGATAAGCATTTCGTCTAATCATTTGACAGTTTAGAAGCAATCCCTTATATGCAGAACACAAGTCAGATAAACAAATGCTTTGGTAAGAGGAGTTGCATAGTCGCATTCCGGGCAACATAAAAGCAGATGAACTTGCAAAAGCTTGCCTTGTCACTATTAAAGGTTGATGAAGACCTCAAGATAAAGGCCTTGTGAAACGCGTCACCAACAGGCAGGCAAAGTAAGATGTTTATCAGCATTTCAGGAAAAATGTCAATTTTCTTTTAAGTCTGAAGAGGAAAACTCGTAGCACTATGATCGGTGTCCTTACAGGACATGGACATCTAAATAAACACCTTTTTACCATGGGACTGATTGACAGTCCTGTGTGTGAGTATTGTCTTGAAGAGGTAGAGGACTCGGAGCACTTTCTGTGTGTATGCCCAAGCTTTTCTAGGGTCAGAGCTGGGATTTTTGGCTCAGAAGCTGTAGAGGCTGGCACAATCAAACTGTCGCCAATACAGTTGGTTTTAGATTTTATTAAGCTTACGGAAAGGTTTGTGGAATAGTTGTTATGAGAACAAACTCGAAGACGGCGCTATGGACTGTAGAGTTTGCGTGCCAAGACAAGTTTCACCTCGTGCAACCTGTCCAACCCTTTTTAATCCAATCAGTTACTAGATTTTATCTGGTTTTACAATGTGCTTCCGTTAAGTACAGATAATGTGCAAGCATATTTATGTAATATACATCACGTGTCGTTGGGTTTGGAACAAAATCTTGTTTGGTTATAACTTTGGTTTTGCGAACGGCAGTAAACACTATTTTGTAGTGCTATAATTCTCGAATCGAAACACAATGCCAATAGAGGTCAGTTCAGGGTGAATACTTAATATTGGTGACAGCGGTGGAATTTCAAGTGGTTTAAATAATTTTACTAATTGAAATCAATTAATCACAGACGAAAACAATTTAAAATCCGATTTAAAAAATTGCTCTTGCAATACTCGAAATATTGAGAAGACAGTCAATTAAACACACACAGACTGATATTCGGTTTTTTTATCGTTTTCGAGACGTTATGAAATAGGAGATTATTTATATTTCTAGGAGTTTTTATACAAAAACTGCACTCATTCTAGTACCCCTAATGAATAACCTAACATGTACAATTGTACTGCACCAACTACACTAATTTGATAATTTCGGCAGAGTACAGTCATTAGTCATTACATATCTTAGTTCTTTAAAATTATTATTAATATTTGTATTTATATTCAAATTTATCCATAGCACGGAAATTAACATAAACAAATTTAGGTTTTGAACATAAAACAATAAAATAATTAAACAATAAAAGCGCCATGAATAGTTTATATAATTTATATTTAAAAAAACAAACATTTCACCGGAAAACTACAACATAAACACGGTCATTGATTACAGTTAACATATAAACTTAATTAAGACATGATTGTATAGATAGACAATTGAAACAAAACCGCACGGTGATTGAACTGTTGGTATTGAATAGGATGTGGGCTCATCGATGAGTGTTATTAATATATGTGAAGGTGGATTAATTAGTAGATCACAAACATATGAAACGAAATTAGAATATTCTTCAGAGTAACCAAGAAGTTTTCCTTACAAGTTTTCCCTTTTTATTCAATCGCATCGGTTTAATTCCACCTAAGGTATTTTTATTAACTTTATCTTGTATGTAATATGTTGTGATTCGAGCAATAACACAGTTCGGCTTATAATCAAAACAATTCTATTGTATTGTGTTCGCATTGAGGTGCGGCAATCGTGTGCTCAGGGTAAATATTGAGCGGTCCAGTACGGATCAGATCTACCTGGCAACCGCACATGTGGTGTCTTATGACCATCTTAAATTTGTGAGCGTATGCGCCTCCGTTTGGAGTAACAGTTTTCATGAAGCAAGAGGGATTCTCAATCATGTTTAGTGACACAAGGCAGGAAGTGTCTTTCCAAGTGATTTCATCGGCTTTCAAATTCCACGGTACAAAGAAATTCCTTGGCACCCAAACAGTGATCGGGTAGACGAAAATAGTGGTTTGAATTTACTTCTTTGCAGAAAACTTCACAGTCAACATTTCCATTTATTTTCAACCGATCCGTGTAGAATTTGTAGAACAGCTATATGTTTATCTAATTCACATTCCCAGTCCTATCTGGAAAAAAATTGCAGTTGTGAAGCTATAAGCTAGCATCTTAGGATGGTTTCAGAATGGACAAGATAATGCTTTAGTATATATTCCCGCTTACCAGAATTGAGGAGTGGTCCATATAACTGCAACTCTATATACCGGTAAACTTTAACCTAACTGCTGTGCTGGCGGATATCTGTTTGGCTAAAATTTCGATAAAGTTAAGGGTGTCCTAACTAGGTCACCGAATCGTAACCCCATATAGCAGAGTCAAACTGTACTGAGCTATATAACCAATGAACATCGTGGGTTTCGAGTCCCGATCTTTTGCTTTTGCACAACTAAAGCGTTATGGTAGATTTCCTTTCTCTTTCCACAATATTTGATTTTCAGCTTAGTTGGCTATGCAAAATTACCTTCAAGAAATTATCCTTGTCAGTGACAATCAGACTATATTCGTTGATAGTTGGAGAAAAAATTTAGGTATTTTGAGCTTTCTGTAAAGAGAACCAATGCCGAGTTTTATGCATTCACCTCCAGTCCAAATTTATTTTTAAGTCCATTTGGAGAGTACTAGAATATTTACCGAAGACACAAATTAGAAAGTTCATCCACGTAAGCGTTCATTCTAAATCCAAGCCTATCTAGGTTTAGCAACAGACCATTAATGACCATTACTCAAAGAAAGGGTGACAGTACTTAAGTTGCGGTGTATTTCTTTTTATAAACTTGCGAATAGAGTACTCAACGGGACAGGCTCTGATGATTCTGCTCTTAAAAAACAGGTCCATCCAACTGTCTAGTGACTACTCCACTCCAAAATTCACAAGTGTGCACTCTGAGATGAGCTTTCGATCGAACCTCTCCAAAAGTTTTCGGTCAATGTTTTCAGTGTTTCAAGAAAATAATAAATAAATAATAAACACTAAGTCTGCCTTAGGTATAATGATTGCATTTGCCTCGGCCTATTTTCTAGGAATCAGCCATTGTACAAAGCTGCTCCTAAAAAATGTTAACGCTTTACATAGCATTAGTATAACCTTTTCTGACTTTTATTATGTTCAGACATGGACTACTATGATCTAGACTACACTAGCGTGGACTAGGACAAACCTAGGATTACATAATTCGCTACCATTCCCAATTGGAAATCATTAATGGCATTAATTCAAGGGGTTAACAAGACGACGTTTGATGGTGATGAGTTTCAGAAATGTGTAGAAACTGGTGCTACGAACGGACAATTTTATTCATGGAATTTAAGCGTCAGAAAAATACAGAAACGCCGAAATCTGAAATAAAACATTACTTTAGGCCGAACAAGGAAGGATACATCGCGTTTATTAAAATGAAATTGATATTTCACAGAGTAAATTGGGTTAACATGGTGAAAATACAAAAACAGCTTCTTTATACATCACATATATCGTCATTCGTCAAACAGAACATAAGAATCAAATTTGACATTTTACTTAATTTAAACAAAAAAAAAGTCGGACAAGTGCGAATAAAATTCGCTCGCCAAGGGTTCCGTGTATGTAAAAGAAGAACACAATATCCAAAATAAATCACATAAAGTTATGTTGTAAAGTTTTTATATCGCCAGACTTTGGACGCATAACAGAATAAATGTTTAATCGTAGACGTCAATAGTAAATGTCAATCTACATCTACATTGATCAAAAATGACACAACAAATGTTACTTGAGGTTAAATCTTATCCATAGCTGTTTATGTTAACTAAAGAAAGATTTGGCCCGTTTTTTAGTAGTTTAAATTGGGAATATTTGTTCTATAAATCAGCGTCGAAATATAGGGTGGTATACATACACTTAAAATAGCACTTTTTTATCAATAACTAAAAAGCTGTCCATCGCAAAATTCTAAAAAAATATTGCAATGTTTCGTAAATTAAGTGCTCTTTCAAATGACACCCCACTCGCTTGGGTCAGAAAAAGTTATTTTTTCTGATCAGATCATCTGACAAGATCAGATCATCTGACATATTTCTGATCAGATCATCTGACAAGATCATCCTTCAATAACGTTAGATCATGTCATTTGTCGCGTTGTTGTGTATTTTCATGAAAGCTTATGGGCAAAAACGAACAAAAAGGTGAAAATGGGGTCTCTTTGCGACAAATATTTGTTTAAAACTCCAATAATTCTAACTCTTGTCACTCGATTTTGATAAAACTTGAAACATAAACTAAAACTTCATTTCCCATAGTTCTGGGCCCTGTTCCCGAACTCATACATGTAGTCACAACATTGTAATATGTAATATTGCGAAATTCATATTACGAAGTGGTGTAAAATTCTACACAATATTTTAAATCAGACAAGAACAATATAGTTACTGTCAAAATCACAATTTTGTAATTTGTGTTAACTTTTTAATAACAAATTTCATCGATTGGCGTAAAAATTAAGTTATAATGGAGATAATGCAAAAATAAGTCTTTAATATTATTAATTAATTGTTTTGCAAATTCAAAGATTAAAACAACTAGCGGTCAAAAAATTTTCTATGATTACGAGTGCAAATAAAATGCAAAGAAATTGCAAATAAAATGCAAACAAAATGCAAAAAAATTTTGTTTGCATTTTATTTGCACTTTAATTGCATTTTAGTTGCAGTTTAGTTGCATTTTATTTGCATTTTATTTGTATTTTATTTGCATTTTAGTTGCATTTTATTTGCATTTTATTTGCACAAACTGCAAAATAAAATGCAAATAAAATGCAAATAAAGTGCAAATAAAATGCTTTTGGCCAAAATTGGACAATGAGCGACTTTTTAATTTTTAACCTCAATAACAAGTCATGCTATTTTATTTTGATGAAACTCGGTACATACATTAGGATTTGGTGCAGTTTTCACAGTTTTGAAAAATTATGGCCAAAGTGGAAATCAGCTAGTTTCGGTTGACTTAGTAAAAAGAGTCGGTTAGCTAAATTCAGTTGGATTTCTGAGAAAAGTACTAGACCAAAAGAAAATATAAGCAATTGGTTGATACCACGTACGTCGTTTTTGTACAAAAGTTGAAATTGTTGAACGCCAAATGGAAAGGTGTTTAAGAGGTTACTTTAGTGAAACTTCGTTTCATTTCATGGTATTATGTAAATTTATGATCTGTTAAAATTTGTCGACATCATATTGATGTTTCGTGTTTTTTAACAGATTTCTAAACGTGTTTTGTAATTACATTTTAGACCGAACTCTTGACATCTCAGTGCCTTAAAAATTCAGTCCCTTCATTTTTTATATAACTCAACATTATGTTTTTTTTCTTCACAGCAGTGAGCACGATTTACGATAAAAAACACGTGCGACAAAAAAATGTTTACTTAAATAAGTACAAAACAGTTAAAAGAAAATCAGTTTTAATTTTTAACAGTTCTTGTATTACAGTTCCCTTTGATTTCTTAACACATGTTTATCTAATCTTCAAAAGATGTTTTATAAATTGTCTTAAACAGAAATATAGAAAATTAACCAAAACTACACAAAATTGTAATTATTTATGACCTTGATGTTTGTTGACGTTTTAAGGGTAAAAAAAACAGTCAATTGAAACTTAATATTCTGACATTTTATTTCAACGTCGAAAATACAATTTCGTGTTGTCAAAGGAAATGGTTTAATCAATTAACACAATCTGGATTGAATTTCTTAAAAGGATCATAAATAAATCGTCATTTAAATGGATTCATTTAATAAGTAAAAAAGACAGAGATTTTGGTTGAATTAAGGGAGAATGATGCGTTTTGATTAGAGGAAGTACACAGTTGTGATCCTTTTGATGAAAAACATAACATGTGTCATTGTGTGTTTTTTTTATAATTTGTTACTGCAATACAAATATTTGTTGTTTAAGAAACAGTGGCTATAAATTTGATATATTTTAAAGAAATTGATTTACAGAATACGTACAAGTGTTACATTGTTATAAGAATCTTTTCTCAAAATTGAGTAGAATTATTTAATTTTTGTCATGCAGCACAAACGCGTTGTTTCAATTCGCTTTTTCATTATTAATTTAACTGTCAGATTAAAGATATCTGCGGGCCAGTCTGGGCAGAGAAAAGGCTCTATTACGAAAAATTAAATCTGCCAGGAACTTTTCACTATCACAAAAAAATCTCGAAGGTTTTCGACTCTGTACATTTGCACAAACATCAAGTTTGATTGTTTTAGACCATGACTGTTTCAAGGCTATTTGCAAACCGAAGTGTCATCACTGCACTGCGTGCGAACCTAACTGATGGTCATACTCGGTGGAACGTTCTGTTACGAAACTGTTGTCTCCGTAAAAATTCATTTAGCCGAACAATTTTCTTCTGCATGAATCAACGCGATTAATTCAACTTATCGTCGTTTTATTTATATCTTTCCCTACCATGTTTGCAAAGATTTCGTTTTCATTGATTGCTGTCTCAGTTTGATATGTTGTTGATTCATAATTTTTTGGTAAGATGTACATGGACATTGTGTATTTGAGAGACAGTCTCATGAATATACTCAAAGACTGATGGTTTGGGAATTTAATTTTTTTTTGATACTTTTAAATTCTACACAAGCTCCTTACGTTAGCGATACTGTTCGATCATATTTAGCTACCACATTTTGACTTTTAGTTAAATTAACAAATAATATTTAATTTAACAAATAAAAAAAGTTCAACCAGACTTGAAACTAGTGATTGTGCCTGCTAAATTTGAAAATTCCTATGCAGCCTATGGCGCAACCTTTTTTATATACATATTGTATTCCTATTTGTTTGAATTATTTTGATTTTTCTTGATTGTTTATTACTATTTGATTTATTATTCTTGTGCAACAATCGCCGAGATCAAAGGCGCAACATTTTTATTGATGAATTTTATTGCTACTTGTGTTATTTCTATGCAATAATCGCCCTGACCTGAGCGGTGCAATTTATTATTGTTATTGTGTTACTTTTTATGTATGCTTTAGTTAGTATGATAAGCTGAATTAAGGTGACATGAAGGGTTAAATTCTGACAAATCATGGGGTGCTTGAAACATTTATCTAATATTTGTTAAATTTAATATGTATTTGTAGTTATATTGTTGTGTGTGATGATCTCGGTTTCTTCGGGTCTTCAGAATCCCTGTTGTTTGTCTTTGCTTATTTCATTCCGTTTACACAGTCCCATTTGAGTGCATATCTGATTATTTGTACTGAAGTGGGGGAAATTACTTCTTGGACACACATGGATGAAGCTCGCTTAAACAAAACCCCTACTAGGCACGCAGTCTTCCGATTGCTTCATGTTAGTGATTCACTTGAAGATTGTGTTCCTTACAGTACATCTTAGCCAAATTGCATGGACTCCTCAATGCTCTACGCATCAAACGGTAGGCTACTCCAACTATTATCCATTTGTCAGCCTACCCATGATCACTCACGATACGTCCTACTATTTGTTCAGACTTTTGAATTGTCTGGAGGAGCTTCAAGAAACCTGCGATCGTAAATATTAATTATCCAAGAAATACTAAAGAATTAGTTAACTGATCACTAAAACAATCACACAAAACGCAGCCCACTACCATTTCGTCGAATCTTCGTTCTGAGTGGCGCCGGCAAGCAAAACATGCCAAATTAGTTGCAACATTTGTGAAAGTCAAAGCTAATAGGTTAATTAGTAATGCTTTCTACGAACTATAGGGGACTTGATTTGAAGACAAAGGAACAAATATGATTCTAAAGATGTGCGTCATTATATACCGGCTTTTTTCTTGTACGATTTTTAATCATTTATGAACAGGATTTATTTCTAAGTTTTGATTCAAGCAAATGCTTCCATTTTTTTTCCTACTTATGTGTCTTAGAATGAAATCAGACCTTCTGCTTTCGTCCTGTCCTGTAATAGCCGAAATTTATTATGGCTAACATATGGCCATATGGCGTTCAAATGATCTGGAGGACTGAAACTATGCCACAGGACTGGAACACAGCTATGCTGATACCAATCCATAAAAAAGATAATCGCCTACGGGTACTACAGAGGAATCGCTCTCCTTTGCACAGCATATAAAATCTTTTCTTACAACATTTTGCTATCCAAAATCAATCCTTTTGCTGAACAACTGTTTGGAGAATATCAGTGTGGTTTCCGGCGGGGCCGAGGTACCACCGAGGCACTTTTCTCGATAAGGATGATTTTGGAAAAGTGTCGAGAGTTCAACATACCTGTGCACCAACTTTTCATTGATTTCAGGCAGGCCTACGACTCTCTCGAACGAGAGACTCTATGGTCTGCTCTGGTGTCAATGGGAATTCCTGGTAAACTGGTATCACTATGCAAAATGACAGTACAGAACTCTCAATGCTGTGTACGAGTAGAGAACGAAATATCAAAGTTTTTTAAAGTCGACTCGGTTTAAGACAAGGTGATGCTATCTCTCCTATACTTTTTAATTTAGCCTTGGAATATGTGTGCCGTCAAAAGAAACTACCGACTAATAACAATATCTTGTCAAAAAACTCAGTACAGATGATTGCTTACGCTGATGATGTTGTCATCCTCGGCCGAAGCGAAGCTGTTATGAGTGAGACTTTCAAGTCGCTTGAGAGTGGTGCTAGAAAAATTGGTCTGCAAATTAACTACAATAAAACCAAACATATGAATGTTTCAAGGGAGGCTGAGAAGAAACATTTGATGTGCGGCGATGAACGAATTGAGGGAGTTGAATCTTTTAAATATTTGGGATCAATGCTTGACTCAAACAACAGCATACTTACAGATATAAAAGCTCGAATCGCTGCAGGTAATCGAATTTTCTACTCAATTTAACCTATTCTTGGATCACCGTATGTGTCAACTAACACCAAGCTCAAGTTATACAAGACATTGATTAGACCGGTTGTGATGTATGGGTCACAAACGTGGACCCTTACACAAAATGACGAATCGCATTTATCTGTATTTGAGCGTAAGATCCTACACTACATTTTTGGTCCACTTAAGACAGACGATGGAGAGTATAGAACCCGGTATAACTTTGAGATCAGAGACCTTCTTGAGGCTCCTGATATAATAGGTTGTATCCGTTCTAATAGGATTGCTTGGTTTGGGCATGTTCTACGAGCCGATTCACAGTCTGGAATGATTAGAAAAATGTACGTCAGTACCCCAGGGAGTGGGCGACCGCGAGGTAGACCACGACTACAATGGGAGACTGACGTAATAAACGACCTTAAAAAAAATCGGCTGCCATGGTAATTATGTCGCTGTTGCGAATGACCGTGGTGAATATTTAAAGCTGATCAACCTGGCAACGCTCCTACATGGAGCATGAACGCCTTAAAAAAAAAAAAAAAAAAAAAAAAAAAAAAAAAAAAACATGGCAAACTAACATCTGTATTATTTAAATCTCCATCTGCATTTTTTAAAAATATATTTAAAGACATCTCCAAAAACTTCTCAACCAGAAATTATTTTATTTTGATCTAATAGATGCAACAACAAATTTCATTTGACGCTTTCATATAAGTCGTTGTGATGGATAATCCGTTGTAGTGTCATATGAAAGGTGAATTTTTTTCAAGTCCGAAGCGATTTTTTTGTAATTTTCGAAAGCACAGTTCGACTTATTGTCAAAAATGTGAATATGTTTTCTTGTCCCCACTTAACTTCGAACAATACTTAAGAAAAAATTGAAAAATTTCACGGTTATAGGAAAAGTTGTAAAAAGTGAATGAAAAATATACACACAGAAAAACCAGTCACATATTTTCGAAGTAACGCAATAAGATATCTTTATGGATCTCATCCAAGAAGAGACTCATTTTAACTTAATAGGGAAAATCATTTTAGCTTTTTTTAAATGAAAAATATTTTAAAATATGAAGAAATCTTTTTAAATAATTACTCGGGAATCAATAAAAGGAATGCTTTTTAAAATAAAAGGAATGCTCTACATGTTTAATAGATTTCATCTGCTTAATCGAAAAAGATTTCATATTTATTCATATAAATATAACTAATTGTTTCAAAGTGAAGTAATATAAAAACAAGAAGATATCTTTTGTTAGCCGTCAATCTCCTTAAATTAATATATGTTCTTTATATTTTTAGCAGTTTAATTTAGTTCGAATCAAAAGGAAATCTAATGGACTTGATTGAGTAAATGCTTGTTTTAAAATGCAATATTTAAAAATATACTTTTTTAAATGTTTATTTTTAATTTTTTTATTTTATTAATAATAATATAAATTTCCTTACAGTAACAATTTTGAATTTTATTTTTTATTTTATTGAATATCAATTCTAGAACTGAGAATAATCTAAGAACTGAGGATGACGTTTGTCAAAATCGATATACAATAAAATAAAAAATAAAATTCAAAATTGTTACTATAAGGAAGTTTATACTATTATTAATGAAATAAAAAAATTAAAATTAAACATTTAAAAAAGTATATTTTTAAATATTGCATTTTATTTCAAAAGTGACAAAAGCACACAAACAGTAAATAATATAGAAAACCATAATAACACATACAGCTTGTTTTAAATTGGATTTTCTAGGTCGGCATTAAAAATGCATACAATTAAAGAATAGAATTCATTTTTTTATTTAAATAAACATACATAATATAAACATTTTTAATTATTCATCATTGAAATTTAAAATAATTTTTTGTTTCACTTTATTAACAAAATTAGTGACGATAGAAAATTCTGCGAATTTTAAATTAAAAAAATAATGCTCTAAAAAAAGCCACGCTAATTTGCTTTTTTTTTGAGTACTTAATATTAAAAACATATGATAACTTTATAATTATGTCAAGACTCCTTACAAAATGTATACTTTTGTACCTTAGTCCATCGCAGTATGCATAAAACTCGTCTAATTTGTTAAGTCTGGCCCCACAGCGATAATTTTTAAGGTCATTTAAAGTTTTGATGTGAATTAAAAAATCCTCCTGTGCATCTAGTATTGTAGGTTTATGTTTCCGATTGATCCTAATTGGGTGAAGTACTACATGTAACATTAGTATTACACAACAGTTACGTGATTCTGTAATGAAATTTGTAGTTTAAAACATACAGATATTATTTCAAATTCAATACAAATTACTAACCTTTATTAAATTTGTCGTTTTTGATACCTTCAAGATACTCAAGTGCTCTTTTGTCTTTGAGTTCTTCATTGTAGTACTTTAGGATATTGAATAAGAAGTTCTCAAAACCTGACAGTAAATTGAATTGCGTTTCTGGATACAGTGTGTCAAAATTAATACATATCATATCATACATATCCTCTTGATATGAACACAGACGCACATATCAAGAGGATCCTAAGCCCGAACTTGCCGCGTATTTACACGCGGCAGAACAACAAACCAACTTACCAACAGATGACCATCATGATGTTTGTAAAGTGGTCATTCCTCTAGTATTTTTGATATTGTGGCACCTTTTATTTGTCTGATACGCAATATTGCCGTTCTTGTCTAATAATCGATTTTTATATCCCACGGCGAAAAATTATATTTTAACCAAATTTTTTTGGTTTGGAATTATATTTGAAAAGAAATATTTACATATTTAAATTTTTTATGTGATTTTTAAATTAACGATCGAAATTTTTTACCTTCATTTAAATCCTCCAAATTGTTGTCAACTTCCTCAAATTGATTTTCTAAATTAGTAGGTTTGGATTTTGGATGACTTACATTACACATTGAGTGTAACTTTCCTGTTGGATTCTTGGCGCCTATTTTCCTAGTCATGTAGTAAGTTTCCTAAGTTTTAAGATATAATTAACAATTAAAAAAATCCTACATAACTGCAATTCACTATATGACACTACAAATTAAATGCAAATACACTTACAGATTTTTCGTTTGGAAAATATGCCGCAATTGCTTTGGCCCACTGGTTCATATCATTATAACTCATTTTCTTTTTCTCAGCCAAAAAATTATCAATTATAATATGCACTAACTCATACTGCTTCTTATTGTTGAAAATATTGAAGGTGGCATAATATTCGATAACAATCTTTCCTCTAATAGATGATTTTAGTAACGCATCTAAATTTTTTTGCAGTACCGAAATATTACTGTCCGTAGGTGTATTTGAGGTTAGGAAGTGTAGTCTTGAGATTTCACATGATAATTTTTCGAGCCATGCTACGATCCTATAATTACTGGCAGTCGAAATTGTCTCATCGTCACACGTCATTATAATCCCCTGAAAATAATCAAATGATCAACAAATACATACATATTTTAAAATTAAAATACACGTGTTAAACTATTAACTTTGCTTAAACCAAAATTTATTTTAAATACATAACTGGCAACTAGTGGAAACCAAATTCATAATATAATATGCAAACCTATTTTATATATATTTTAATTTGCAAGTGTTCATACCTGTTCTTTTCTCCAGCGTCTTAAATTACTTTTAAAAAGCAATTTTTCGGCAAAAAATTTGTTATCCATTTTGCTAAACATGTCTTCTACATCACTTAACTCCATCGTCTCCAAATGTGTTTCCATAACACATTCATTAAAAAATATCATATCACATACACTTTCCATTTTTTTATTAAGTTATTTATTTAAACAAAACTAAAACTGCATACTGTTGATTGTTGAATGCGTTAACGAACGCTAATTTGTTTTATCAAAATAATTATGTTTTACGATCTTAATCGATTATTTACGATCAAATTGCGTAGTATATTTCCTTTTATTTCGAATGGATTTTCACATAAATTAAATATGTCATTGGAATAAACCTATAAAGGATTTCTTTTAGAATGAAATGTGTCATATTATATTAAATATTAAAAGGATTACTATATAAAATTATAAAGAAAATCCATTCTAACATAAATCTGAGAAGAAATTATATAATTCTAAGCTGCAAAACCATTTAGAATTAATAATAAGAAATTTCAGTTTACTTCAATATGATTGTAAAATTGAATTAAAGGGTATTTTGATCGAAATCATAAAACAAAACACATTTTTCGGTTCATATGACAATCTCATTAAATTTAAGTGAGATTTTTTTCTCAGTGTAGCGGTCAGCCCATCATTTAAAATGTTATTTGGATGGGGGCTGAGAGTGAAATTTAAAAAAAAATATTGCGACGCTGATGCATAGGCTGACTTCACCACAGCTCTGGAAACATAGTGTTCTGGATATATAATGAGCTAATATCCATAAAATACTTTAATTAAAAGCTAACCAATATTATGAACTTCGTAGTTCTAATCATAAAAATATTAAAGCAGGCAGTAGTATTCCAACAAACATAAATTCTGTTGTACAAAAAAAAGTAAAAAAAATTTTATCGGAAGTGACAAAGCGGAAGTTAGGATGCAGAACTGTTGTAAACTTTACTAAATGGGTATGTACCAAATTTCATCCAACTCGATTATTAGGTACAGAAGTTATTGAGCTTCCAAAATAACAGGTGCTTGGAGGACCCCCCACCACTTTGTTCACTATCGCTAAAAAAACTAATCAGTTCCTTGCCATACATATTTGCATCTTTTTGCAAAGTGTAATCAAAATTACTTAACGAACGAATGTTGTATGTTTCCAACAAACATTGAAACAATAAACAGGTGTTCGGGAGGACCCCACCATTTATCCCAATATTGTCCAAAAACTAGTCAATTCTTTGTCAATAAAGTCTTTATCTTTTTTCAAAGTGCCATTAAATTGAATAATGAATGAAATCTGTATGCTCCCAACAAACTTTAAAAACCAAGTGTAAAATTCAGCAGTTGTATGGTAGATCCCCCGCCACTTTGATCAATGTATCCCAAAAGATGATAATTATCTTCTTACACTAATTGAAATTTTTCCATAAGTTTTATCATAATCACTTCATTATTGTAGGCTGTAGTGTGCATAAAGATACTGAAAAAACTGCCAACAAGTAAAAAAAATTTTTTTTTACCGGAAGTTGGGATGCAGAATTTTTGGAAATCATACTAAATGCTTATGTACAAAGTTTCATCCAATTCGATTATCAGGTACAGATTTTATTGAGCTTTCAAAAAAACAGGTGCTCCAGGGACCCCCCACCACTTTGTTCACTTTCGCTCAAAAACTAATCAGTTCTTTGCCATACATGTTTGCATCTTTTTCCAAAGTGTCATCAAAATTCGTTCACGAACGAATGCTGTGTGCTCCCAACAAACATTGAAAAAAGTGTGACACATTAAACAGGTGTTCGGGAGGACCCCCACCACTTATTCCAATATTATCCAAAAACTAATCAGTTCTTTGTTACTTAAGTCTCCATCATTTGCCAAAGTGTCATTAAAATTGAATAATGAATGAAGTCTGTATGCTCCCAACAAACTTAAAAAACAAAGTGTGAAAAGTCAGCATTTGTATGGTAGACCCCCCACCACTTTGATCAATGTGTCCTAAAACATAATAATTATCTTTTCACACTAATTGGAACCCTATTCCATAAGTTTCATCATAATCACTTCATTATTGTAGGCTGTAGTGTGCATAAAGACACTGAAAAAACTTCAAAAAAGTACAAAAAAATTTTTTTTACCGGAAGTGAAAAACCGGAAGTTGGGATGCAGAACTATTTTAAACCGTACTACATACTCATGTACCAAGTTTCATCCAATTCGCTTATCACGTACAGAAGTTATAGAGCTTTCAAAAAAACAGGTGCTCCAGGGACCCCCACCACTTTGTTCCCTATCGCTCAAAAACTAATCAGTTCTTTGCCATACATGTTTGCATCTTTTTCCAAAGTGTCATCAAAATTCGTTCACGAACGAATGCTGTGTGCTCCCAACAAACATTGAAAAAAGTATGACACACTAAACAGGTGTTCGGGAGGACCCCCACCACTTATTCCAATATTATCCAAAAACTAATCAGTTCTTTGTTACTTAAGTCTCCATCATTTGCCAAAGTGTCATTAAAATTGAATAATGAATGAAGTCTGTATGCTCCCAACAAACTTAAAAAACAAAATGTGAAAAGTCAGCATTTGTATGGTAGACCCCCCACCACTTTGATCAATGTGTCCTAAAACATAATAATTATCTTTTCACACTAATTGGAACCCTATTCCATAAGTTTCATCATAATCACTTCATTATTGTAGGCTGTAGTGTGCATAAAGACACTGAAAAAACTTCAAAAAAGTACAAAAAAATTTTTTTTACCGGAAGTGAAAAACCGGAAGTTGGGATGCAGAACTATTTTAAACCGTACTACATACTCATGTACCAAGTTTCATCCAATTCGCTTATCACGTACAGAAGTTATAGAGCTTTCAAAAAAACAGGTGCTCCAGGGACCCCCCACCACTTTGTTCCCTATCGCTCAAAAACTAATCAGTTCTTTGCCATACATGTTTGCATCTTTTTCCAAAGTGTCATCAAAATTCGTTCACGAACGAATGCTGTGTGCTCCCAACAAACATTGAAAAAAGTGTGACACACTAAACAGGTGTTCGGGAGGACCCCCACCACTTATTCCAATATTATCTAAAAACTAATCAGTTCTTTGTTACTTAAGTCTCCATCATTTTCCAAAGTGTCATTAAAATTGAATAATGAATGAAGTCTGTATGCTCCCAACAAACTTAAAAAACAAAGTGTGAAAAGTCAGCATTTGTATGGTAGACCCCCCACCACTTTGATCAATGTGTCCCAAAACATAATAATTATCTTTTCACACTAATTGGAACCCTATTTCATAAGTTTCATCATAATCACTTCATTATTGTAGGCTGTAGTGTGCATAAAGACACTGAAAAAACTTCAAAAAAGTACAAAAAAATTTTTTTTACCGGAAGTGAAAAACCGGAAGTTGGGATGCAGAACTATTTTAAACCGTACTACATACTCATGTACCAAGTTTCATCCAATTCGCTTATCAGGTACAGAAGTTATAGAGCTTTCAAAAAAACAGGTGCTCCAGGGACCCCCCACCACTTTGTTCACTATCGCTCAAAAACTAATCAGTTCTTTGTCATACATGTTTGCATCTTTTTCCAAAGTGTCATCAAAATTCATTTACGAATGAATGTTTTATGCTCCCAACAAACATAAAAACTTTGTGGAAAAAACCACCTGTTGTATGGTGGACCCCCCAACCCTTTATCCAATGTGCTCCAAAAGCTGATAAAATCTTTCTCATGTTATTTAAAAGCTTTTCGCAACGTTTCATGAAAATCGATCGGTAATTGTAGGCTACAGTAGGGAAAAACAACAGAAAAAAAAACTTTTTAACCGGAAGTGACAAACCGGAAGTTGGTATGCAGAAATATTGGAAACAGTATTAAAACCTTATATACTAAGTTTCAATAAGATCATAGCTCGAGATCAGAAGTTATTCAAGATTTAAACTTAGAGGTGTTCGGGAGACCCCCCGCCATTTTGTCCAAATTTGAAATGAATCCAGACCTTCCATTTTCAAGTGAACCTGTATCATTTGCCAAAGTTTCATCAAGATCCTATGCAGAAAACTCTTTGTTGTAGTTATAACAGTGAAATTGTAGACGTTTTTTTTTATCGTCGGACGTTATCGTCCGTGTTGTGTTTCTACCTTATGTGTCGTTACATTTATCAGTTTTTTGCAAAAAGTTAAACATATGACTATTCTATTTATCACTTTATAATATTGTCAATTTATAAACAAAAAAATTGGCAACTGATATACCAACCGAGCAATACTTTTCAAATGACTAATTAATTTATATTGTGGAATTATTTTTAGAATCACTAAAAGCGAGACAGTGTTAAAAAGTAATTAATCAACATACTTTTATTCGTAAGAATCCGATTGACTTTATGATTATTTTAACATGACACATGTAAAAACTACCCTTATCCCATAAAAACTACCCTATCCGAACTAAGTTGTGTTAACCTCTGCCGGAAATCATAGTTTGCACTCAATCGTATTATTATTCATTTTTCTCTAATTCTTCATTACAATTACGAATTCGTATAGTTAAAATAAATAATTACATTGCCAGCAAAAACAAAATATTAAATCAATGAAAATTTTATGAGTCACTAGTGAAATCTATGTCTCATCGTTGACGAAACAACGCAAAGAAAATTCTATTTGCTATTTTAAAATTTTCGTGTAAATTTTTATAAATAGCTAGGAGTCGTTTTTTTTTAATTTTTTTTTTGATTTTTGAATCAAACATAAAAACAGTGATTTTTGTACACACATCATATATCATTTTTCAAAAAGAAAACAAATTTTTTTATAAAATTTAGTCAGTTACAAAAAACATGGGTGATTAAATAAACGATGTGGGGCATTTCTTTTGGTTGTGATTATTATAACTACATTGAACGTTACTCTAGCTAAACTCATTTGACTATAGTAGACGATCTGAAACCAAATTGTAAAATTACTTAAGAAATGACATAAACAATTTAATTTGTTAAATATTACCTTAAATGGGAACCTCAATGGGGAATAAATATATTAGTCTCATCGACGTCGGTGGCAGACTTCTGATCATAACCTATCGTTGTCGAATTTATTCCTATTTTTTACTTAGTTTGGCCTTTAATTTATCGAATAATAAAATACGAAATAATAAAATAATAATAAAGAATAGTAGATTCTTGTATGAGTGTAGAATGATGGCAATTCTTCACGAGGATGAAGTTTCACTAAACGAGCGTAGCGATTGGAGGGAATCATCCGAGTGAATACAAGTTGCTATTTTATCCACGACTGCAAAATATTTCGATTAATTTCCAGTTTGCTTTGCTAAAGTTTGTATCACCATATTGAAATACATGCATCAAAGATAGCATAAAAAACAAAACAAGTTTTTTTATTTTATATTTTATATATGTATTGTTCTTGTTTTAACCTATTTATATTACTATACCAACAAATGAAGTTTTTAATATGGTTGGGGTAATATTTTATAAACTATAGAACTGTTCAAGAATTTAATTATAATCACTAGTTGTGGAATGAATACAATTACAATGGAAGACATACGCATGGAAAGCATATATTCTTTAGTAGACGTGGATAAAATATTTTTCATTATTTTGTTTATTATTATTTCATTACTTCGTATTTTATTATTCATTAGATTAAGTGTCAAACTAAGTTAAAAATATGAATAAATTTGACTAGGATGGGTAACGTATTTAAATTTTATAGAATGGATTTTCTGATTCGACTTTTTATGAAATAATATCCTATTTCAAATTATGTGCGAAAGAAAAAATTTAGTGAAAGTAATGGAAACAAACACAAAAATCAAACGGGCATTTAAAATAATTTAGTGATTCAAGAAATTGTTATAATTTATGTCGATTTACTGATATTAAAATGAATTTCTGTTAAATTAAAAATATAACGTAAAATTATTATTATTTTCGATACCAAATATTTAAATTTACTATTTTTGATTTTTTTAGTTGAGTTAAATATACGACCACTATCGTCATTTAACGTAATAACGTATCCAAAATTTTTAGTCTAGGAAGTCATAAACATCATACAGCAAGTCATGACAATTGTCCATAAAGTTATATATTTCCCGAAACAAATAATTGATTATTTTAAAACACATTTTTATAACTAAGATTGTAATTAATTAGACTCTTACGGATAATTTTTCACTTAAAAGAAAAGAAACCAAGATAGTCCAGATAAGTTCAGCATTGATACTTAGGATACTTAATCTTTGGATTATAAAAGTGCTAATAGACTAACTGTACAAATTATCACATAATTTTGGAATTGTTTTATTTCAATCAGTTTTTTCTTCGATTTTTTTAACTCTTATTGGACGAATGCAAAGGGTTTCTGAAGCGTTTCTGAAATATTTACGTCGTAAACCATGATACCATCGGAGTTTGAGTCATTCAGATTACATACTAATAATATTTGCTATAATAATTCTTGCTGACATGTCATATTCATCTGAACAAATATTTCTCTTGAATAGTACAAAAGAGTCGATCAAGTAATGGGAGAAAGTTGTAATGAAGTGTAATTCAAACTTCGTAATTGAGAGTCGTACCACGTTCCCACATGCATTAAATTTGCTTTAACCGAAGCTTTCGAATTTGTTATCGTTTTTCCATTAAACAAGGCTTCTTGTACTCAATCCGTAGTCGTCATCTACAATGGTTCCCGTTTAATAATTGTCATAAAACAGTTGTGTGATATTTCCCAATAAAATTTCTTATATTCAATTTGTAATCGTTAATCGCTATAAAACTGTCATAAAATAGTTGTGCAATATCATTAATACATAATCGCGCTACTTTCATATACAGGGTGAACCATTTAACTTGGCACAACCCAATATCTTCCAAACAACGCAATTTTGAAAATTTTGAAAATTTTGAAATTTTTTTTTTTGGATAGGCTTCATAATGTTATTATTTATTTTTTATTAAGATGAAGATTCCAGATCTTCTAATGGACCACCACTTTTTCTTAAATTGAGACCTATTTTTGTGCCAAGTTAAATGGTTCACCCTGTATAATTCTTACAATCATTTCGTAATCAATATTTTTTTTTGTAATTCTTTTCCAATTTTTTTAATGCAATTTAGTTGTACAGATTCCTTAGTGGGTTTTCAGCTATTAAAACGAGCTACCAGCTAATGCTACCATTTGTGTTACTATAAATACTAGACGCCAGATGGCCTCAGGGGTTTAGTCTCATTATTCGATTCTGATTGGAATATGAATTTTTTTTGACTTTTTATTGTTGTCGCGTTTGAATTAAATTTTTGCAAGTTCATGTTCGCTGTTTTGTGAAAAATTGTTCGAAATTGTTAGTTTGATTAAAAAATTATATAAAAAAATAAAAAAATTTTAGTAATAAAATTCGTGATTGTCGGTAGTGAAAATACAGTAAAGAAATTTATAAAAAAATAAAAGAAAGAAAATTTTGTTTCACCGGTCGAGTTACTGGAATAAGACGGTAAATATAATTTTGTGACATAGTCATAAAAAAATAACTTTCCGATACCGCGATTGCATGTACCAAAAATAATAAAATAAGAACCTAAAACTTAATATAAATTAACAGTACTTATTTGCATTTATCCACGTATTACGGTCAAGATTTCTGTTTTGTACGGTTATTTAAAAAAAGAAAATTTTTGTTGAAAACTACAAAGAAAACGGAGTTGCATGTACAAAATTCGTAGATCTAACTATAAAGCAAAAGTGTGATCAAATTAAGTGAATTAAGAACCAAAGAATTTAGTAAAATTTAAATTGTTTATGTTTGTAATAAGTAAAATATGAACCAAAGAATTCAGAAAAATTTAAATTATTGATGATTGCATTAAGTAAACTTATGAACCAATGAATTTAGAAAAATTTGAATTATTTATGTTTGCATTATCTGTGATAAATCAAGAAAAAAATATGAACCAATGAAATTAGAAAACTTTCAATTTTGTATGTTAGCATTAATCACCCCAAATTATTTATATAAAGGAACGGAACAATAAAACGGTTAATATAACCAAACGGGTTTTACATTTTTTTTGTTGTGCTGGATAAAGAAGAGATGTGTTTTCGTGTATAATGTGTTAACGGAACCGTGCGTTCTGGATTATCGGACAACTGCAGCAAGAGTAGTGAAATAACCATCGAAGTTTAGCTAGTGATTTTTTTTATTACGTCAATTGTCGATCCATAGCTGATTTAAGGGTGATAAGATCAACACTCGTTCAACTCAATTGGGATAAATAAACATCTTTTTACCATTCTTTCATTTGCTCGGATATTTCCATCCTAAGTCGGGCTTAATTCGACTACATGGTCTTACCTTCCTGCACCTGTTCTGACGTCTTCATCACTCGCGTTAGTAACCACCAATCAGCTGCTTCCGATTGCTTTTCCAGTAATACCTGCGGGATGACCAGCTAATTGTCCAGAGATTGAGGAGGGGGAGTTATGACAAAGCATGGGGTGAGTCACTTTTTTATTTACATATACAGGTGTGAATCTATGTGAGTGTGTGGATATGTGGATGTCTTTACTAGCTGATACAAATTTTATTGCAATAGTTTTATCACGGTAATTTAACCAACAAAAAGCATGACCATCGAATTACCATTTGTGTGGGTAATTTGGTTTGGGTCATCGATGAAGTGGTATATCATCTGCTTTGTTGTGTTTGGGTTTTCCTTCGTTTCTAATATAATAATAACTCTTTCATATTGTTTTGATTACATTATAAATTAACAGGGAGATGTGAGGAACAACTTTAATATTTATTATAATGATTTTAGATAAGTGGTACAAATCTAATTAATTTCATTTTAACTTTACACTTCAAATTGAATTGGTTGTTATATTGCGCGGTTTTAATTGTTACCATAAATTAGATATTTATTTCTTCCAGTTAATATCTATGAGAAGCTCTGCCAATATCTATCATGAAAAGATGTCCAAAAATTAATGCTTACATACAAACAGTTGTATAAAAACTCACATAATAATGTAGTCTTCGATAAAATAATAATACAAGTAGAGCAATGGGATTACAAGAATAACTCCGAAACATCTAAGCTAAAGCAATTATAGATCATTTCTTGTTCTTACCAATAATTTGTTATCTCCACGATTCGCTAAATATTCTCTTCATTCGCTAAATATTCTCTTAGTAAATGGAGAGTTCCTGATGCGTTTGGGTATGAAAGACGGCTGTATGTGTAAACGTATGCGTGAGTGTATGGGGACATGGATGACAGTGCGTAGGTATGTAGGTTTGTGAGTGCGTGTGCAAACGTGAGTGTATGGGGATATGGATGGTGTGTATGTGTCGGAGTGGATGAAGACTGCGAGTGTGTAACTGGATTAAAATTATGGGGTTAGACATGGTGATCGCAGTTCGGTCGCATAAGGGGGTCGCCAGAGTCTATCTGTTTCACTTGCCTGTTTTCTTATATCCGTTATTATCATGTTTCACGCGTACTATACAGTTATTTGTGCTGAAGTAGCAGGATTTCTTTCTCGTCCCCACGGACTAAAGCTAATTTGGGGCTTTTAAAACAATCTCGCTAGGTACGCGACCTGCTATGCCACTTCGCTGTTAGTCAACGAAGCAGCGCTTCACTACAAAGTTTGGTTCTCTCAGTGCTCAAAAGTCTCATGTTGGGGTCAAATGGTCTACGGATAGATTATTTCCATCGGATGTGGACGTGGATTTATGTAGATTTCCAGAATTCAGCCTAAATTTTTTATTACTATGGGATATTGTAAGGAAGTCAAATGCAACTTACATGTCTTAAGAACTCCATCAAATTTTATTTCATAAATTTCAAAAAGTTTTGGAAGCACATGGTAATCGACCTCCTTCTCAAACTTTCTATTCCGTATATGGAAAAATAAGAAGCGACCACGATCACAAGGAAATCAGAAACTGGTTTAGACTTTATAAGTGTATCAGATGACAGAAACGGTAATCAAAAAAATTGAAAGTAAAATTAATCAAGTTCTAGATTTTTTTCAGATACCTCAGTAAGCCAACAATTTTCCTTTTATTTTAGCTAAATAAAACCATATTTCAGGTTGTAACTGTATTTTATTTTCAATTCTCATCATCTTCATTTAATGAAAACTGAAATCGATGTATTTTCAGAATGATGAGATCATAATTTTATTTTTCCGCCAACAACAACAAGGTTATGTCTAATTTCACGAAATTGATCATATAAAAATACATACAAGATCAGCAACATGATTATTATATAAACAATAAACAGTTTTTATAGTTGCTCATTAATAAAACAATAAACGTGTTTATTGAATTTATTAAGAATAATTCAAGTTGTATAAAAAACATTCCGTTTTGTTCAGGGTTTTTTCAATCGAACAAATAAATGATAAAAAATTTGGCAGAGAAACTTACTGCAACTTAAAGCTTCGGACTAACGTTTGCTATAAGCAGCATTTTATTGCAGATATAACTGTATGACTACCGATATAGCTGTATGTAGATATAACTGTATGACTACATACTTTTCATCCAACTATCAAAACAATATTTTTAGCAAATTAAAGATATACAAATACAAATAAAATGTTTTTTTATTTTAGTTTTACGAAAACCGGACTTTTGACAATTTATTGGAGATCAACAGACGAAGTACATGGTGTCCGACGAGAACGTTTACATATATTTTTCAACCCTATTTTGGTAAGGTTTCATGGTAAGTTATATTAACAGAAGAAATTATTTCAGAGTTCGGGTTGATGGTGTCGGTTAGGGTCTCCCACCGGATTCGGTTACCCAAAAATAAAGTTGTAAACCTTCTCATGGAACATCCCATAATTAATCTCATAAAAACTAATTAAAATTTAATTTGAAAGAAATGATCATGTCAAGTTTTTTGGGAATTTTAACTTAATCCGCGTTGACTCTTAATTACTAATACCAAAAATTTGATTGATTTTATACGAAATTCTTAAGATCTTCATAAAGGGTAATCCAGGCATGAAGTTTTCGCTACAAGAATGATAAAACCACAAAGAAAAACTATAATTTATGCGATGTTATGGTGACTCCACTATGTCACTGTGGATGTTACTGTGCTCCACCCTATATGTAAGAACAGCATTCCATGCAGAGCCATTTCTCTCGCCATTTAAAAACATACAAAATTGTCCCAAAAGGTCTAATTTTTAACAGCGTTTTTAGCTAAGTCAAAAATATGAGAATTTATTCGATATTATTTTCAACTTCTACTCCTAGAAGTACTACAGATTCTTTCTCCACAGGATCTTTGGAGTCAAACTTTATTGGAAACGAATTAACCACACTTAATAATCTAGAAAAATGTCAAGTCTGTGTTTTACTCGTATTGAATTCAACACGATTAACAAAACCCAAATAGAATAAAAAATTATATCTTTCAGTAAGTTCAGTCACGCTCTAGCTGACTGTGCTACATGTAACATCTGAATAACAAAGTCTTTGTATGTTGTGTTCTTTTATATTTATAAATTTATTTTTACTTCTGATGTCACTATTAGAACTTGTAGTGTGGTGTGGGCACTATGAGATTGTGTTTTTTCGATTTCAATTCCTATCCTGTAGGCTGTAACACTCCATTAAATTAAGTTTTTAAAAAACGAAACAGAAAGTTGATATTGTGACATTTTGATCTTCGAACAGTTTTACGTTTACTGTTTTAAGCTTACACATACGAATCTAGCCTCTTTAGTTGTTTGAATGAGTTCACTGTTAAAAAAGTAACTTTTTCCTTTAATTTTTTTATTTATTATTAAATATTTATTATATACCCAAAACATACTAAAAAGCGTGATTTTTTGTTTTTGAGAAAAAGGCATTTGAATATAATATGAATTTTTTTGTACTTAACCAAAATTCATTAAATTTCTAAACAACTAACTCATTCGTGGCACAATCACAATCTTATATATCAATACGCTAAAAAAAAACTTTCTGGAGCCTAACGCTTTTTTATTCGCAGATGGATTCCTTTCAAATGTTCACTGCTAACTGATATTAGTGTAACTTCGGTCTTAAAGATGTTTCACACAAATCGGATCATAAATAAAAAAGTTATAGACGAATTAAAATGTATTTTTAAATTTAACGACTTCGCTATACAATATCAAATGGTATTGCCCAAGTCTTTTCTTTGTTTTTTTATTATTATTTTCAAATTTCAATTTAGTTTATGCATTGATTTAGGAGTGTATAGACGCATTATTTTTCTTTGTTTTTTTATTATTATTATTAGTGAAATGAATGTTGTGAATGAATGATAATGGTATGAGTGAGTTTATTTTTTATTATTATTATTTTTCTTTGATTTTCTTTGATTTAATTATTATGGTGTTAATGGTGAAATGAACGTTGTGAATGAATGGTAATGGTATGAGTGAGTTTATTTTTTATTATTATTATTTTTCTTTGATTTTCTTTGATTTAATTATTATGGTGTTAATGGTGTAATGAATGTTGTGAATGAATGATAATGGTATGAGTGAGTTTATTTTTTATTATTATTATTTTTCTTTGATTTTCTTTGATTTAATTATTATGGTGTTAATGGTGAAATGAACGTTGTGAATGAATGGTAATGGTATGAGTGAGTTTATTTTTTATTATTATTATTTTTCTTTGATTTTCTTTGATTTAATTATTATGGTGTTAATGGTGAAATGAATGTTGTGACTGAATGATAATGGTATGAGTGAGTTCATTTTTTATTACTTGGAGGGCCCGGCGTGCTTCGCTACGCTTATATATAAAGTTTTTGCGTAGAAATTTTGTTAACGTAGAAGCAATGATTTCAAAAAGTGGTAATGAGAAATGCTAGAATATAATTTTTAATTTTTCTTTTTAAATATATAAATGAAAAATAATCAGCTGATCAGTTCGGATATATGAAAAATTAGCTATCAAATAAGTTTTCAAGTAAGCTTATTTGATCTCTAGCTTATTTGATCGCTAATTTTTCATATATCCGAACTGATCAGCTAGAGTTCTGATTATTTTTCATTCATACATTTAAAAAGAAAAATTAAAAATTATATGCTAGCATATCTCATTACTACTTTTTGAAATCATTGCTTCTACGTCAACAAAATGTCTACGCAAAAACTTTATTTATAAGCGTAGCGAAGCACGCCGGGCCCTTCTAGTACTGATAACAGTGCTTTCTTTTTGATTTGATTTTACATACTGTCTTTTTTCGAACAAATGATCGAGCATAAATAGTAAAATTCTCCACCTTCTGTTTTTTTCTTTATTATACTTTTAATCGCACACAAATTTATAATTTCCCAATATCATCTCAAATATAATGCAAGTCAACCATTTCTCTACAATTAAAGACAATAATTTTACCTTCCCTAAATTTGAACAACCGTATTATAACTACATATAATACAATGACTAAGCTTTACAACCAAAATGTTCATCATTTATGTACATAGAAACATATATTAATAGTTTGATATTGTGTGACGCAACAAAGCAATTAACTGAGAAAATGTTAAAATATTATTGAATGACTTGTGACACACATAAATGCTTTTATGTTAGTTTTATTTTAAAAGCTGGAATATATAAGCAAATCATTGGCGAGTTTTTTATATATGAATATTCTTATTTTAGAGTAAAATTCGAAATAGGCCGTCGCTACAAACTGTCTTATGGCTTGTTAGTAAATATTCAAATGAGTTTGTCTCGTTAACAAAACAAAACGCCTTTTGTTGTTTGAGTATGTTTTGGGTGAAAAACTAAATAATTAGAAAACCAAAAATAAGAAAAACAGAAAAAAGGTACATTTGGATTTCGACATGATTCGACATTAATTTTGAAAATAATTTTTTTTTTTAAACTAAAACTGACAAATTTCATGCAATATTAGCAAAAAGAATGATCAGTGTAATTTTTTTAAGCCTTATTCAAAAACCTTTATAACAAAAAACAAATCAATGGAATCATTAAACTTAACAATATAATGGTAATTATGAAAAATGGTACAAAAAATGGTAATTTTTTTTTATTATACTAACGATTATTAATTAATTTTATCGCAACAAATTTAATGCGCAATGTGCACGAGTGTATGCACATTTCATGCACTTTTCAATTTTTAAGTTTTTTTTTAAATTCTAGCGTACATTTTAAATTTATTTGAAGTTTAGAAGAATTTGAGTGCTAACGTCATTGTTTAAATTTAAAATTTTAAAATAATGTAAACATGTATACAGAATGTGAATAGAAGTTACAGGCATAAATACAAAAAGATTTTATGTAAGAATTTTACGACTAAGATCTTCTAATATACGTTATGAATCTTTCCCAGACTAATATTTTTAGTAACGTCATTACGACAAATAAAGATAGCGGTCGTATTAAATTGCAATTGTAAATGAAGTGTCATTTTTCGCAATTTTTTAACGTTACAATTTAAATTTTAAAAAAAATCAGTAATACAAAAAACTAAATATTTGACTTACATATCAAAAATAATATTTATTTTCCAAAATTTTATTGATATTATAAAAAAATTAATTTAAATATCAGTAAACCAACATGCAAAAAAACAAACAAAAAATATAATCATTTTTCAAATTACTAAAATTAATTATTCAAAGTGTTCATTTGTTTTGTGTGTTTGTTTTCATTACATTTTCTTTCGGATATAATTTTAGATTCAAATAAATTAAAATTCATCATGCATTAAAAGTTAAATGAAACCAGATATTTTAGAAAATGTAAACAAATTTTTTTAATTTTTCCAGGACGTTTTACACCATGTGCACGGTATGGTGCACATCATGTGCATGACATTTGTTATGCAGAATGGTATGCACGGATATTTTGTATCATGCACAATCAATGCACATTTTTCAAAATTGTTTTGAAACGGACGAAGTTTCAAGAAAATCGGAAAAGACCGGGTTCATTCTTATTTTATGGGCATCTAGATTCAATTTCCAAGTTTCACCAAGTTTCACTAAAATTGCTTAAAAAAATAAAATACAAAAAACATACAAAATGTAAAAGAAAAAAAATTAAATAAATAAATAAATAAAAAATAATATAAATAATTACAACTTTTATAACTAGGTATGGCAAACTGCAAGAAACGGTTATGTGTCAAGTTTCATCGAAATCAAATAACAAGATATAAAGTTGCTGATTGCAATAAACAGTTGTGTTTAGCTCATCATTAGGGTTTCTCAAACGGGATCCCGGAATCCCGTTTTCCCGGGATCCCGGAGGTAAATTTTCATCCCGTTTTCCCGGGATTTCACCCCGGGATCCCGGGTATCCCGCTAATTTTTATTAACATTATTTTGTACTTTTTCAAAGATATTAAAAGTTTTCTCACTCGAAAATCGAGTAGTTTTTAATTCTTTTCCCTCTGTAGTAATTAATTTCGTTCAAAATTGAGAAAATATTTTTTTGACACATATGGTATCATGGTTTTTTTGTATTGTTTTTTTGACACATATAACCACAACAAATTAAAACCAATCAAACTTAAAATAGGTAGATTTTTCTGAGAAATCTACCTAAAACTTGCGCTTCATTTCTCTTAATTTATGTTTAATGGTTCTGTTGGACGGATGGTTCAATGGACGTTTCGTCACGAAAATTCGGACAAAATTGAGTGATGGTGCCATTGACAACCTAGTTTTTTGAAAAATGGTTTAAAAATTAGTATTATGAATTTATTTTTGTTTTGTTTTTATGTATTCTTTTTTATTTAATTTTTGAAGTTTTTCTAATTAAAAATAATGGAAATATAAAAATCAATAGCGCATTTTTTGTGCTGTTTTAATTTTACACATTTTTCTACCACCCAATTAGAAAAATCTAGCTTTTCAGCGTTTCCCGGGATTTCCCGGGATCCCGGGAATTGGATACTTTTTGTCCCGGCTTCCCGGGATTTGAATTTCTACGGGAAATGAGAAACCCTACTCATCATATATTCGACTAGACTTAAAAACTTGATTGAATTGAAATTGGCCCAGTAATTTTCACATTATTGTTGTTCAGACGGCTGGTCTCAAACTCATTGTGACCCAAAACGTCGTGAAATGACAAAAAAATTTCGCACGAATCTAATACGTAGGCTCTTTTCTTTTTTTCACCTATAAATCCCTAAGCGTAATTTGGGATTAAAAGAAATTGTTTTGCTGGAAGTCAAATCCTTAGTTTTGACGGATACTACGCAAAGAGCCAACGAAATGATTACTAATTTTTATCAAGTGTAAGGCTAGGTTGTATAATGAAGTCTTACTGTCCTGCTAATTAAAAATAAAAATAATTCGAATAAGCTAATCGAAAAATAAAATTTCACCTAACAACAATTTTCATCTAATTAATACTTTGCTATCAACACAGGTATTCCTTAATTATTTTATATTCAATCTTTCCAATTATTTTTTCTAATTTTCTTTGTGTTAACATTAAAAATTTCACTTACTAACAAATTCACCACTTTTCTTCTCTTTTACGTTATGGTTCTATACACGATTAAGAAAAAAAAGCAATTCTTAAACGTGACTTGCCGATTCATTAATCAATGGATATAAAAAAACATTTGTTTTTGTATTTATTGGTTTTATATTTTCATACTTTGATCGCAAGTTGTGTCTAGACAATTGCTTCCTCTTAAATTTACCTTTACTTTTGGTTTTTTTAACTTATAAGCTCCAATCAATTGAAGAAAAAATTATTAAATTGTATCTTAGTGATTTACAATGTATCTTTTGTTTTGTTTTTTTTTTTTTTGATATTATTCAAAAAATAATTGAAATTTATTTTGCTAGTAATTATTTTTGCTACTACTTACGTTTTATTATTTTTATTGACAGGATGTTAATTTTTAATTAACAATAAATTTAAAATATTTCTATGATAAGAATTTTGATGAAAATTATCTTTTGTGTGAAAATACTGTGCTGTTGGATTGTTTTGGAAAAATTTGTGTACTATTGAACCAATTTGATAGACATTGTGGTGACATAAATTTGTCCTACATCGTCTTACCGAACAACAAATGTTTAGCTGTATTCACTATTCACATATCGGGTTCGATAACGTCTATACATATGTGAATAACGCACGAGTTTCATCTCTTAATAATAACCTTAAGAATCTAATTCTTTTATCATCATAATGATTATATAATTTACATCATGATATCAGATTTTCATATTCACTTTGATAAATTAATCGTTAACGCTATATTTACACAATTGCTGTATAATTAAGAAAATATAATATTACATTTTTGCGGTTAAGTAAATGAAATTCTTTCTATTCGCTTGGAGTTATATATAGAAGACAAGTTTTTCACCTGAATAGTTTTAGTTTATATGAGTATAATAAAAACAAACAAAATAAGTACATTTAGCTGCAATATATATAATAATTTAAATACGACATATGTCACACTTTTGGATTGAACTATAAGGAAATAAAAATTATAAGAAAATGATACCGATTATGTCGTTAGAATTTGCATGTTCTAAGTAATGTAGATGTTTGTAGAGAAATTATAGTTTTTAAATGCACAACATTGTGTGTGTTGATCTAAAAGTTTATATATTTACTGTGCTAGAAAAAATTGCATTTCATACGCAACAACAAGTTTTTACTGACGAAAAAACAGCAAAATGTACTATATATTTTTAACATCGTTCTCACATCGTTCACTCCCTCTGCAGAAATGAATAATTTTTCATCATCATTTTTATTTGTTTCAAATTCAATAACTAAAGTTGCAAAATTGGACAAACCATTCAGAAAAATAATCTATTTCTATTTTTAATACGAAGGAAAGCATCAAATTTGATGAAGAAATTAAATATGTGAGTATTTGAAAAAAAAGTGTATTCGTCCGGCAACTACAAATATAGGTTTAACTGTTTTTTTTACAACCATAATGATGGTCTGCACTATTAGTATTAATAGAATAAAATAATCAATTGGTAATTTTATTCTGTTGCGTGATTGCTGCGAAACACAATATTTGCATTTTATTGGGTCGGTGTTTAATGATATATTTTATTTTTTGAGCAAAAGTTTACAAATTTGCGAGAGACACACGAACCCAATACAACGTTTTATCTTTTCGATAGAGCGGCATGTATTAATTTAAATTGAATTATTTTAAAATTCATTGGTAAAACAAGTAAAAGGAATAAGAAAAACAATGAATTTTATTTTATTTTTTTTGTACCATTAAATCCAAACAATTAAATAAATTTTATGTAATTTCGACATATATTTAACTGTTTGGTATTTTGAGAATGAAATGACCTTTAATAAAAGACATTAAATTTTATACCAATGAGAATTGATAAGCCAAAAAACAATCATAAAAAAACTAATTTTTTTCACAACAGAGATTCAATTCAATTTAATCGTAGTAACCTTTGCCCTTTTTAATATTTGAGTGAGGGCCATGCGCACTAGTTTGAATTTATTGTTTTTTATATAATCAGAGCGAAAATGTTTTTATTGACTTTTTTATAAAACACAATCAAATTATTTATAAAATACATTTAAAAAAATTTATTTCAGGGTGCAATTAAATAAAATAAATTGTTTTTAAATAAATTGTTTTCCGCAGCATTCACGCAACAGAATAAAATTAACAGCTGTCTATTCTATTTAAACTAATAACGCCAACAATTATGACTCTAAAAAATAAAAATAGATCTATATTTACAATAACATTCAAGTAATTTTTTACAACCTAATACAACTGTGCTGCAGCCATTATAGTAGAGGATTATTACCAAAATAGTTTTGCGAGTAGCATTTGCATTCCACCTGGATTATTTAGATAACTCTTCTGATATAAAAGCAAGTAAACTATGGAAAGATTATACCATGTGAAATTACGTAAAGTGCATTGGAAATTCTGTTATAGAATTAAAGTCATGTATGCTTAAGAACTCCTATACAAAGACAATGGCTAGCTCGAGTTGATATATTAAATTCAGGAATATAAGTTCAAACTGAGATGAGCCATTTCGTGAATTTGGACTGACGTGAATTTGGACTGACTGACTGACGCCATGGAAACTGATTAGGATTCGATGGCCCAATCACCCATTAATCCGAAATTCAAACAATTAAAGAAACTTATACTATAAACAAAAAACAAAGCAAATCAAACTCAGAACTCTAACAGAACAATCGAGATTAGCACAAGTCGCGAAAGTAATGGCAGAATATAACATCGAGATCCTAGGACTCAGTGAAGTAAGATGGAAAAACAGCGGAGATCTAACAACGAGTATAAAGGAAATTGAAGGATGCTTTTTGATAGATCCAACACACATGAACCAGGCGTAGCAATATTAACAACAACCACACGCAAATAAAGAAAGCACTTTTCGAATAGAAACCAATCAGCAGCAGAATAATAACAGGAAGATTTCAATCGAAAATTAGAAATACAACCATCATACAGTGATATGCACTTTCCGAAGAAGCCAATGATGCTACAAAAGATGAATTCTTCTAACAACTTCAAGCAACACTAGCTAATGCACACCGAAATGACATCAAAATAGTACAAGGTGATTTCAATCCCAAAACTGGAACCGACAACACCGGAATGGAATCAGTCATGGGCAAATATGCACTAGAATCAACACGTAACAATAATGGAAATAGACTCATCGATTGTTGTGTCACAAATCAGCTATTCTTTGAAGGCAGCAAGTTCGTACACAAGAACATACACAAATATACTTGGACATCGCCAAATCGAAGAACCAAGAATCAGATTGATCACGTACTGTTAAACAAGAAGTTTCTATCCTCACTACAAGACGTCAGAGCAAAGCGAAGAGCAGACACACACAGTGACCATCAACTGGTAATTGCAACATTCAAATTTAAACCAACCGCTGTAAAACACAACAAATCATGTCAGAGAAAATTTAACACAAATAGAATAAGCGACAAAAATACAAATAACATCTTCAAAGAATCGCTCCACCTCAATCTACCAAACAACGAAACCACCAGAATTGATGAAAAATAGGAACAAGTTAAAGAAGTTTACTTCAAAACTGCTACAGATGTGCTTGGATACCAAGAAAAATCGCGGAAACCATGGATCAGTCAGTACTGCTGTAGGGGTGTGAAACATGGAAACATACAAGAAAGATCACAAACCAAGTACAGGTGTTTGTGAACAAATGCCTGAGAAGACTGATCAAATTCTTCTGACCATCAGCAACCAGGAACATCTACGGCAAACAGAGTAGTAAACCATTGAGACCGATATAAAACAAAGAAAATGAAGATAGATAGGACTCTAACTGAGCAAATCAACTAAGTATATAACAAGGATGTCCCTAGAGTGGAATCTACAAGGTAAAAGAAAAGTTGGAAGACCAGCTATGACGTGAAAGAAACGGTGCTAGCCGAAGCAATTCAAGTTGGCATGACATGGGGTGAGCTCAAAGCGGTTATCTACAACAGAGTTAGATGGTCAAGTCTAGTAGAGGCCCTATGCTCCTAAAATGGAGATAAAGAAAAAAAAATATTTACAAGAATGATGATAAGCCAAAACCCGAAACGACACCATCTTTTATAGCAAATATTTAAAAAAACAGAATTGCCAAACGACAACATTTTTTCGAGACCATGACCTGATATGGAAAGGGACTTAAAATTTCAGGGTGATTTACGAAGATTATGGCTCCAACAAAACAGACACATATCTCTAAAAACAATCATTACTAACAAATTTTATAAGTCTCAAAACTACATCTGCTCCTACCATAAAAACTTGCGGTTTTGAATTATGCATTGTTTTTACGGTTCCAAAGTATCGCATAATTGAAGGGGCTGCCTGTAATTCAATTTAAATTAATAGATATTACTTAGTCGGAAGGATAAAACATTGTATTGAGTTGGGGTTTAATGAATTTTATTCTCGCGCAAATTTGTAAACTTTTGCGTAATTTGTAAACTCACACATTAAATTTTTGCATCAAATCTGATGCTTTTCTTCGAATTAAAATAAATTGCATATTCCCGAATATTCATCTTGCATAGTAAAAAAAGGCAAAGGCATACTATGATTTCATTGGAATCGATTTTTTTATATGATTGTTTTTAATTTCTCATTAGTACAAAATTTAATGTCTTGACTTATAGGTAATTTCATTTTCAAAATGCCTGATTGTTTGGTATCGAAAAATTTTGTTCAATGGTGTGGAATTAATTCTACAAAAAATCAATTTTTTTTATCCAGGAATTCTAAAATAATTCAATTTAAATTGATACAAGTTAGTCGCTTGAAAGGATAAAATATATTGGGTTCGTGTTTAATAAATCTTATGCTCGAAAATAAAATATTTCGTTAAACACAAATCCAATAAACCACTGTGTTTAAGAAAAGCGAATAAAACTTATTTAAGTTTGTGAATGCCATGTTTTTTTTATTAAAAAAGCATGTTGTACATGGATTTTTTAATAAAATCACGTAAAATTACGTAAAAAAATTGTATACAGATGACGCGTTATATTTAAAAAAATTTATATTTGTGATAGGCAAACTTTGTATTTGTTTGGAGTTTGTTTCTTATAACAGGCGTTGTCAGGACAATATTGGATTTTTTATTCTTTCATTACGCACTAGTGCGTAATAAATATCATAAATTTCGGTAGAAATTTACAAAAAAATATACCAAAAAATTACTCAAAAAAACAGCTCAAAACAAAATTTTGACGAGCACTTATCTTACAGCTAACCATGAGAAAATCAAATTTTGAAAAACATTATTTAATTATTGTATCATTATTTTAGCGATTCTATGGCTCAAACTACATAAATATTCCTTACATTTTAAATTCTAACATGTTTTAAAACTAAAAAGCTGAAAAAGGAACGGAAAACAGACAATATAATATAAAATATATTTTCTTAAATATAAAAATCTAATTTTATCTCAAAAATTTTGGAAGTTATACAGGAGGCGCGCCTATCAGTTTGTAGAAAATATATTTTGCAATAAATTCAACTCTGACTCATCCTAATGTCACTAAAACATTAATGTCAAAATTGAAAATAGTCAAAACATTAAACAAATCTATCAGCAGCCAAATTCTGTAACTGTGAAGTGGTGAAGTGTTAAAAATTTCTTCATTTCGATTTTATCATTAATTTTTTACCATTTTTGCGATTCTATATGCGATTTGTGTGTTAAAAATCTATTAGCAAGCGCCGCACTGTCAAACGTCAAAAATACATAAAATTAAATGTTTATTTGAACGTTTAGCACAATCGAAACGTAAATTTTTACAAATTTAAATATATATAAATATTTTAGAAATTAAATTTGAAAACTTAATCTGCAGCCAAATTCTGTAACTGTGAAGCGGTGAAGTGGTAAGTTTTTTATCACTTCACCGCAAAAATATCTAAGTTAGTGAAGTTTTAAAACTATAAAGTTAACACTGACTTTTTATTTGGCAATAAAATAAAATCGTTTCTTTTGTTGTTATTGACATTATGTCAAAAAACACCATAACGTCAATGTGATTTGATTTTTTAAAATTGCATTTCTAAATTAAATACAGAATAACTTTTCAAATTTAATTTCTAAAATATTTATATATATTTCATTTTGTAAAAATTTACGTTTAAATTGTGTTAAAAGTTAAAACATTTTAAAACCCTCAATTTTAAACGCAGATTTATCAGAATTGTATAGAGAATCAGTAAAACTCCTCAAGAATGGTGAAAATTATTTCCATTTAGATGTTGTAAATGTTCATTTTGTTCCTAACCTATAACTTTTGGACATCCGATAGTTAAATGTTTACGAAATAAAATAAAGGATGCTTTCTTTGAAACTCATATGAGGGCATCGAACCCAGATCAGCGGATAGAACCAATGGCCGATGCTGGTGTTGATCAATATACTTTTCATGTTGAACCGGTTTCAAGGAAAGTTAAAGAAACTGGAAGAAAGTTGGTTTAGCTTTAAAACCAGGCACTCCGGTTGAGCTTTTGAAAGAGTGCTTTCCCTTAGCTGATATGATTTTGATTATGACCGTTGAACCCGGTGTTGATGGTCAAAAATTTATGAGTGATATTATGCCAAAAGTGGAATGGCCACGTGAAAATTACCCCAACATTAGATATAGAGGTTGGTTAGGGAGTTGGAGCAGAAACAATTAATGAGTGTGCTAAAGCTGGAGCAAATATGATTGTTGCTGGTACAACAATTATACGGGCTACTAATCAAAAAGACGTAATATCACGTTTAAAGATTTAAATATGGATATAGATATGGAGGTGGATATGAATATGGATGTGGATTTTTTTTTTAATCGTACGGTTTATTCAACATCAAAATACATTAAATTTTATTTTTCAGTCCATGTAACCAATCAATAAATTGATCAGATAAACAAAAAGCCTCTTCAAAACATCCATTGAATTTAGTTAAGTTACATTCTTGAGATATGTGATTGACTGTCTGAAATTCCTTACCACATTCACATGATGGATAATCCACCAGACCCCATTTATGTAAGGTATAGTTTGATCTACCATAGCCTGTTCTATACGATTTAATTTCACCCAATCATTTCTTTTTAGTTCAAAACCATTTAATTTCACATTAGGGTTTTGAACAAATGTACCATTTAATGGAAGGTTGTTGTTCCAAGACATCAGCCAGAATTGTTCAGAGTTAAAATTTTTTGAAATAAGTTGTTTAGCAGTTATATACGGTGGTGTTCTACATAAACTTTGATCAGGAGCTTCCAAAAATAAATCAAACAATAAAGAATTGTTAACTTCTGAACTTCTTTGAATGGTATTGAATAATATTTCTTTACGACGAATGTCTGGTGGTGGTATATTTGATAAAACAGGTAACCAATTCAAAGGTGTTGATTTTATAGCACCAGAAATTAATCTCATTGCACGATTCAGTTGAATATTGATTTTTGGTGTATGAGCACTGTTCATCCAGATTGAAGAACAATATTCAGCTGTAGAATATACTAATCCTAAAGCAGCAGTCCTTAAAACATTTGCGTTTGATCCCCAAGTTGTACCAGCAATTTGTTGTAACAAATTATTTCTTGCACTAACTTTTTTGGCTATTGCTTCTAAGTGATTTTTAAAAGTCCAAGAACGATCAAAAATTACACCTAGAATTTTTGGATTATGGTTATGTAAAAGAACAACATTTTCAACTTTAACACATAGCTCAGATGTGGATATGGATATGTATATGCATGTGGAGATGGATATGAATGTGGATATGGATAAAGATAAAGATATGGATATGGATGAGGATATGGATTGGACTTCGTATGGATATGACATGGACATGAATTGGATATGGATTGGATATGTATTAAATATAGATTGGATATTGATTTGATATGGGTTGAATACGGGTTTGTATATGAATTGGATAGTGATTCGATATGGAGGTGGATATGGATTCGATATGGATTGGATGCGGATTGGATATGGATTGGATATGGATTGAATATGGATTAGATATGGATTGAATATGGATTGGATATGGGTTAGATATGGATTGGATATGGATTGGATATGGATTGGATATGGATTGGATATGGATTGGATATGGATTGGATATGGATTGGATATGGATTGGATATGGATTGGATATGGATTGGATATGGATTGGATATGGATTGGATATGGATTGGATATGGATTGGATATGGATTGGATATGGATTGGATATGGATTGGATATGGATTGGATATGGATTGGATATGGATTGGATATGGATTGGATATGGATTGGATATGGATTGGATATGGATTGGATATGGATTGGATATGCATTAGATATGGATTGAATAAGGAATGGATATGGATTGGATATGGATTAGAAATGGATTGGATATGGATTGGATATGGATTGGATATGAATTGGATATGGATTGGATATGGATTGGATATGAATTGAATATGGATTGGATATGGATTGGATATGGATTGGATATGGAATGGATATGGATTGGATAATAATTGAATATGGATTAGTTATGGATTAAAAATCGGATATTGATGTTATATATTTTTATATAGACCAACAAAAAGAAATAATATCACCAGAAAAAAACATCAAAAAACTTACATTTTTGATTTTTGCAAAGAGTTTTCACGTCTGTTTTGTACTTCTCTCGTTTCAGATTAATGTTCAAATAATGCATTGTACATTTGGAATTCGATGAAAAATAAATTTATACTTTGTAAACTTAATTGTGTCGACCATCGGGACTATTTATTTATATATTTTTTTATTTTTAAGTTTTAGTTCATAAATGTACATACATTTTTGTAGCTTGGTATGTTTATTTAAAATTTTAGCTTAAATAGTTATATGAAATGTTTTTATTCTCGCAGTATCCAATTTGCTTACCAAAATGTATCATTTCTTTGGCTTGGTACGTTTACGTTGTGTATTAAACCCTAAAACAAACTCGTGATTTGGTTCCTTAAACGTTCTTACCGCTGAAATGTGCGTGTGATAAGATATCATTTCTTTTTATTTCTTCTTTTACGTTGTGTACCTAACCTCTCTAAAAAAACTGCTGTATTTACATTTTTGATGTTTTTTTCCGCTAAGATATCATTTCTTTTTGTTAGTTTTGTTTTTGTACATTGTGTATTAAACATCTTTAAAAAAAACTGCTGAATTTACATTTTTGATGTTTTTTTCTGGTTATTATATTACCACTACCTAAATGATTTTACATTAGTACCAATTATACTCAAGATTATACTCAAAATTATACTCAAAAAGTAGATGTTTGTGTTAAATTGAAGATCAGACAATATACCACGTAGATAATTGGAAGTAAATAATATAAAATGGTTGTTGAAAATAAATTAAAGTTGGCAAATAATTCATTTCGTAACATTATTTCAACAATAAAAATTTTAAAGATCTATACGAGTTTAACACAAACAATCTCTATTGCTTCTGATTAACATCTTCGTGATGATCAACAATAATTGCAATTTATTTTTCATAAATACATACAGTAAATTATTACTTAAAAAATTTAAATATAAAAGCGAGATTAATATTTCATTGTATGTACGCTTAAATATGAAGGAAGGAAAAATCGCAATAAATTAACAATACGTAATGGGATTAAAGGTGTAGAAATTTTACCAACTTTTATTGTTTTATGGATATTCTGACGAGCTTCAGAAGAAGTAGGAATATTGAAATCGCCCTTAAGATATTTATATTTTTCAAATTAAAACAAATTCGTTGGTTGAAGCCTAATTATTTTATTTATAAAATTTATTTTGACGTTTCGATATAATTTATATCATCTTCAGAAAATGGTAAAAAACTATAACAAAATGAATACAAATGAAAAAATCTCAAAAACATATCAAAAAATATTAAAAAAGCAAAAAACAATATTTTACCAAAAATTATGAAAACTTACATGAAACAATCAAAAATAATAATACAAAAGAAAAGAAAAAACTAAACGGAAATATGTTCAAAAATTTTACGATTTCAAAAAACATTTTCTGTTACTAAGTTAAGAAAAAACGAAATTGATAAATAAAATAATTAGGCTTCAACCAACGAATTTGTTTTAATTTGAAAATTAAAATTACAGCCTACAAATATTTTTTAAAAAAATTTATATTTTTATTACTATTCGCTAAATTTATGGTAAATAACAGATAATATTTTTAATGCAGTGTAAGAATTTATTTTTAACTATAAACGAGTTATAATATAATACAGTACACTGGAGATACACTTTTTACTTTTCTTTTTTAAAAGATCCGCTAAACACAGAGAGTTTAGGAAAATCAAATGTAATGTAAGATCAACGGTTTTGGAAGTTTCGATCACAATATACATATTAAGTTGAAAATGTTTTCATAGCTCTTAGATTTGCTTCAGTGAGGTTCTTTAGTTTCCGTGAGATTTAATAATCTTGTTGATGTCGTTCGTGTTCTTTAGAGACATAGACTGGTCACAAGTCTCCCTCACTTATATTAATCGTGCAATTCAATTTTGATTGAGTTTTTAACATTTGTTGCGATTCAATGAATGACATAATGAAAACCACATATTACTACCCAACATGCTACAACTTGTCTTTCCTAAACGGAAAATGAAATAAACAACTTTAATTTATTTTATTCTATCCAAAAAAGAAATGTTTACATAATATTCGTGGCTCAAATGTTGTTCGATAAACAGATTAAAACATTACATAGAAATAGGTTGACTTGCAAAATGTAAAGCAATAGTATACTGAACACGATATATTGTAGAGCGAATAAGTGAAAAAAAGATAAATTAATTTCAAAAAAATTTTAAATAACATTGTAAACTTAATATTGTAAGTGCTAGTGTCAATCACGTGGTATATCCGTGCTATTGTCGTTTACCAAATTAGGATATAGGTCAATTCTTGCAGAGTAAAACATAACATAGGCGACAGCGGAGGAAGTTAAAATTTTTTGAACGGATTTAATAGCTGAGCTAAAATTTTCCCAGAACTAAATAAAGAAATAACATCAATAGATAGAAGTTGTAAATAACAATATGACCTATGACTTTGTAAAAAAAATCAAATAAAAACTACAAATCTATCTGGAACCGGCATTTTTAAATACTACTAACATTAGTCAGTTTTGATTAACGTAATATTTCATTTATTTATTCTATTCAATATAATTTAACGTCATGAGCGAAATATGATATCAATAAGTTTAGGTATGCGTTCATGTTTGTTTTGCAATGAATGCAGGTCATTGTTTCTTTGTAAATATATAATTACAGTCATATAATTATCGTGAATCAAGAAATAATTTAAATAGCAAATTATAAATGGTATTTTGAAAAATAGAAATTGAATAGAAATTGTTGATTGAATTGTCGTAGAAAACGACATAATTTTTTTAGAACATTAACCGATTTTTTGACCATCATGCCATCTGTTAGTTTCAATTTAAACAGCCTCATAAACATTTAATTGTTTTTAATTTAGGTTTCATTAATTTCAATAACAATAACATCTTTTAAATAGCTTAAGTAACAACAAATAAAATTTATAATCCATCATTTTTAAATGTAGCTCAAATATCTAAAAATACAAATAATGTGAAATCGTAGGCGACCTTATATACTTAATTTGTAATTCCGATATTATATCTTATGTAGGAGTTTCATTAATAACGACGTCTGGTTTCTTCCAAATTTGAAATATTAATAATAGAAAAAATAAATAATTACGAAAACTTACCCACTTGGTCGAATTCAATAATTTTACATGAATTATCATCTGTAATATCACATCTGTACACAGCACCACCAAACCGAACACCTTGTTGTATTCCTGATGTATCAGCTTTTGGTGCTCCAACTATAACCCTAAAAACATAAAACATAAGAATAAAAATTAATTAATTGAAAAAAAAAATATGTTTTTTATGCTAAATCAGTACAACATCCTTTGGGTTAATAAATTAATAAAATGTGATATTTGGTTTTTGATTTATTAGTTCTTAAGGTAGACCATCTGTTTTAGTTTTGAATAAAAAAAATATGTTTTGATAGCATAATGTGGTGAATCGTTATTTTAATTGTAAGATATAATTGGTTCGTCTTATGCAATGTAGCATTTAATTAAATCAACATAAAGAAAAGTTTTGGTGAAACATATTTTTCTCGGAGAAATAAAATGTCTAAAATTTAGTTTAAAAGTTAGGTCATTAAACCTTTTATGATGATGATTCAACTACCCATTTTCCTTCGGAACTAGGAATTCTGACTGACAAATGACTTCCAGCCTTGCGTGTCCATGTATTTAATACAAGGGACCCTAAGTCCCTTTATCAATTTTATAAACCTTTACACATATTCTCCAAATAGTTTTGATAGATGATATATAAGTTGAAAACCTTGGCTACTTGTTGGCTATTCAGCAAGATAAGAGTATTTTTGTGGCGTAAATTATTCGTTAATGTAAAATCTAGAATCTTTCGATTGCATCAATTGCGTTTTGGAATATGATGGTATAGGTTCAGATTTTCAATTTTCTGTCTGGAACCTTCTGTTTCAGTACCAACCCCCCTCTTACAATAGATACTCGTTTTCATACCATTCCGTTTCTAGACATGTCGTAGCAGACTCCATACGCCTTCCTTTTTCTGAATCCTCCGTACAAAAAACCCGGAAGAACTCCGTTGTTGTACTTTGTAGTTGAAAATGGAGTGCAATTAGTTCTAGCAACTGCGTTGATGCGGTAGGCCATATTCTCCTAACACCCGTGATGCACATCACTGGCCAGCCTGGATATATCATCTATCTCTATCTTGAAGTGTAAAACTTTAACTTCACTCGACTGGTTCAAAAGCTATTTCTCGTCTCATTTACATCCAGCTTAGGCTAACTTTTTAAGTTTTCTAACTTTCTAGTTTTTCTAGATTTTTACAACCATTAGAAATCAGATAACATTGCTTATCACTGTCTGGTGATTGCTCCACAAAAGTTTGCTTTCTAAATTCAACCCTTTACAGCATCAACTTATTAATTATTATCGATTTCATAATTTGAATGGAAATCACAGCCAGTCTCTTCAAGTTCAAACCCCCCTGATAGCCATACTTTGAGATTTTCCTTCTTGAAGGACGAGATCACTGTGGTTTTGCCCCAAATTTTAGTTCTACAGAACATATATTGACCAAGGTAGAATTATGTTTAGTGTTTCATTATTGAGTTATTGAGCTTTAGGGGCTTGGCTTTAGGTTTAAAAATTCATGTTGGAACGATTCACGGCTAAAAAGTGATAACCATTGAAAGGTTTTATTTGAAGTAAAGACAATATTTTTTATATATCAACTATCGGAAACGATCGTTTTTACGTGTCCAAGATTCTCTGGTACAATCCACAAATTTCTTTATTAAACCAATTTTTAAAACACACAAGTACATCAATTCCGATTGAAATGTAATTAGGATAGAAACTTCTGAAGATGAACACCAACATAATTTGGTGATGATGCACCCTATGCATCATCACCAAATCGTGTAAATAAAATCATAGTGAATTTAAAAAGTTTAATTGTGTAGGAAATATCAAAAAGCAAAAAACATTTTGGGAGAAACTGTTATGACGGGTAATTCAAGCTCCATAATTGTAATTCGAACCACTGTCTCGCATACACCGGGTTTGCCCTGACAGAGATTTTCCTAGTCGTTTTCATTTTGTCCTGTACACATAGTTTTGCATACTCAATCCATAATTATCATCTGCTTTGGTTTCCATTAAAAAAAAAATTATTGTCCTGAAATAGTTGTGTAATATTTCTCCAATGTAATTTCCTTTACTCAATTTGTATTCGTACTTCCGCTATCTTCATATAGATTTCCTACAATCGTCTATTAATTAATAATATTTACCAACGTAGTTCCTGTATTCAATTTGTATTCTTTAATTGCTGGAAGAATATCTTAAAATAAGTTACGCTATATCATATAAATATTACAATCAATATTCTGCTATAAATTGGTTGAAGTCTTCAATTTTAATGCCTGTTGGTGATAATATTTTCTTAGTGGATACACTACTAAATGTAATTTCCTAAAATCATTTCATAATAGATGTCTCTGTTTTTTTTTACTGAAGACACTTTTGGTACACCTATTTATCGAAAGTAAATGTCCTATAAACAGGCTTATTGCGTTTATTAATTTGAGATGTAAAATCGTTTTTTTTTTGCCTATAAATATGTCTATCGATGTATAGAGAGTCTCTTAGTCGATTGTGATTTGTAGAAATCAGCTGATTTCAAGTTTTGACGTCTGTAAAGAAATATGCAATATCATTTTTTGTTCTCACATCATTGTAAATTTTTTAAATGTGAATTAGTTAATTATATATAAAATTGATAGTTTTCAACGTAGTGATAGGCTTGTGATATTGCATTTAAAGAATTGTTTGTTGTGTTATTCGTGTTGGTATCTGATAGTATAATTTATTGGGCTGTGGGGGCTGAGAGTAACCTTGTGTTAATTGTAGTGTGTTTTCTTGTTGCCATAAATTATTGGAAAAAAATCAATAAAAATTAAAGTAAATTAAGTTAATAACAAAAATTCAAAATTAAATTAATACATAACCTCCAACTATCAAAAAAAAGAACTGTTTGTTAAATTACCGGTATCATTAAAATTGATGTTATCCATTTCTGAGATTAACCTGATAAAATCAAATGACACCGAGAAAGATTGTAAAAGGCTGATAGTAGCCTTGTTGTACAAATTAAGTATAAAATTTTTTTGTATGGCGTGTTCATACTGGCTTATAAGTGATTGAAGAATAGAGAAAATATACCAAATATAACAACAAAATTAGAAATCTTAAAAGCGAGTGCATTATTGACCCGATCCAGTTATAACATTTATAAAGAAAAATACATATACCACGGTACCAAAAAGGGGCAGTTCAACCTTGGCTATTGTTTTATTGCGGCCGAGGAACATGACAGGTTAAGGCGGATACCACGAGTTGGAAGAGCGGGAATCGTTCACATCATGAGGTGAGTCATAATATTTTACTTTTATTTTTTTTCCTGTATGAATGTTGATGGATGAGTACGTGGGTGTATGAAGGTGTGCATATTGAGGTGTGAATGTACGTATGAATGAGCGATTGGATGTGGTGCATACGAGCATGAGTTAGGGGAGAATGTGCTAGAATAAACGAGTTTTTTTATACAACAATGAGGTTTACAGTTATCATAGGTAGCCAAGATTACCTCTATTTTGGTTTGTGTTGGAGGTCAACCCTGTTTTTTTTATTCATCACATCAAACCAAGACCTACCGTTGTTTTTTGGATTCTGGTATTAAAAGTTAACTTAATTTAAACAGTTGATTTCATATATTATATTGGTGATTCACGCAATACCATAACACCGATACATGACATAAACCTACTTTAATTCGCCACCTATCGCGGGGGTGGTATTATAAAGGGGGATAAATTGGAATTCTGCATTATTGTTATTTTACAAATCAACCAATGGATCTATTATACAAATATATTGCTTCCCACTGAGAGGGCGATAAACGATAACAATTTACAATAATCCAAACAATTGACTTTTTTTCCTAGTTCTGTTTGGTGCTTTCCAAGTTTTGAATGCACGGGATTTTTTTTTACTTTCAGAGAACTTACAATGTCTTGTTACCATTTTGTCCATGAAATTATATATGAAGCTAACTTATTAAAACAATAATCGGATGAATAATTCAAGCACTAACAGGAACTTGTCAAATTATTCCACCAAATTATTTTATTTCAAATTATTTTTTAGTGGAAGTGAAGGATTAACATTTTGAAATGTTAAACTTCTGGTCATGGATGTAGGTATGGGTGATGGTGTGTCTGTGGGTGTGAATGGGTGCGTGTGTATAAGTGGGTGAGAGTGCGCGAGTGTATGAGGGGTGAAAGTGTGAAACAGTGTGATGAAGTACGGGGTTGGACGTGGTGGTCGCGGTTCTTTCACGTATATGGGGTCACCAGAGTCTACTTATTACACTTCTTTTTTTTACTACTCCGTGTTAATTCGACTTACGCGTACATTATGTTCATTTGTGTTGGAGCAGCAGGTTATTCTTCTTTCGATCCCATGGGATGTAGCTAGTCAGGGGCTATAAATAATCTCATCCAGGTGCGCGGCCTGCTATGCCACTTCGTTGCTAGGCAACGAAGAAGCTCTTCATTACAAAACAGAAGAAGGTGCAAAACATAATTTTTAGTAGTTTTAAATTTACACTGTAACTTTCTCTGCGTCCATACTAAAAACCGTCAAAAGATTTAAAAAATTTGGTCTAGGTCTATACGATAAGGAATGGATAAGTTATTGCATTTTACGAAACAATGTGGTGTGTTACGAAGCGGTTGTCCCTGAATTACTTTCTAGTATCTGCGTTGAAATATTTTTTTACCGAGCAAATGCCAGCGATCAAAACTCTTATTGTTCGTTCTATCCATAATAGAACGATGAGTTCAATGGTTCTTGCCTTTCATTTTTTGTGTTCAATTTCTTTAATTAATTTCATATATATACTTGTAAAAGTATATGATGTCACACACTTTGTGAATAGACTCAAACGCTGAAAAAGCATTAAGAAAATTATGGTTTAATTTTTTTGTTACTCTAACTAGTGTTGGGGAATTTATTTAATACTTAAATAATTTCTTTAAATTTTTTTCAAACATTTTGTTTTATTTAAAAATTAGCTAAATTTATAGTTAATTGATGATAAATTTTTTTAGTTAATTGATGCTAAAATTTATTTGTTGCAATTTAAATTAAAAAAAACATAATGAAAATTTTTGATTAAAAGACTTCTTATACACTTTAATAATATTTTATTTTTCTAAATATATTTTCTGTCTCTAAGCGACCTTCTTCAGAGAATGAATTCTGATTTCTATTATTTTGATAATAGTGTTTGTGTCCAGTTTGTGTCCAACAGATTAGGTGAGAAAAATTTTATTTATAGAAACGAAATGATACGATCTTGTAACGACGGACTATTTTCAATGTTTACTCTAAAACAATATACAAAGAAATTCGCTAATAATTTGTTAATTTATTCTATTCAATTGTAATAAGCGTAGGGACATTTGTTTGTACTACTGTGTTTTTTGACGGTTTAGTTATATCACGCAATTTCAATTAATAATTCATTGCAAAACATGTTTTGCATAAATGATTGTTTGTATTTGTGAAAATTACTTGGAAAGGGAAACAGAAAATCTAATATGTGTATATAAGCGATCAAATTATTTTGATCGAGGGTTCAGTACATAAATTTAAAATCGATTAGTAATGAATTAAAATGAAAGATATTATTATGTAAATTTAATAATATAAAAAATGTAAATGTTTTTTATTGAAAATTAAATTATTAGTTTTTATTGTGATATCGAAAGTTTTTTATTTATTTGTTTGTTGTAATGAGTCTTAGTGAAAATACTTTGAAAAAGTATTTAGTAAATAAAATGAAAGTGAAAAAAAAAAATGAATCTAATAAAAAAAATCACAAGTTTAGATACAAAAGCGTGAAAGTGGTTATTCGGATGAAGTAGTAGCAAAACCGTTCAACACACTTTTTATATCCAACGGTTACGGTGACGCTTCATTCCAAGTCGTTGCACGTTAATTGAAAATATTCATAAATTTAATGTCAATAAACAAGCAACTAAAAAAGTTTATGATATTGATGAGCTTTGAGATACAAATGGTTGTTGGCGTGTGGATAAGTTTGATCAAATTATGAGGGATGTATTTCAAATTAGCAGACCTGGTTTGGTTTTGTCATTTTATGATGTTTTTAATAAAAATACGTTTAGTAAAATGAATTACCAGCCTGCAATCAACATTTGTTCCACAGGAAGGTTTTTGGAATAAGACAACATTCAAGAAATAAAATTATGTAAACTGTTTGTATTTTGATTTGTAAAATTTTTGTTGATTTATTTTTAACTAAATTATTTTCTCTGTTAGCTAATTAATAGTTTTTTTATATTATTCTGTGATTCATAAATAAGAGATTTGCAAGGGTAAATTTGTTTGTCATAGATTCAGCTTCCGGTGTAATTATATTATTCGTAGAAAATTCCAATTTACGTAACAATCTTAATTGATGATGATGTGGTGGTGGTGATGGCCTTGGTTCCTCTGGGTCTTGAGGTCATCAGAGTCTCTTTTTTTTGCACGTTTGATTCCATCCCCTCTTGAAACTTATCGTCTGCATTTCAGCATTTGCAATGGGCTAAAGAGGTAGATTTGAACTCACAAACAGAGTATGGTCGGAAACCACTCTAGGCACAGGACTTCTCGGCAGTTCATGATTATTATTCTGGGATCTTGGACCAACTTCTGCTCATTACATGTAATGTGAGAGTATCAATGTAAAGGTTGTCTTACTGGAGGTATATTATACAGAGTATAGAATTTGATATTTGGCTTGGGAATTATATTTTAAAAAAGATTTTTGCTTAAAGCCAATAAATAGTTAATATTTTATTTTTTATTTCCAAAAATTATTTCGGTATATTTTGAAACCATCTTCAAGGATACAATTCTTATACAAAAATAAAAACAAATTTTGCTCAACAAAAAATTGACATAAAATCAAAACAATTTTGGATAAAAAATAAAATATTAATTATTTATTGGCTTTAACCAAAAATCTTTTTTAAAATATTATACAGATTACAGAGTATATAAAATGCAGGTTCTTAACATTATCTGAGGTTAACTTATATTTTATTAAATGTTCGGGATTTCCGTATGAAGCACAATGTCAGATATATGTCCGCTGCTACAAGTCGTACAATTCCTGGTTTTTTTTTAACTTTCATCTCATTTTTCATTCTTTTCAACCGAATCATTCAAGTGACGAATGGTATTGTTTGAGTGACTGGTCTTTTTAGTTTGTTGACTTAAAATTTCCTCTTTAAATATCCCTGTACAAAAAGATGTTCCGCACTATCAACATCACTATTCACTATGCTAGTAAATTGCTATTTTAAAATTTTATTTCTCAGTTTTTACCTAATTTTTTTATTATTTTTACAAACAAATTAATTTGTTCGTTTAATATTTAAAAATGTACAAAGTTCACACTTTTAATTTTAGTGTGTTTTGTCATTCAAATTCATTAGTAAAACAAACTGTAGGTACTGTAGATATATAATGTTAATATTATTATTAGTTTGATTTTATTTAGCGATATGTATTTGTTCTGCAATGTTTGTTTTGTTCAGATGCAGCGGAGGTAGATCATAAATTTATAAGAGGAAGTAGAAGTGTCTTCAAATAACTAAATTAAAAACTTCAAATAACTAAATGAACTCAGTGAAAAACTTTGATTAATGGCTAACCAATGTTATAGATTTCGCGTAGTTCTAATTATATCAATATTATAGAAAGCTGTAGCATTCCAACAAACATAAACATCTGTTGTACGAGAAAAGAAAGGTGGGCGTGGGATGCAGAACTGTTGTGAACCGTACTAAATGTTTATGCAAAAAGTTTCATCCAATTTGATTTTCAGGTACAGATGTTATTGGGCTTTTAAAATCACAGGTGTTCGGGGGACTCCACACCACTTTTTTCACTATCGCTCAAAAACTAATCAGTTCCTTGCCATGCATAGTTGCATCTTTTTCCAAAGTGTGATCAAAATTCATTCACGAACAAATGTTTTATGCTCCAAACAAACATTGAAAAAATGGTAACACAATAAACAGGTATTCGGGAGGCCCTGCACCACATATCCCAATATTGTCCAAAAACTAATCAGTTCTTTGTCATTTAAGTCTTTATCTTTTTTAAAGTGTCATTAAAATTGATTAATGAATGAAGTCTGTATGCTCACAACAAACTTTATAAACAAAGTGTGAAAAGTCTAAGACTTCTCGCCACTTTGATCAATGTGTTCCAAAAGATGATAATTATCTTCTCACGCTAATTGAAAATTTTTTCATAAGTTTCATCATAATCATTCATTATTGTAGGCTGTAATGTGCATGAAGACACTGAAAAAAATTCTAAAAAATTGCAAAAAAAAAAATTTTGCCGGAAGTGCCAATTGGGATGCAGAACTGTTGTGAACCGACCGTACTAAATGTTTATGTACCAAGTTTCATCCAATTCGATTATCAGGTACAGATGTTATTTTGTCCAAATTTGAAATGAATCCAGATCTTCCATTTTTAAGTGAACCTAGATCATTTGCCAAAGTTTCATCAAGATTCTATGCAGGAATGTCACCTACCCACAAAACCATCCACCCACCCACACAAAGTCGTACAGAAACATTTTTATTTGCTATTTAGATAGAGGATGGTCCAAAACAAAGGAAAAAACAAAATTTGGGGTATGTAAGACTTTTTTTCTCGATAGATTGCATTGCTTCACACAATTTAAAATTGTGGTGAAGTAAAAATCAGATCATAAAATATTCCGGATAATTAATCAGATCATACCACCTGCAGCCAAATTCTGTAATTGTGCAGCGGTGAAGTGATAAATTTTTTAATGAAAAGAAACGAAGAAATTTTTATCACTTCACCGCTTCACAGTTACAGAATTTGGCTGCTGGTCTAATTATGGGAATATTTTAAAATCTGATTTTTTATTAACTTTGACACAGAATCAAAAGTTGTTTACAATATTGGAAAATAGTATACCTATACACCACATATTTTCATAATTTCATAAAGTTGAATAATAACAACAAAATCGTGATTGCCCAAAACTGAATTAATCAAAACAATAAATTTTTTTATTAAATTTCTTCAAATGAAATCTTTTAATATTTTGATAGATCCTGTCCAGGCTATTAAGCAAAAGCATGAAAAATTTATCGTTATAAGAATTAAGAGATTCGTGATCAAAAACGTTTAATAGGTTTTATTAAAAAATGGGGATACGCGGCATATGGTTGTACATACTGACAGTGACACTTGACTTGTAATTTTTTTTTATTAAACACATGGCTTTGTTATTTCTTCGTATTAATATAAGAAATACAACAGAAGAATTTATTACATATATTAAGGTATGTTTAATATGACAGTTCAAATACTTCCTACCCATATACAAACTTTAAACGCCTTCGGTAAAGTTAATATACTTTTAAATAGCATTTACCATTTATAGATGAATGATTTTGAAATATCAAAAATATGTAGGTGGGATTTATTTTAATCGAGATACATAATTGTAATCGTTAGTGAATTTATGTTAGTTAATATTTCCGATAAGTAAGTTTATTTTATGATACGATCTCCTATTTCAATATTATGAATAAGTGTGCCACAAAGAGAACTAGTTCCTAGATACATTTATAAAATGATAGTTATAGCCTCTTATCCTCAGCGTCAATGTTTCACATTTTTGTGTTTTAAGTGGTTGTTAAACAAGGAACAACCACAGCACCAGTATTATATTTACATTTATGTATATCGTTCGCTTTCGATGCGATTTTCGTTAGTATTCACGCTCTCAATATTAGTTATTATTTATAAACCAAAAGTGGGTTGACAAAGTTGATTTGATGGTGAAGAATTTATATCTATCTAGGTCTCGCTCAAAAATTTATCATTTTTTTGCTACACAAATCCACAATTTTTGACAAATTTTCATCAAAACTGATTTAATAACTAATTAATTGTAAAAACATTTAAATTTAAACAAATTTTTTACCGAAAGTAGCACACTGGAAGTAAGGATCCTAGAAAAAAATCATAAACAAAAATGTACTAAATTTACTTACCTTGAAGTTACTAAAGTTAAATAGTAGTTAGTAAGATATTCTTCCAGTTTGTCCAATAATTATACAAATCTAGACATCAAATTTTCAGTTGTAATTTCCCAAGGGCGGTGATAATTCGAACTAATTTTTTGCCAAAAATTTCGAAAGCAAGTATATTGATAAAAGCACGAAGTCGGAAGCCTCTACTTGCTTGTGGAATCCACTTGCTTGAGGAATTTTTCAAAAATTTATGAGAATTTATCAACGAACGAGGGGAATTCGTTTAGAAAATTTTTTGCCATTTTTCATTTCTTTAGATATTTTTTATGAATTATACGTTGGCCTACTGTGATATCAGTTAATTATTTCAAAATTAGACTGATAATTTTTAATATCCCATTCTTGTACCATTACGAAAATTTTGGGTATCTAAAATTTTCGTAACACTATTTTCGTAATCGTAATGGAGAAATTATAATTTAGTATTCTTGAAACCATTCCGAAAATAGAGAAGTGGTGAATAAAACACAATGACATTTAGTAATGAGGTGATTAAATATTTCAAACTATTTGATATATTAAAGAAATGTGGATACAAATTTTTAAAAAAAATTTATATAAAATAATCAAAATAAAACATTTTTTAAATTATGTTTTTAATTTAAATTTTAAAACAATTAAAATATCTTAATCATACATAATAAAATCAAGTTGTTTTAAATTTTTTGTCAAGGATGTAGGGCCGACTGCAATGCTAAAACTCGCTGCTCTAACGGGGTTATTTCTAGGTTTAGACGTTAGGCTCCAACCGTTCCACCCTGGCAATTTCTTATACTGGAGCTTTTGCTTTTAGCAGCAGTTTTTATATCATACCGAGCTGCAAGCCGAAAATAATCTGGTTATTAGTTTCGTTTGGCATTATATTTTAAACAATAAAATTTTTTGATATAATGTTGCTGATAAAGTTAAAAAGTTTATGTTTACCTTTCTCCAGCCATTCTAGTTTTTAAACGCGCCTGGTACAGAGTTTAATTGTTCGGTGATTTTCCCCATATGTTTGTCGCGTCTTTAAAAGTAAATTGACTATCAAACTTGCCACTATTTAATTTTCAAAGGGTTTCTAAAAAATCGACGAACATTTTTTTTGGCCAGGCGTTGTATGACTTCCTCCCCGTCTTATATTATTCATTATAATTTATTATATTTATTTTTAGCACGTCGAAGTAAATCAACTAAGCTATTTACCTCTGTTCAGCTGCCGCCCCCCCCCCCATCCCCCCGCCACGCAAAAATATTAGCTCAGAATTAAAAGCTATTTAAGAGCTTTCAACAAACGTACTAATAAAATTTTGAGCTCGCCCCTCTAAGCAGAAATTTTCATTTGAAAATAGGAGGCTGAGTAGACGTTCAATCACCTTAAAATTAACTTCTAAATAGCCCCTAATAATAATTAGGGGCTATTTAGAAACTCCTAAGGCTGTATACTTTTGATTTTAAGGCTCCACCTTAAAACAACCCCCAAACTAGCAAGGTTGGCATGATATATATCAATGATATATATCCGATATATATCATTGATATATATCACGATATTTATTCCCCGATATATATCATGATATTTATAAAAAAAAGAAATAATTAACTATTCCTACCTTAAAGTTGGAAAAACTGTTAACAGTCGCAGAACTGCCCGCAAAACGCATGCTAAATCGAGGTAACCTCGTTCAGCTATGCCAAGACCATGAAGCTGACATAGATCCTGACATAACTAAACTTATGACATAAATATTGTAATGAATGCTGAACATATGCTTTGTTATCTAAAGTCAATAGCAGTCGCTTTAGATAGAGCTCAAATAGAGAAAACGACTATTGCCGTTGTAGTAGATATTTAGCATAAAATTGAAGCAGATCTTAAACTAAAACAACCTGTAGAAGTTAAGAAACTTTTTATCGAAGGAGAGACATGGTTTTGAATGCACCTCAACACCTAGTTAATTTATGCTTGACCATCGATTTATAGGTAAACGCTTGAACAAAGAGAAGAAGCATATACCTTATTATTTAAATATAATTATTTCAGACTTTATTCCATTTGTAATGGCGCTTTTAACTGAATCTACACCATTTCCAAAATATGTATTTCAATTTCAGTTTAGAAATACACCATCGAGGGTGTGGTGGAATGGAATGACTACCCAAGTAGAGTTTTCCTGGTCCATTAATGGGTAACGGTACTTGGCTTTTGTTATTGTGCCAGGCCAGTAGTATAGAGTCATTCGTCGACCGATCTATGGTTAACAGAAAATATCCAGTATTTAGTTGCCTCTGAATGGCTAAATACCGGCCCATGAATACTTAGCTATTGTTATTGGGCCATTACTGGAACCATTAATCGACCAATCTACGGTTTATAGAAATTAATCAGTAAAGGTTATTTTAAATGACCATTTTAAATGGCAAGTTAATGGTTAGCATTAATTGGCTATTGTTATTGGGCCAGTACTGAAACATGAATTGGCCGATCTAGGTCATTTGGTTAAATTTCACTACATTAGAAATATAGTTTAATTATCGTATCTCTGTTGAATGACCATGATAATAAAGTAAAGGTTGGTATAAGTTTTAAATTTTTTTCTTTAGACATTTTCACTTTATTTTAATTATTTTGTATTTAATTTATGTAAATTTACAAATGATAATATTTTATATATTTTTATTGGACTTGTCATGGTTGACAGTACTCGGCCATTACTTCAATACTGGTCATCATTATTGGTCTGTTACTGGGCCAGCTGTACAACCCTGTATGGGGTATTGCTGGTTTTTTCTCTGACAAATGAATGGGAGCCATTTATTGTACGAAGTTATCAACATGAAAAATTATGTTAATGGCTGAGTCATAGTTGCAAGTACTATGAGTCATGATTGCCAGCACCCGGCCATTGTTGAACTACTGTCCGCCAGTAATTGACCATTACTGGACCAGTACCCGACCATTGTTGAATTACTGGCCGTCAGTAATTGACTATTACTGGACTAATTGTATGACCTTGTATGGGCCAGCCATTGGTGGCTTGTATCTCTGGCCCTTTGATCATTAATGGCAGTCATTTACTGTTCGAGTTATCATCGACTAACATTTTGTTTATGGTCCAGTTATTGTTGCCAGGACTCGACCATTGCGGCAATACTAGTCGCCAGTAATGAACCATTACTGGACCAGTTGTACAACCTTGTGCGGATATTAATGATGCAATTTGGTCAAATAAACAAGACAAAGCGAACAAGCGTATTCGTCATTTGGACTCGTGCAATCGAAGATATAGACGAATAGGCTTGATAAATTGCCTATAAACTAAATAGGAGCTGTCATATTTGAATCTAGTTTATAGGCAAAGAGGTAAGAAACGAGGAAGTGATGGGTTGCACTGCATACAAGTGTGGAAAGGGCCATATATTGTATAATATTTAAGATAAACAACTTATTCAAAAATAAATATCAGAACATGATATATATCGGATATATATCTGATATATATCGGATATTTTTATATTTATATAAATATCATGATATTTGCCAACCTTGCAAACTAGTGTGCAAGCGAAGATAACACATAAAAAATTCCATGAAATAAAAAATTTATTTATAACATGTAGTTCTTGAATTAAAAAAAAATAAAACAAGAAGCTGTTTATTTCTGAGTTGCAACCCTTTAGCTGGAAAACCACCCCTTGGGTCAAACACGAATGAGGGAATTATGTTAGAAATTATGTTAAAAATTTATCATGGTGGATAAACTTCCGATTTAGGAGCTTACTAAATATGTCAATCTATATTTCTGATTTGCAACCCCTTTAGAAAGTGCCACCCCTTGAATCATACACGCATAAGGGAACTATGTTAAAGGATAGAGATACGGATCTTTATATATCGGTGAAATATTTAAAATGACATATTTAGTAAGCTCCTAAATCAGGAAATCATTCACCGACATGAAAGGAGCCGTATCTACATGCTTTAACATAGTGCTTTTAAGGGGCACTTTCTAAAGGGTTGAAAATCAAAAATATAGAGTGACACATTTAGTATGCTCCTAAATCGCAAAATATAATTTACCGCAATAAAACGATCCGTATCTCCAAGCTTTAACATAATTCCCTCATGCGTGTTTGACCCAAAGGGTGGTTTTCCAGCTAAAGGGTTGCAAGTCAGACATAAACAGTTGCTTATTTTTTTGTAATTCAAGAACTACACGTCATAAAGAAATTTATTTTATGATATTTTTTATGTATAATGTTCGCTTTCCCACTAGTTTTGGAGTTGTTTTAAGAATAGGGGTGGAAATCAAAAGAATACAGCTTTAAGAGCTACTAATAATTAAGAGCTACCTAATTATGAGTCTATTCACGACTCTCTGGGGTTATTTTTAAGGGGTGGGGGGCTAAATGAACGTTCACTATACCCCTTATTTTCAAATTAAAATTTCTGCTTAGAGGACAAGCTCAAAATGTTATTTTTGCGTGGTTTGTAAGCTCCCAAATAGCTTCTAATTTTGAGATTCTTAGAACTAATTTTTTTTATTTTTGCATGGTTGGCAAACCAGTTTTGGGGTTGTTTTAAGAATAGGGGTGGAGCTCTAAAATCAAAATTATGCAGCCTTAAGCGCTCCTAAATAGCTCCTAATTATGCGCATATGCCCGATCCTCTAGAATAATTTTTAAGGTGTAGGGGGGCTCCTTCATTTTCAAATGAAGATTTCTGCTTGGGGGGTTGAGCTCAAAATTTTATTTTTGGGTTTTTTGAAAGCTCCTAATTCTGTGCTAAAATTTTTTTCATTTTTGTGTGGTGGGGGGCCAGCTGAATAGAGCTAAGTTATTTTACGTTTATACAAAAAAAAGTATGCATCCACAATTTTGTCGGTTTAAATTATTATCTCTATCTCATCCTTACTCATGAAAAATTTAAAACTGAGAATTCTTGCATGTAAATTTTATTGCGAAAATAAAATAAGGAACGAAAAAACCATTACCACAATTTCAGTATAAAGAAATAAAAAATGGCAAAAAATTTTCTAAACAAATTCCTCTCCTCGTTCGTTGATAAATTCTCATAATGTTTTGAAAAATTCCTCAAGCAAGTGGTATATACTTGCTGTCGAAATTTTTGGCAAAAAATTATTTCGAATTATCACCGCCCTTGGGAAATTACAACTGATAATTTTTAATATCCTGGCCAGACGAATAACTATTTGTTATTAGTATAATTCAAATGCTATTGGTGAAATTGAATGATGTCATTACATTTTAGAGAATTTCATTGGGTTAAATTAAAATAAAACTAAGGCAAAAAATGTTCATCAAAATTTATTTAGTTTTTCAAAAAAAATTACAAAAGTTGTATTAAAATCGTTTTATTTCTGTAGCCTGTAGAGTGAATTCCTTAAATTGCAAAAATAAATTATTCAGAGGTGACAAACCGGAAGTTGGGATGAATTATTATTGGAAATTTTCCAAAAACTTTATATACCAAGTTTCAACAAATGGAAAGCTTCTTATTCCTATCCCGATAGAACATAGAGTACAAGATGTTCTAGAGATGTTATATTAAATAAATTAGCAACTGGTTCCCAAAATTTACAATACTGTGTTTTTAGAGCCCCTTTTTCGCTCCTTAAAATTTTACTAACAAGCTTAAAAACCAATTTTTTATTTCGTTCCTACTCCTAAGAGTGAAATTTTTACTTCACTCCTTTGGCGACGATTATATTTTTATTTATTCTAGTCCCTATCACTTTAGCTGACAGTTACCACAACTAGTAGTAGTATGAGTAAAAAATAACGGAAATGAGTGAGAATTTCAAGTCGCTTGAGATTGGTGCTATACAAATTAACATGATAGGATTAACCCAAGAGTGCGGCGTTCAATTTGTTCGATTCGACTTCATATTTCGCTACGCAATGTCTGCGTTATGTTATGTTTGCGATTTGTTATTAAATGCAGATAAGCCTGTTTTCAAAAAAAAACTACAAGGAAAGCCTATACAAAGTCAAAGTAGTTGAAACTGTGATCGGTTCTAACTTGAATAGCTCACCCGATTTAAAGCAATACGACGAAAAAAACCTCAGTTAAAGAAAGATCCGAAAATTGTTTTTTTTGACGACGCAGATAGTTGTAAGGCATAGATTTGCCAGGTCAATTGAGATATAGTGAGGCTAGCCACATAATCTGTGTGAATTGAAGGAATTAGTATGAGTTGCCTTTTAAAAATTGTTTCTGTTTAATTAAAAAGTAGAACATGCGTCCATCCAATAGGTTCAATCCGCAGACAGCCAAGGTTCCATACTGATCTTTAAAAAAATAATTAAAATCAACTCAAGTAAGAACCAAGGTTAACTGATTTCCAATATAGTGATCATCATTTTTGTTTGACCTTTATAGCCGTTTTTTTTTATTGGAGGGCCTTGAGATTTGCAGTTCAAGTAGCACTGCGATCCGAAGGTCTATTGTGCTTACCCTGATTGTTTTATTAGTCAGTCGTCGTCTGAGCCGTTACTGGTTGTATTCTGTCATCCAAGTTGAGACTTTTAGTAAAATTAATTAGCTCAATTAGAGTGACGTGTTGTGGTAATGGAGCCGGTTTTTATTAACCAAGAAGAAATGCAAAGCAAACCAAAACATTGGACAAAAAGCCCGACTTAACTTTAAGATTTAGAAGCCATTCTTTAGAATTTTACCTGTAGTCATACTAAATGGAAATTAATAAATCGGAACAAAACATGAGCTCCCGTCTGGGTATTATTGTTTAAAACGAAAATTATCTAGTCTAGCGTGCCAGTTGCGATCCTCATCAATTTGCATGAATTGAGATAATGTTTTTGGATTAAAGATCTGGTGTTATAAAAAGACAACACCAACGAAAGCAAACCATATGGTATGCAATATTGAACGCGAACCAACAACACGGCAGTTTCATGTGTGACCTTTCTATGTTTTGAGTTTCCCATAAGGTTTGTTTTCTTTAACCTAACATCATCAAACCTTAAAGTTAACTACGGGATATAAACTCCTAAACATCATTTACTCGTTGTTACTTGTGACTAAGCTGAGACCACTACAAAGATGTTTTTCTGTTGATTTTAAAACAAATTACGAATGACTAAAATAGGTTTCACAAAATTTCAAGTGGCTAATCGTTCACTGGACATAACATAAATATGACATCACTCGAGGTCATCTATGTATGTGATGTAGTTTTTATGTAAATTTTACGACTTTATGATAAAATATTACATGAAAATATCACATCTCAAAAATATCACATGAAAAAAATTCAAAATAAAGACAAAAAAAGTTTTTACTGGAAGTGAAAAACCGGAAGTTGGGATGCAGAGCTGTTGTGAACCGTACTAAATGCTTATGTGCCAAGTTTCATTCAATTCGATTATCAGGTGCAGATCTTATTGAGCTTTCAAAAAACAGGTGCTCGGGGGACTTTGTTCAATATCGCTCAAAAACTAATCAGCTCCTTGTCATACATATTTGCAGCTTTTTTGAAAGTGCCATCAAAATGAATTCATGAACGCATATATGCTCCCGACAAACATAAAAAACGGTGAAAAAATCACCAATTGTATGGTGGATCACCGAAATCTTTTGTCAAATGTGCCCTAAAAGCTGATGAAATCTTTCTCTTATTGATTCAAACCTTTTATCAACGTTTCACAGAAATCGATTTGTAAATGAAGGCTAGTAGGGATAAAAAACTGAAAAAAAAACTTTTTAACCGGAAATGACAAACCGGAAGTTGGTACGCAGAAATATTGGAAATAGTACTTATATAACAAACTTATTTAACAAGTTTCAATACGAATAAAAGCCAGGATTAGAAGTTATTGAAGACTTAAACTCAAAGGTGTCCGAGACCACCCGCCATTTTGTCCAATTTAGAAATGAATCCAGTCCTTCCATTTTCAAATAAACCTGGATCATATACCAAAGTTTCATCAAGTTCAAAAGTAAGTTATGTTTCGATATATGAATTGCATTACTACTTTACACAATTGAAAATTGTTGTGAAGTAAAAAAAATTATTCCAGCATCCATAATCATATAGCATACTAAAAAAATTAACAATAATCAAAACAATCTACAAACAATAGCGCCTAAACCGTTTTTTATTCTGAGCAATCATAATTTGAAAAATACTAAGCACTTCGGTCTCTATCTCATGATAAGCAATAATTTTTTCAAGAACGAATCAATTTTTGTTTTAAGATCGGTCGGTCTTTTTGTATCCGGTCGTTCATTTTAAAATTATCGGTTAATTTGAATCGGTTAGCAATCATTTTCCCATTGTTCGGTCATTTTGACTGATCGTTCATTTTGCTTTTCTTCGATTTATTTTTTGTTTTTGAATCGGGTCGTTCAGTTTAAATCGGTAATGTTATTGAACTAATCGTTTGTTTTAAGCAAAACAAGTTTTCAGATCTGTTTCTTCTTTTGTTTGATTTATTTTTATAAGTCGAGACTTTTTGATTTCTTCGTTACAATTACCATAAATGTGTATCTTTCTTAAAATGATTAACTGTGTGAATTTTTTTTTTCAGTATGTTGTAATGTAAATCTGTTTAGATACATTTTAAAAAACAGTTTTATGTGCGAAGTTATTGATTTGAATGAAAAAATAACTAAAAGAAGTTCATTACACATAAAAAATACATCATAGATTACTGAACGACGAACGATGTTTCTGTTACTAACTGAACGATCGGTCATGGTTTATTGAAGTGATCCGTTCAAATCACTCACTGTCATAGTGACAGAATGCAGAAAGATTTCTTTGTCCGTACATCGTGTAATGCTCAATGCATTGACCAATGATTAGGATGATGATCTGTATCATATACAAGATCATGTTTAAATATTAGTAGAAAAGTCAATCAGTAATTTATATCATGTATATCAAGTTAATATATTAAAAGAAAGATTAAGATAATTCTAAACAAATGTATTGATTCTCATACCTGAAATAAAACAAGCAAATTCATACACGTCATGTGTTGTAGTTCTATTTTGCAAATTAACTTAATTTTGATATAAAATTAAAACTAATTTCACAAAACTTATAAACAACAATAATATGCAAAGTTTACGATTTCAAAATAAAATTATTTTCTTTTAAATTTTTGTTATGACAATGACATCAAATTTGTTTATATTTTTTTGCTTGATATAATTTAAATTATATAACATACTTACATAACTTGAAATTATAACAACAATTAATATGTGTCATCGGAACACAAATTAAAATTGTTTTCTTTTTTCAAGTTTACCAAAACAAATAATGGAATTTTATTCTTGTGAAATATTACGAATAAAATTTTATATTTATTATTTTGGATAATATGATGACTTAAATGTTTAGGAAGATAATTCCTATGGATGAGGAATTTTTAGGAAAAAGTAAATACGGATATTAAATGTAGGTATATGTGTAAGGTAATTTTTAAGTTTTAAGATAGATAAGTTTTGGGACATTATCAAATAATGTTGTTCACCTAAAGATAATTAGATATTTTTTGTACATTGTAAAATTAGAGATGATAAGCTAGTTATCATCAGTAAAAAATTGTCGGATAAAAATTATCAGTAAAAGAAATAAAGAAAAGATTATTAATATATGAAAAGCAGTGTTTCTACTCATCGTAGATTTGAAGAGATCGAAAGGTAAAAATAGCCTAAGATCTGGAATGACCCTTCCTTGGTCATCCGTTCTTCAATCTACCATCTCTCAGCACATCATCCACCTGCAAAATTGAACCAGTTTAATCGTACAAGTGGAATGCTTTGCTCGAATCAATAGTCTTGCGAGTGTTTAATCCATAAAAGCTTAAAAAAAGCTGTGTGTTTATTAACAGAACGCATGTTATTGTGAGACCTAGGTCTTAAGAGGTATCAATGTGTTATTGTGATACTAATTAAAAAAATTACTATTAAAAAAATATTAACATCTGTGTCGTTCACGATCGACATATCAATAATTATCACGAATATTTTTTTTACAGATATATGCATTAATAGAATTAATTTTATGTTAACAGATAATTGTTTCAATTATTTTGTTAAGTTGGCAAAATATTTTTTAAACAAAATTCTCTCAACCGATGTTACATGTCAGACTTAACAATTTTATTGTATTCGAGCACTCATTTCACTCCTCAAAATAATATTAACAAATTAAAATTTTTATAATTTCATCGTTCTTCCTCGAAAAATTAAAATTTTTATTTTTTCGATTTCACTCCTTTGGAGTAGATTATATTTTATTTCATTCCATTTGTAAAAGAAGATAGTACTTTTTCGTCATCCTGTGTATTTATGTTTATAACAATACCAGCAGTATTGAATAAAACATTCAGAAATATTATAGCGTCAAATTTGATGTGAAAATACACTATAAGTTTAATTCTTCCGTCGTTGGGCTGGAACTCAAATAGGAGCCACGACTTCATTCAGGATCCTTTGAAATTCAAAATCATTAGCCCATCCTATATTTACCAAATATTGACAAAAGATGTCGTTCACGCATTTGAAACTTTTAGTATTAATAACTATATAGCATTATATTGAATCACTATACTTTGACTCGTAACCGATATCTATATAATCGTGTTGATCTTAGCATATTTTCTTATTTATTTTTACTTTATATGTTCACAATCTCGCGGTATTTTTCATTAAATTTAAAAAAAAATAGTTTTCAAGGTTAACGTCTCTGTTTTATTATTATGGATATATTATTATTTTTGTTATTATTTTAAATTCTGTCATATTATGGATGTTGCAAACAATATGATTATTCGCGTTCAAATCTGATGCAATTAATAAAACGTTAATTATATTGAATTGTTTGGATTTTTGGGGCATAATTAAGAAAACATTTGTTTTGAATAGAAAACGATTTGGTTAGTTATCATTAAATTTTTCTAGAGTAAATACTTGCAATGCTGATAAACTAAATTTCTACATTTCATTGTTTATTCGATTGTTTTTTCATTGTGTGGGAGAATGAATTCTTGTATTATGTTGCATTTAAGAAATTTCGTAATAGAAAAATTTAAGAGTACAAAGAACTTAATAAAAAACGATAATAAGTCAAATAAATGATGATATTGTGTATTTTGTTTTGATTAAATATGTTAACCCAGATTTTGTTATTTTATACATTGTAGGCCATAACAAGTGGTGAGACTAACTATAGAACAAAGAATTTTTTTATCAGCAACTAACTTAAACATTAGGCGATATTCTTTTTCAAGTATCAAGCTAGGTAGTTGACGTACACATCTAAAAATTTAACTTTTTTACGCATCTATTTCACTCGAGCAGAAATTAGTTAGGGACAGCCTGAGACAAAAGGTTATCTGATCAGGGTCTGATACAAAATGCCTTCCTATGGTTTGTCCTATTTAATTTTATATAGCAAACGTGTGTGATCCGGACCCTATTTAAGCTCTAACAAATTTATGCTCGGGCAATTATATACCACTATGTAGTTTTGATTAATTACATTGAACTATCAGTTTAGTTAAAGTTGCAATTTTAAGTTATATATTTATTGTTTTTATTTTGTTTAAAATTTTCCTATATTTTGATGGAAATATGTAGTAAACACACACACATAATGTATTTACTTTGAGTACAACTGACCTTAATACAGTAAAACCGTATAGAGACAAATTTATTATGAAAGTTGAATTCAATTTTATTAAATGACAAATGTAGAAGAAAAGGAACGATTGTGGTTATTTTCGCTAAGATAACGTGGGAATGGTGCTGATTGGGAAATATATTGTATTATGAAATTAATATTTTATATAAGTGCTTGTAACTAAAATCGAACAAATAATTAATAAACTACATAACATATTCAATGGGAATTAATCCTAGCTCTAGTCTGTGCAAATTGTCACAAAAATGGCAACATCAAAGTAAACAAGACTGTGGATGTTTAGAAAAACTGTCATAAAAACGCAAGAGTTTGTTAATAACAATACGTCGCATTAAGCTGTGACAAATGCGATTAATGATATTTTAGTTGCTCACTGCTTTTAGTTACCAAGAATGTAAATGTAATGTAACCATCAAAACGCGGCATTCACACTCTTTCGTTTTATTTCCACTTAGCGATTATTTTTTTTTCAACTTCAAGTAAGGGTTTTTAATAATTCTAGCCGCATGATTTTTATCAACATTATCAATAGTTGATTAAATATCATATATTGATTGGACAAAAGGTTGCAAGATCACCTGAGCAAAAGTTCATATTTTGCATATAAAAGGGAGGTCTTCGGTCTCCTCAATATAACAACATCATGTTTTGTTATTGCCGTGTGGGCACTACGATCATCATTTGTAAATTGATTTTCAAAAAAGATTTTCAAAACGAATTCCAAACAATATTAACATTCGCAAACAACAAAGGATTTGAAATTCAATTTATCCACAAAATACTTTACAGCCTTTTAAAAAAAATCGAAGTGACGAACCGGAAGTTATGATGCAAAACTGTTTAATTGCCCAATGACACACAAAAACTAATCAGTTCCTTGGTATACATTTATAAATCTTTATTAAAAGTATTATTAAAATAGATTCACGACTGAAAATCTGTATGCTTCCTACAAAAGCTTAAAAATCAGAGGGAAATGTCAGCAGTTGTATGACATCCCTCTGCAACTTGGTTTAATGTACTCCAAAAACTAATCAGGGTCTTTTCGTACTATTTGAAACCTTTAACATAAGTATTATGAATGTAGTCGTATAGTCGTACTATCTAATGGCAACCTGTTAACGTAATATGCAAACTCAGTAAGTAATCCATTGATGTATTCTGAATTATTATTGATCGCAGTGAACTGTTGTTAAAATATTATTTTTGTTCCAAGGTTTTGTTTAGTAATTCAATATATATACGGAGAGTCGGTTAAGCGAAGTGATTTGAATCATTAATTGTAATTATTAAATGCAAATTATTAAATATAAAAACATTATGTGTTATTATGCTTTATTAATTCGCTGTTAACACAATGCACAGTGGGATTTTTTGTGCAATAAGTAATTTTTTTATTCGCCTACATATTAAAGTGCTACTTTATTACTGTGATTTGCGGCTTTAAAGTATCACTTTTCAACTATTTATTTTGTTGTCATAGCTACGTCCAAAAAAGTAAAAAGCATTTGCAGTTGTTTAAGTTCTATGAAAAATAAAATTTTTTATCAAAGCAACCCTTAAATTCAAAATTTCATTATCCAATTAAAATAGTTGTTATCATTTGTTGTTATAGCAGCACAATAATTTAGAAAAAATAATAAATATTTTGTCAAACGGTTACTTGTTCCACATATTTTTATTTTGAAATTTATGAAAATTTATAATTTTAATTTAGAATAAACAACTTTTCTTAAAATATTTTGCTTGCGGCGAATAAAAAATAGTATATGATGCACGGACGTAAGCTATTTTGGACTTAATGTGGGTGCAAATCTCGGCTAGCGCCTCGATTTGCAAACTCCACATCCGTCCAAAATCTTTAGCTTTACGTCCTAGTATCATAATGTACTATTATATTATTTTACTAACAACAAAGCATTAATTTTATTCAATTAGGAAAAGAACCAATCAAGTAATTATAGAGATAAATGTTTTCGGTAGCGCGAAAATATTATTTTATGATCAAGAATATTTTTGAATTAGATCAAATTGTTGAAATATGTAAATCGAACCGTTTAAAAAGAATTTAAAGAAACAGGTGTACGATTTTTATACGAAGATTAGACAATAAGTTATTTGATGTGGGTGTTAACTGGTGAGTGTATTGAGATCGTTAAGACAAACACTTACTAGCTAGATCTAGTAAACTATCAATTTGTTAAATAATCTTCAGTCGAAATATGATCCACATTTGAATAAAACTAAAATCTTTTAAAAACCAAAAGTTTTAATTAAAAATAAAAATTAATGACCCTGAAAAAAACTGAGAATTATTTTTACTTCAAAGTATTTGGATTTGCTATTCTTACAATATTATAATTTGTAGGTCGATGTTTATAGTATTATAACGTACATATATATCTCATGAATGACGAAATCGTTATTAATTCAAGTATTTCCATGAAATTTAAAAGAAAAGTAAAATTAAGTTAAACAAATTTAACGTAACTTACTTACAAATATGGTCACAAAAATTTCAATTTCTGTTTTGTTTAAGATTTTTAACGTTTTCTTGCGGTTTGATGGATATTGTAAATAAACTTTTAACATTGACCTATTGTTACACAATATGCTTCATTGTACTACAATAAAAGAAGAATTTTTTAGACTCATGATAATAACCGTGTTTGGGATTGTAATTGGTATATTACACATTTAATTTTGCAATATTTGATCTCATTTTTTCTTCTGAAACAAACCAAGGTTAGATGTTACATTCGAATTATTTTAGCTCAAATGGCAAGAAAACTTTTAGCACAAATGGTACGAAAAGAATTCAATTTACAAATTTTCCAAATTAACCGTAAATGGTAAAATTCGAATCTACCATATTTGAATTGAGCTTTGAATGTTAAAGCTAGAATCTATAATTATCCATTTTTCTGGAGCTTCGTATAAGATGATTGATGTCAAATTCTTTCGTATGACATGCTAATCGTTTGTGTCAAAAAAAAAATTTTCACCATTCCCCATTCCCCACTCCCTAAAAACACAGAAACATAATTATTTGACACTTCGCTATATTTTTCGCTAAAAATTTATCAAATTTCCAATCTCATAAAGAATTTGTTTAAATCTTCCTGTCAATCAACGTCGAAACGTAGGGGAGGGTTACCAACTTTAAGTTGCACTTTTTAAAGTGAAAACTTCTTTAGGCGCACCACACACAGATTTTTCCGTAGGTAGTAAGTTAGGCTGATCCGTAACGCTCTGAGGTGAAAGATTTATCTATCATTTATCAATTTATCAATATTATTAATTTATCAATTTATCAATATTATTAATTTATTTTTCTAAACGTTTCAAATTGCGTTGTGGATATCGTGCTCGACTAATGTGCTGTAGGTAGTGAGTTCAACTCCTGGGGTGGTACATATTTTTTTATTGTTTTTTTTTTAATTTTTATTGCATACCATTAAAATTATTTTTTTATTTATGAATTCATAAAAATAATAAAAATTTCTTTATACGAATTTTAAAAAATTAATCTATAACGCAGTTTTTTAAAGTTATATTGCTACTGTTTTTTGCAATTTGCATTCGAGTCATGACGCTAAATAAATATTGAATATATATAAAATTGCAAGTATGTCTGTTTGTCCTTTATGCATTAATACATTAATCATCATGAAAATTTGGGAAGTTGTTGTGTACACTTAATTTGCTTTTTTATTTAACTATCGTTTTAAACGGTAGTTTGCTTTGATCAATGTTTTTTGTTGAACAGAATTTTTAGTGGAAATGTTGGAAAGTGGAAAATCCTTAACACTTTCCTGACACAAGTTATAAGGAGTTGTTCCATATGACTTGCCGTTTAGTGTTTACCAGTTATCTACATGTCCGAGAAACTTTTCGAATCTGTAGAATTGGATATCTCTGACACCACTCTAAAGCAGTGACAAAGTATCTTAGTTTGGCAAGTAACGATTTTCATGTCGCTAGAACAACAATCAGTATTTCAGTATAAAAATCTAGTAAACAAAAACTGTTCCTTTACTTTTGTCTAGCCTTGCATTTCAAAAAATATAACCAAAGTTAAACTAAATTAAAACTAAAATTAAACTAAATTTTTTAAAAATCAAAAAAATCCAATTTAAATCAAAAAAAGCGATTTAAATCAAATAAATCCGATTTTTTTGATTTTTTGAAAGAAATCATATTTTTATGCAACCCTGCAAAGAAGCATAGCGTATGTATGATTAAACATGGATGGCAATCATAATAAATAAAATAATTAAAAATGGTGGCACTTAGCCGAAAGTGATTTCCAAACGGCAACAATGCGCATTAATACCAATGAATTTGCTTAGCTTTCCGCAGAAAGATTTGTAAAATTTAGACTTGTTGATCTATGGGTGTGACAACCACGCGTACTTTAGTCCCCGCTATTGGCATATGAGTGCTATTTTGACAATTATTTGGTTAACATTGTAAGGTTAGATTGTGTAGTTGGCGGTTTATCGTTCTGACTTGTTTCTCATTTATTCTACTAATACGATTCAAATACTACTAATACGATACCAATTGATTGCGATTGCCAATGAAGTTTTCACTTCTGCCGTGTGGTCTTAAGCACACTCTCTGTTTTTTTTAGAATCAGTAGGTTCGTTTTTAGAATCAGTAGTTCCTAAAACGTCGAGAAATGCCAAAAAAGTGGGGGCCGAATTTCACTTTTAGCTCATGAATGTAATACTTAGGTCTTTCAGACCGAAGTAATAATAAAGAAAGCAGTAGTATACCAACAACAAACATAAATTCTGTTGTACGAGAAAAAGTAAAAAAAAAATTTTACCGGAAGTGACAAACCGGAAGTTGGGATGCAGAGCTGTTGTGAACCGTACTAAATGTTTATGTACCAATATTCATCCAATTCGATTATCAGGTACAGAAGTTATTGAGCTTCCAAAATAACAGGAGGAGGACCCCCTACCACTTTGTTCACTAACGCTAAAAAAACTAATCAGTTCCTTGCCATACATATTTGAATCTTTTTGCAAAGTGTCATCAAAATTACTTATCGAACGAATGTTGTATTCTTCCAACAAACATTGAAACAATAAACAGGTGTTCGGGAGGACCACCAACACTTATCCCAATATTGTCCAAAAAGTCTTCATCTTTTTTCAAAGTGTCATTAAAATTGATTAATGAATGAATTCTGTATGCTCCCAACAAACTTAAAAAACAAAGCGAGAAAAGTCAGCATTTGTATGGTAGACCCCGCGCCACTTTGATCAATGTGTCCCAAAAGATGATAATTATCTTCTCACAGTAATTGGAACCCTTTTCATAAGTTTCATTATAATCACTTCATTATTGTAGGCTGTAGTGTGCATAAAGACACTGAAAAAACTTAAAAAAAGTACAAAAAAAAATTTTTTACCGGCAGTGAAAAACCGGAAGTTGGGATGCAGAACTATTGTGAACCGTACTAAATACTCGTGTACCAATTTTCATCTAATTCAATTATCAGGTACAGATGTTATAGAGCTTTAAAAAAAACAGGTGCTCCAGGGACCCCACACCATTTTGGTCACTATCGCTCAAAAACTAATCAGTTCCTTGTCATACATGTTTGCATCTTTTTCCAAACTGTCATCAAAATTCATTCACGAATGAATGTTTTATGCTCCCAACAAACATAAAAACATAGTGGAAAAAACCATCTGTTGTATGGTGGACCCCCAAACCCTTTATCCAATGTTCTCCAAAAGCTGATAAAATCTTTCTAATGTTACTTGAATGTTTTTACCAACGTTTCATGAAAAACGATCGGTAATTGTAGGCTTCAGTAGGGATAAACACCTGGAAAAAAACTTTTTAACCGGAAGTGACAAACCGGAAGTTGGTATGCAGAAATATTGGAAACTGTACTAAAACCTTATATACTAAGTTTCAATAAGATCATAGTCTGGGATTAGAAGTTATTGAAGATTTAAACTTAGAGGTGTTCGGGAGACCCCCGCCATTTTGTCCAAATTTGAAATGAATCCAGATTTTCCATTTTCAAGTGAACCTGTATCATTTGCCAAAGTTTCAATCCTATGCACAAAGGTCAACCACCCACCCTACCAACCACCACCCACGCACACACAGACGTACAACAAAATTTTTATTGGCTATTCAGATAGAGTCCAAAGATGGTGCAAAACAAAAGAAAAAACAAAATTTGGGGTATGTAAGATTTTTTTTCACGATAGATTGCGTTACTTCACACAATTTAAAATTGTGGTGAAGTAAAAAATTTCTATCAAATAGTTTCGGAACTAAGTAGGGCAGAAAACATGAAAAAAACTCTATTTTTCAATTTTATTCAAAAAACTGTGGTGAAAAATTCTAAATTTTGGAGAGATACTGTTTTCAAGCCCTTTCTTATTTTCTAAAGGCCTTACATCGCAGCCCTGTAAAACAAACGAAAACAAATTTTTTTTCGTATCTGTTCATCTTGAGGGTACAGGTTAGTTTTATACGAATCAAATTTCAGGTCCATAGGCTTTATAGTTTACGAGATAATAGATATAATGGCCGAAACAAATCGTACTCAGTACTAGTGTTACGTATAAAAACAGAACCCTAATAATTGATATAAAAATATGAATACTATATATTATATAATATGAATAATATAACTATAGTCTATAGTTATTCTATTAGTTAATAGACCAGGGTAGAAGCCTTTAAAAATAATAAAAAGTGAAAAAAATAATAGTAGGATGAAACCCATTAGAAAAGGAGGAGAATATTATAAAAATGAAAGGAAAAATAATTTACGGGCGATCTTAGGTCGGGAAGGGGAAGGGGTGAGTTTTTAAGGGTAAAAAACGGTTAATCTCGATTTCCGGCAAAACTAAAAGTCCTATGGAAAAATTTTCGATTGAAAATTAGGAAGCTTTTTCGATATTAATTCAAAATAAGGTGAAAAAATAAATATTTCAAATCAAATAAATTACAGCGTATTTGGGACATAAAAAGGTAAGTTTTCACCAAATTTCGTGAAAAAAAAAATTTTTGTAAAAGATAAAAATAAAAAACCAAAAACTTGGTTTTCTGAATTTTTCACATAAATTTTGAGGTTATGTGGAAAAAGTGTCTATACAAAAGTTTTAGGTCTTTTTATTACCTACAACTTTGCCATCTAACTTTTCTTCATAGAACTATTAGTTTTGCCGGAAATCGAGATAAACCGTTTTTTACCCTTAAAAACTCTCCCCTTCCCCTTCCCGCCCTCAGATCGCCCGTAAATTATTTTTCCTTTCATTTTTATAATATTCTCCTCCTTTTCTAATGGGTTTCATCCTACTATTATTTTTTTTGTTTTCCAAAATTATCGACCCTGGTCTATAATAGGCGCGCTATATTAAAAATGAGGCAAAAAAAATAAACCAATTGAATTGGTTCAGTTAAATTGTATTTGGTTAAATATAACAATAAGAAAAACGAAAATGGATATCGAAAAATAAATTGATACTAAAATATTTAACGATTTAAAAGAATAAAATAAGAAAGAAACAAATAAAATTGATTTACACATCTTCATCACATGCCATAATTCCAAAAAATGAATTACTTTTAAACAAAACTTTTTCACTAAATTAAATTCACACATTCGATTAGTATTTAATTTATAGTTATAGTAGAATTTTTTTGCCAGCGAATTTTTGACCGATAGGACGCAGCAAGAGATAAAAGATGAAACAAAAAGTAAAACAGAGATGTATTATTTATTTTGGGATAAATTTGTTTTCAAAACAATTATATTAGTTAAATTTCTACTTCTAGTTCGTACCATTTGTTTGTTGTGACATTTGTTTACATAGGCGTCGTTATTTTTATTATAATTACTTTTAATTATCAAAATTTTGTTATATTTCCTACAAAATCATTAATATTTGTACATACTAGTTTTTGGGTTTCCATTATAATTGGTTGGATTTCAATAGTAATTTATAAATTTTATGCGTTTTTTTTTGTTCATTTCAATGGGACCCTATAGTTTTTTTTAATATTTTAATCGAGACACTGAATGTGCAAACAATATGCGCATTACAAACAAATTTCGTGTTCGCTGGCAAAAAAATTCTACTATACTTATATTTAGCAAATCTTTCTATATCTTTTTTAAGAATAAAAATAAAAGTGGTGGGAGTAATCATTATACTAAAAGCAATATTCATTTGTCGTAAAATTCTTTTAGGGATAACTTCCTCACTTTTTTTAATTATCAATAAAAAAAGGAAGATGCGCGAAAACGAAAGTTATCTGATGTGTAAATTTAGTTTAGTGAAGCATTTTTGTCCTAAACAAATTTATATTGTATTTTTAGTTCGTTTCTAAAGATTAGATTTTTTTTAGTTTAGTTTAATTTCTATATTTGTAAATTTAAAATATAACTCTGACATTTTACAAAATGGACTTATGCATAAAACTTCACACACAAACTCTCCATTGATAGTGAAAGTTTCTAAATAAAAATTTTTCTGTAGCTAAATGGAGGGCTTCGATGAGAAATTCAATATTTGTAGACGTATCGAATTTAGCTTTTTTCGGAGTAACCGACCGGGTTCTTAGCACACGACCAAGAAAGAACAAGCGCGCGAAATGTACTTAAATTTATACACACGCCAAGTTGAATGAAGATTTACGAAGAGCATAGTCAGCCAATCGACCATCACGTTCAACCAAACCAAGCTATTTATATTTGAATGTAAATCACGCATTGACTATTTCTTTAAGCTAAGAATCTAAACAACAAGCTTTACACCCAAGTGTGAAACCAATAGTTATTAAATTTCGCAAAAATGCAAACAATCAAAGAACTCAAGACTGCGAGCAATTCAAATCAATGGATTCAGATGGCCATAAATGATTTACAGCATTGTCAGTGAAGCGATGTTTAATAAGACTTCACAACCTACCCCAAAATAACACCAGTCGATAGCTATACCCATTACGTTGGCCATATGCCCTAGATTAGATTGATTAAAATCAATGAATGAAAGAATCAATGAAATATATTCAGTCAAAAGAATCACGTCCAAAGGTATAAGAAATCTAAGCACGACGTCTAATCAACATCGAAATTGCACCAAATTTCAATCGGTAACATGATTTTCGATAAAAATCATATTTACGATTTTCGATAATCTGAAAGCTGGAAGAGCTTTTCGATTGTAATTCGATCAGTCTTCAGAAACAACGGTACGAAGAATTCTACAAACAAATCACCGCATTAGACACAAGTTAATTCTAAAGGTGCAAAAAATCGATGAATCCCTTAACTTCACGCTATCATAGACTAAAATTTCATAGCTTGCATAGACATTTATAAACTAAAAATACAGTGCATCAACACTATGGAGAGTAACCTAAATCAAAATTACATGCAAGAACTTCCAGCCACTAATTTTGTTACCCAGTGACAGCGAAAGTTTATCTGCCACACCCCCATAACCTTCAAGCCAACAACAACCCCAGCAATGCAATCGACTTAATAGACATGATCAAAGACAATACTCATAAGATATTTGTATTACACAGCAGTTACATTGCGTAAATAATAATTATATTTAAGGGTAATGACACACTAACTACTGTCGGAGGCATCACATTCGTTCGACCCACTTGGATGGTTATTCGCCATACCCCCAGGCATTATGCTACCAGATTTAAGAGCACTATTAAGTGTACTTTGGGATTCGGTGTTCATTCGAAACACCATTAAACATAATTCTCGAAATTTCAAATTATAAACTGCCCAAGACAAATTACACAAACTTGGAACACCCTTAGACACAATTTTTTGCTCCTAAAGCATCAATCTTTTACAACTCAACCACAACCAAACATTTTAAAAAGAAAACTTCAATATGTAGGCAAAACCCTTAAATAATCGCTATTCTCACACCGTTTTATAACGTCAAGTTGGAAAAAAACACGAACACGTGAGCACGCGAGACTCATTGAAGTTTGTGAATGATGAATTTTTTGGTTGGTGCCGTTTTTATAAACTTTTGTATTTGTTGAAAATTGATAAATTTTTCATGACAACCGTTGTCATGATAATATTGAATTGTTTATTACGCACTAGTGCATAATAAATATATTACGTTGCTTTACTGCTATCTAGGTGATTTTATCATAATAAATAAACATTAATAAACGACCTGCATTAAATTTTTAAAAACTGTATCGCAAGCTACATTTTCTAGTTTATTCGATGGAAAACGTTTTACAGATATTTGTAATATTTGTTTGGAGTATGGCGACATACAAATTTTTTTGTTGCCATTTGAACATGAATAACATGAATAAAAAATTCACGTTTTTTTGGATTTTTTTTAATTGTTTAATTTGAAAACAGGGTGTCCGAAAGTTTTCTGGAAATTCAAACTAAGTGTGATTTTGAAACAAAATACACAGTAAATTTTTTGCTTACACTGTTAAAAATACTAAAAAATAAAATATTTAAAGATGGTGCTGATGTCGACTGTCGTAAGTCAAACATTTTTCTAATTTTTTTTTCACAATGTAAAACAGAGAATTAAACAGAGAAACAGAGAATCTTCTAACTTACATATATGGAGATTTAGTTGTAGAAATAACTCACCTGAAAATAAACAAAATAAATAATTAGAATAATCATAATAAAATGTTTGTCTTTATGTTATTAAATGGTTTTCAATTTCGAATACCACTGGTTCATTTGTAAAGGTAAGGAACGGAGAGGAAATTATACAATAAACTTTAAAATATATAGTGGAGTTGTGCTTAAAATAAAATTATCTAATGTAAATCTTATGGGAGCTCACTGACAAACAAACAATAAGTTACCTAATCTTATTCTTAAAAATATCACACGGCTCTATAACCACAGTCGGCTAGGCCTCGCCATCACTATTCCCATCCCCTCAGAAATACATTTCTTTTAATTTTGTAAACACTTAATGAACATACATATTTCACATTTGACAAATATTTTGTAACAATGAAACAGCTGTGTTACAACCCTACAAACCCAAACCTTCTAGCTATTAACCATCGCCACGAATTTATGTGTTTCGTTCAATGTGAAATTATATTAACTAGACTTTGATGTAGAACTAACTAGACCTCGAAAACAAGTAGTCGTATATCGAATAGATTGAGTTGTGGTAAGCATTATTTTCTTTATGTTAATTTTCCTTCAACAAGAATGTTAAGAATCGTTTAAGCACTCCTCTAAACTTCAACAATAATTAAATGCATGAGTATTACTCAAAACAACTCTTTAAATAAAAAAGCTATAAGTGATTTTGTGTTTTTTTAAAATAAAATTAATGGCTTTTAAAATTAATAAGGAAAATGACATAACGGTTGTGTTATTGCATTCAACGGGAAGGTGTCAAAAACCAAGGAATAAAAAATATCTGACACTTTTTTCTACTAAAATACACTATTTCTAAAATTGTATTCAAATTAATTTAAATTTAGCTACAGAGACAAAAACCACAGAACATATGGTTTTATGTTAATAATTTTTGTTGTTTTTTTTTAAGTTTTAAGTATAAGTTCCGAAAACCGGAATTTTCAAACAAATAGTACAATTCGTTTTTAAAACAAGTAGAAGGTTTATTCAATTTGAAATCGATATGAAAGTTATGCTAATTTATGTTAGTATCGTGGGTATGACTTTTTGTTGAGTGATTCGAAAATTAATTCGTTTTCTGATTGTGTGGGGCCAAAACTAAGATAAAGTTATATGTAAGTAAAAATATTTTCACAATGGACGTCAAGTCTAATGAAAGTAGAGAAATTCAACTTAGGTAAAAAATAAAGAATGATGAAGTTTCAACTTCGAAATAGTCATCACCTCGTTGGCCAAATTGATAGCATGTCTGCCAATACATTCGAACCTGGTACTGATGAGGAAGGTTCGAATCTGTGAGATATAACATACCACTGGCAATAGTAGTCAGATAGTACTAAAAAAATTTTAATTAACAAAAAAAAACGAGTTAAAATTGTTTCAAATAAACATTTGTATGAGAGAACCACCCCCGTTTAATTTTAATTTTTGAAGTGAAAACTTCTTTGAGCGCGTTGTGCGATTTTCTATGGGGATAAATTTATATATATTTAAATCATCGTCACGCTAATTTAAGTATAAAATATCTATATTCTAGTATAAAATATCTATATTTGCCGTATCCATATTGCAATTTGAAACGTTACGTCAAATTGCAATATGGATAGGGCGGCCGACTGTATTTCTATAGGTCGAGAGTTCGATTCCTGGAGTGGAATTAAATACCATTAAAATTATTGTTGATGAATTCATAAAAATTTCGTTTTACGAATTTTAAATTGATCGATAATACAGTTTTTAAGGTTATTGCTACTGTCTTTTGCCGTTTCGTTCAAACTATCATCATTTCGATCTTAACAAGAAAATAAATTATTTTTTTGGCAGGCATTGGTTGTCCCATCATTATTTTTCATAGTTTCATTCCCGTGAAATAAGATAAGGAAAATAAAAGCAACTATTTGAGTATGTATTTCTATTTCAATATGAGTTGATTCTTACATCACAAAAAATTGATTTAAACACAGTTAAAAGCTTCGGACAATTCACAGTATTTAAATTTATCGATAGCTTAGTTTATTAATTTTATTGCTATTGTTTTTTAGCACAGTGTGACGCCAATGCGAAGTAAAATTTAGAATGCATTAAGGTGATTATGACATCCCAATATTTTATTCAGTTTTTAAAAGAAATGTTTTGTGGCTATTCTGTTTTTTATACTTTTTGTTTTTGTTTTCTTTTTTCATTTTTTTCTATTTTCTATTGGTGATTGTTGTACTATTTTTGAAGTGAAAACTTCTTTAGAAGCGTTGTGCGATTTTGTATGGGGAAAAATTTATACATTCGATTCTTCGTCACACTAAATACATATTGAATAAGAAATAAATATTAAAAGAGAGTGATATGAATTGTAATCATTTGTTATTTTCTTATTTCTTATTCTCATTTTCTTGATTTATTATTTGTTTTTTTTTTCTTATTGAATTTGATTTTTTTTTTAGGTTTAAGTGTGGTGTGTAACTGTGGTAAAGTAAGTAAAGATTTTATTGTATTTTTAAGTAAAATAAAAAAAATTGTTGTCATATTTAATTTGTGTGTTTTCTTTATACTTTTAATAAAGAAAACGCAATTGATAGAACATTGTTGAAATTAATGCTAATATATTATAAATAATTTTGCCCTCGTTCTCTTGATTCATATTTTGGGTTTTTCTTTTTTATTGAATTTGATGTTTTTCTCAGTTAATAACAATGTGGAAATGTGGTAAAGTAAATAAAGATTTTGTTGTATTTACAATAAAATCACAGTTTTGTCTTCTTGTCTTCCTTTTTTTTAAATCATTGAATATTAAAGCATTAATTTACTATTTAATCTATATTTTAATTTGTTATGTTGGTTTTTTACACTGAATTAATCAGTTCTATCATTTTGTTGTCAATTCACATATTCATTATACATAAATACCCACAATTTGACCTACATATAAAAAATAATATTAATTTTCCATAATTTTTTTAATGTTATAAAAAAGTAAATATACATTTCAGTAATCCGACATAAAACAAGACAAACAAAAAATATTAAAAATATATAATAATTTTTTTAAATTACATAAATTAACTATTTAAAGTTCCCGTTTCTTTTTTGTGCTTGTTTTCAAGATAAAATTCATCAATTTAATATTACGAAAGTCATATTATCTCATAAAAAGTTATATTAAACCAGTCGTTTGATAAAGTGTAAAATTACCTTTTCATTCTGTAATTCTTTTGTTTATTATTATTATCATTAAATAAATTTTATTATTCGCATATATGTGCTAAGGTGATTAAAGATTTGTGCACGGTAGTGTGTACATCACTTGCATAATATGTGGTATTCTTAAATTTGGATACGAGATACAAATATCATGCACAATTAATTTGCATTTCATGTATTTTTTCAAAATTTTTGAATAACCGATGTTATAGAAGATGATAACTAAATAATAAAAAAAAACAAAATTAAGAACATACTACATTTTGCAAAGCATTGTGAAGAAAAATATTAATGCCATGAAAAACCAATAAATGCATTCAAAAACGTAAATGCTGCCACAAAATTCAATCTAAATAAATAATTGTTTAATATATTACATTTTTTTTAGAAATATGTTAATTTAATTATATTCAAAAAATAAATTATTTTTAGTTTCAGGCAGAAATAATAACTCCATTGAGTTTCTGCATTTATTTAATTGTGTTTCTTTCTCGTTTTATATCCAAATTATTTAATTAACAGGACCACAAGTGCTGGGGACAGTTGAATAGGTAATGATCCAAAGGGGAAAAAATTATAATAATAAAAAGAAACAAACTTAAGTAAGTATGAATGTACATATTTTTTAGAGTTGAAATATGTACATATTTTTCGGTTGGTTTGCTTAGAAAATAGAAAATTTGAAAAACTTAGATTAGAAAATTGAAAAACTTAAAAAAACATTTGAAAAATTTTTTTTTTTTGTAAATTATTTTTTTTTTTAAATAATGAATTCAACTTTTTTTGTTAGATGATGTTGAGAGACGGTGAAACCTAGGGCTTATATTCTGTTTTTTTTTTTGCTCTTGTTTCTCTCCTATCCCCGTAGTCTGTTATCTAGCTACTTAGCCTAAATATACTACACCCATCGCTGAGCTTCAGCCGGCAATCAAGACCACGTTAGGGCTCTATATACTTTACCAGTAACAAGGTTAGTACCCTTGGCTACACATTGTAACAAGCTGTTGAAGAAGGTTGGTTTGGGATTGAAAATTTGACCGACAATGTTTTAGCAAACCAGAAGATTTCTTGTGATTACCACAGTATAATTTAATGTAGTTCCTTCAAAAGAACATATAGTCTGTCTATGGTAGTATCTGGATATTAAGTCATTTTTGCACACCAATTCTTTTGTCCATTTGGATATAGTAGTTTCTGAAATTCTTCCCAACGAAGGTGAGATTTAACACTACCATCTTTTCGAAGGACTCTCATGAAGTAAGGGGATATAAATCAACCCTGGGAAGAACAAGTTTAAAAAAAAGCAAAGCAAGGGCAGTATACGGTAAGTATTGATAATATCTCGATAACCCTAAAGAAGGGATGGTTGAGGAATTGAACTTCGATTGCAGTACGAAATTAGATGTAAGATCGGGCGTATTCAGGCTCAGTGCTAAATTCAAAGGATATTTTCAGACCGAAAATCAGGTTATCGAAAGATGAGTTCAAAGATGAAAACAGATTTTGTTGTTCTATAAGATAGCAATATTACCTCCCATATTTAAAGTTTAGTAACAACAACTCTTGCTTGCTCTAAAAATAGAAAACTAAAACAAACAAATTAGACAAAAATTTTAAACGAAAGCTACAAATAAAAAATCTAATTTCTAATCTATTACATACTAATTTAATTTGTTTTAATAAAATTTTAATGAAGAAGAAATTAATAAGATTGCGAAAATTTTATTTTTGTTCAAAATATAACAAAAAAAAATCGACTGTTCTTAATCGATAGTCCAGATGCAACGTCATGTGTATTTATTTGTTTTCATCGCTATTTAAAGAACATGATGAAAATAGATCTTATGCAATTCTGTGTAAGAGATTGAGAATCAATATTAGTTTTCATTATTTTTATGAAACAAAAATTTATTCTGAATTTGACAAAGTATTTTTTTGAGATCAAGCATGGTATAGGTGAAACTGAAAACGCTGTTTGTTGCATCGCAACTGTTACGTACCACCAGCGCAACTAAGAAATAAATGCCAGTGTTGATGGAATAAAAACAAAAACTTTATCTGTATTATTAACAAAATCCCGTTGCAAGCCTCAGCATGGAATAACACAGAATTTCAAAACTGTCCGATTAAGATTAACTTGAACTTTCTTTAAATTCTGTAGAAAACTCAGCATTAAATTGTTTGTTATATTCTCTACTACTTTCTAGTAGTAGATATTGAATTATCAGAAATATTGTAAACTAAAGATATCTAAAAAAAACTATTTTGTTTATATTGAAGATTGAACAGTAATAGCACCGTTTTTCACTTCTGTTTTTAATAAAATAACAATGACAATATAAAAGTTATTTCTCATTCAACGGTACCTAATACGTAAACAATAAACAAGATCAGCATCTATATGAAGTAGATATACAAAAATATTCCCGCTTATACATATATGAATATATAAAAAATAAACAAATAAATATACATATATTAAATAAATATACAAAATAAAACAGAACAGTGTGTCCCCATAATTTCTTGTAATAAACAAATCTAAAAATAATATTTTGTACAGACGTAATAAGGCGTTAATGTTGTAGGTAACCTTTGATCATAAGATCTACTGATATTTTTAGGTAGATTTCATATAAAAATCTACCTATTGCAATGGGCTTCATCTCGGAATTTCGGAAAAATTTTTGTGCCAAACGACTATATATGATAAGCGGAGACAAAAAAACAAAAATGTATATATATATATATATATATATATATATATATATATATATATATATATATATATATATATATATATATATATATATATATATATATATATATATATATATATATATATATATATATATATATATATGTATATAAACGATATGGGATATAACGAAAACGACCGGCACTCTCACGGTCGCATTTGTTGAGGTAGATCAAAAAAATTTTCTGTACTTGTGTGTTTTAATAATATCTTGGACAAGTTCGTGAATCAGCAAAATCCGACACGTGGTTAAGAAACTAGAGGCTTTTTTCTGAAAAAAATTGATTTTTTAAAACCGTTATAACGGCCGTTTGGATACCAATATTTCAAAAAATTTAACAAATTTAGAATCTTTGGAATCTTTTTTATCAATTTGTTTTAAATCTAGACCTCTGCAGTTAAAGGTTCCTGAATGAGCGGCTCCAACAAAAAAGTTTGCAAAAAAAAATTTTTTTTTGAAACAACCGGCACTCTCACGGTCGCATTTATAAGGCCAGATCAAAAAACCTTTTCTAAAAATGTGCGTTTTGATAATATGTTGGACAAGTTCGTAAATCAGCCCAATCCAACACATGGTTAAGAAACTAGAGGCTTTATACTAGAAAAAAACTCTGTTTTTTAGATCCGTTATAACGGCCGTTTGGATTCTAATACTTTTAAAAACTTCATAAATTTAGAATCTTTGAAACCTTTTTAATCAGTTTCTTTCAAAAAAAAGACCTCTGCAGTTGGAGGTTTCTGAGTGAACGGCTCCAACAAAAAAGCTTGTAAAACACAAAATGCGTTTGAATCAACCGGCGCTCTCACAGTTGCATTTGTGGAGCCAGATCAAAAAACTTTCCTTAAAAATGTGTGTTTTAATAATATCTTGGACGAGTTCGTAAATCAAAAAAATCTGACACATGGTTAAGGAACTATAGGCTTTATACTAGAAAAAAAAGTGGTTTTTTTAATCCGTTATAACGGCCGTTTGGATACTAATATTTTTAAAATCTTCATAAATTTAGAATCTGTGGAAACATTTTAATCCGTTTCTTATAAATATAAACCTCTGCAGTTAGAGGTTTTTGACTTGTTGGCTTCAACAAAAAAGTTTGCAACAATCCCCAATTACAATTTCCAAAAACCTTATAACAGTCAATGTCAACCTTATAACAGTCAAAAAATAAAAGATTTGAATAGAAGAAATTAATTTTTTTTTCTTAGAAATAAACTATTTTGATATTTTGCAGTAATTGCACGACATATGATATAGAGTAGGTTTGTGTCATAAATTATCACACACATGTTCTGTGGTAGATTTGATATTTGTTTGTTGCAAAATTGGATAGATATAATTTTGCTTGTAGGTAGCTAATTTTCTTTTTAAATTTGTTCGATATCTGTTTGAAATTAGTTTGTTTTGTTTAAACTAATCTGATACATCAGATTCTACTGGCACACAAAACTGTCTGATCTCGAAATCTACCTATTTCTAGCGGATATACGTTCCGCTTGGACTTTTTTTTATTCAATCTGTTAACTGAAAAACTATTGAAACTGGAGACTCAGTTGAACAAATTCCAATTTCGATTTATTGTTTGGGAAGCAAACCATTAAACACTTTCATTTTTGTTTTGGTTTACAATACATTTTTTTGTTTTTATTATTCTAAATTATTGCAAATATCGTTAAGTTTTTTATATGATTTGCATAATCATAATTTATTAGTCAGCATAATTTTATTTTACGGTATGTATTGAAAGGTTAATGGACAAGCAAATTAATTTCAAAAAAATTTTGTACAATGTTGAAAACGGTATTAATTAAGATTTCTTAAAAACTGAAGCCCGAACAAAGATATCAAAAGAAGAAATTAAACAATTTGGAATAGTACAATATATGAATACAATTTTTTACAGGATCATATAATTTGTCAACCCTTAATAGCATTGATTTCACAACAGACTACATCGTAGGTTCCTTGAATGTAGAAAGAAATGCAAAACGAAATTGACATTGGTCAATGTACATAACAATATTTTTTTTTAAAAAGAGCCATGTAAAACCGCCTATTCTTATTGTTATTTGTAGAACCAGGTTGCCTGGTTTATTTGGATACTAAGAACCGAATACTAAAAATATCGAATAATCGAATAGCAAAATCTAGCAAGGCAAAAATTTTATGATTTTTGGAGTCCGCTAAAGAAGTATCGATAAAAACCTGAACCAACATTACTTTTGTTGAACGTGAAATACGAGACATTTATGTCATATTTAAAGATCTTATAATATTTAGAAAATCTCCATATTTATTGTTTTTCAAAAATTTATTTACTTGATTAGTCTTTTCTGTAAAAAGTCGGGAAATTTCAAGTAATACAATAACTACCCCTGATATATGCGACCGGTACGCCATGCATACGCAGTTCAATGTGGGATATGACATATTGAATTTTTGGGTTTGTACATATTGAATTATGGTGGCATCTTTTTGAATTAGTTATATCTTTCGTTTTCTTCTGGGTTTTGATATTTTGCAGATAATTACAGATTACGCAGTAATTTTATTTTTGGTCATTGGTCTCAGATTGGTTTTGATCTTGGACTAATTCTTCGTGTTGGTTTTATTTTCGGTTTTGGTATTGGTCTTGTTCTTGGTTTTGGTCATATTTTTGGTCTTCATCTTGGTTTTGAGCTTTACCCTTGGATTTGGTCTTGGTTTTTGATATTTGGTTCTTGTTCTTTGGTGCTTTGTCCTTAGTTTTTGGTCCTTGGTCCTTAATGCTTGATTTTCGGCACTGGTTCTTGTTCCTTAATGCTTGGTGCTTTCTACTTAGTCCTTGGTTCTTTGTCCTTGGTCCTTGGTCCTTGATGCTTGATCCTTGGTTCTTGGCCCTGGCTCCTGTTTCTTGGTGCTTTGTCCTTAGTCCTTGGTCCTTGGTTCTTGGCCCTGGTTCTTATTCCTTGGTGCTTTGTTATTGTTCCTTTGTCCTTGGTCCTTGATGTGGGTCCTTGGTTCTTGGCACTGGTTCTTGTACCTTGGTGCTTAGTGCTTTGTCCTTGGTCCTTGGTCTTTGATCCTTGGTCCTTGGTTCTTGGCCCTGGTTCTTGTTCCTTGGTCTTTGTGCTTTGTCCTAGGTGCTTGGTTCTTAGTCCTTGATCCTTGGTCTGTTATCTTTGGCCTTTGGTACTTGGTTCTTGACCCTTCGTTCTTCGTCTTGTTATTGGTTTTGGTCTTGGTCTTGATTCTTGATTTTTGATTCTTGATTCTTGGTTTTTGTTTCTTGATTTTTGATTTTTGATACCTTGATTTTTGATTCATGAGTTTTGATTCTTGATTTTTGGTTTTTGATTCTTGATTCTTGATTCTTGATTTTTGATTCTTGATTCTTGATTCTTGTTTCATGATTCTTGATTCTTGATTCTCGATTCTTGATTCTTGATTCTTGATTCTTGATTCTTGATTCTTGATTCTTGATTCTTGATTCTTGATTCTTGATTCTTGATTCTTGATTCTTGATTCTTGATTCTTGATTCTTGATTCTTGATTCTTGATTCTTGATTCTTGATTCTTGATTCTTGATTCTTGATTCTTGATTCTTGATTCTTGATTCTTGATTCATGATTCTTGATTCTTGATTTTTGATCCTTGATTTTTGATTCTTGATTCTTGTTTCTTGTTTCTTGATTCTTGATTCTTGTTTCTTGGTTCTCGATTCTTGATTCTTGATTCTTGATTCTTGATTCCTGATTCTTGATTCTTGATTCTTGATTCTTGATTCTTGATTCTTGATTCTTGATTCTTGATTTTTGATTCTTGATTCTTGATTCTTGATTCTTGATTCTTGATTCTTGATTCTTGATTCTTGATTCTTGATTTTTGATTCTTGATTTTGTATTCTTGATTCTTGATTCTTGATTCTTGATTCTTGATTCTTGATTCTTGATTCTTGATTCTTGATTCTTGATTATTGATCCTTGATTCTTGATTCTTGATTCTTGATTCTTAATTCTTGATTCTTGATTCTTGATTCTTGATTCTTGATTCTTGATTCTTGATTCTTGATTCTTGATTCTTGATTCTTGATTCTTGATTCTTGATTCTTGATTTTTGATTTTTGATTCTTGGTTCTTGATTCTTGATTCTTGATTCTTGATGTTTGATTCTTGATACTTGATTCTTGATTTTTGATTATTGATTGTTGATTCTCGATACTTGATTTTTGTTCTTGATTCTTGATCCTTATTCCTTGATTTTTGGTTTTTGATTTTTGATTCTTGATTCTTGATTCCTAATTCTTGATTCTTGATTCTTGATTCTTGATGCTTGATTCTTGATTTTTTAATCTTGATTCTTGATTCTTGATTCATGATTCTTGATTCTTGATTTTTGATCCTTGATTCTTGATTCTTGTTTCTTGTTTCTTGTTTCTTGATTCTAGATTCTTGATTCTTGGTTCTTGATTCTTGATTCTTGATTCTTGATTCTTGATTCTTGATTCTTGATTCTTGATTCTTGATTCTTGATTCTTGATTCTTGATTCTTGATTCTTGATTCTTGATTCTTGATTCTTGATTCTTGATTCTTGATTCTTGATTCTTGACTCTTGATTCTTGATTCTTGATTCTTGATTCTTGATTCTTGATTCTTGATTCTTGATTCTTGATTTTTGATTCTTGATTCTTGATTCTTGATTCTTGATTCTTGATTCTTGATTCTTGATTTTTGATTCTTGATTTTGTATTCTTGATTCTTGATTCCTGATTCTTGATTCTTGATTCTTGATTCTTGATTCTTGATTCTTGATTCTTGATTCTTGATTCTTGATTTTTGATTCTTGATTCTTGATTCTTGATTCTTGATTCTTGATTCTTGATTCTTGATTCTTGATTCTTGATTCTTGATTTTTTATTCTTGATTTTGTATTCTTGATTCTTGATTCTTGATTCTTGATTCTTGATTCTTGATTCTTGATTCTTGATTCTTGATTCTTGATTATTGATCCTTGATTCTTGATTCTTGATTCTTGATTCTTAATTCTTGATTCTTGATTCTTGATTCTTGATTCTTGATTCTTGATTCTTGATTCTTGATTCTTGATTCTTGATTCTTGATTCTTGATTCTTGATTTTTGATTTTTGATTCTTGGTTCTTGATTCTTGATTCTTGATTCTTGATGTTTGATTCTTGATACTTGATTCTTGATTTTTGATTATTGATTGTTGATTCTCGATACTTGATTTTTGTTCTTGATTCTTGATCCTTATTCCTTGATTTTTGGTTTTTGATTTTTGATTCTTGATTCTTGATTCCTAATTCTTGATTCTTGATTCTTGATTCTTGATGCTTGATTCTTGATTTTTTAATCTTGATTCTTGATTCTTGATTCATGATTCTTGATTCTTGATTTTTGATCCTTGATTCTTGATTCTTGTTTCTTGTTTCTTGTTTCTTGATTCTAGATTCTTGATTCTTGGTTCTTGATTCTTGATTCTTGATTCTTGATTCTTGATTCTTGATTCTTGATTCTTGATTCTTGATTCTTGATTCTTGATTCTTGATTCTTGATTCTTGATTCTTGATTCTTGATTCTTGACTCTTGATTCTTGATTCTTGATTCTTGATTCTTGATTCTTGATTCTTGATTCTTGATTCTTGATTCTTGATTCTTGATTCTTGATTCTTGATTCTTGATTCTTGATTCTTGATTCTTGATTCTTGATTCTTGATTCTTGATTCTTGATTCTTGATTCTTGATTCTTGATTCTTGATTCTTGATTCATGATTCTTGATTCTTGATTTTTGATCCTTGATCCTTAATTCTTGATTCTTGATTCTTGATTCTTGATTCTTGATTCTTGTTTCTTGATTCTTGATTCTTGATTCTTGTTTCTTGGTTCTCGATTCTTGATTCTTGATTCTTGATTCTTGATTCCTGATTCTTGATTCTTGATTCTTGATTCTTCATTCTTGATTCTTGATTCTTGATTTTTGATTCTTGATTCTTGATTTTTGATTCTTGATTTTGTATTCTTGATTCTTGATTCTTGATTCTTGATTCTTGATTCTTGATTCTTGATTCTTAATTCTTGATTCTTGATTCTTGATTCTTGATTCTTGATTCTTGATTCTTGATTCTTGATTCTTGATTCTTGATTCTTGATTCTTGATTCTTGATTCTTGATTCTTGATTCTTGATTCTTGATTCTTGATTCTTGATTCTTGATTCTTGATTCTTGATTCTTGATTCTTGATTCTTGATTCTTGATTCTTGATTCTTGATTCTTGATTCTTGATTCTTGATTCTTGATTCTTGATTCTTGATTCTTGATTCTTGATTCTTGATTCTTGATTCTTGATTCTTGATTCTTGATTCTTGATTCTTGATTCTTGATTCTTGATTCTTGATTCTTGATTCTTGATTCTTGATTCTTGATTCTTGATTCTTGATTCTTGATTCTTGATTCTTGATTCTTGATTCTTGATTCTTGATTCTTGATTCTTGATTCTTGATTCTTGATTCTTGATTCTTGATTCTTGATTCTTGATTCTTGATTCTTGATTCTTGATTCTTAATTCTTGATTCTTGATTCTTGATTCTTGATTCTTGAGTATTCTTGATTCTTGATTCTTGATTCTTGATTCTTGATTCTTGATTCTTGATTCTTGATTCTTGATTCTTGATTCTTGATTCTTGATTCTTGATTCTTGATTCTTGATTCTTGATTCTTGATTCTTGATTCTTGATTTTTGATTCTTGATTCTTAATTCTTAATTCTTGATTCTTGATTCTCGATTCTTTATTATTGATTCTTGATTTTCGATTCTGGATTCTTGATTCTTGATTCTTGATTTTTGATACTTGATTCTTGATTAATCTTGATTCTTGATTATTCTTGATTCTTGATTCTTAAATCTTGATTCTTGATTCTTAATTTTTGATTATAAATTCTTGATTCTTTGTCTTTGTCTTGGTCATGGTCATGGTCATGGTCTTGGTCTTGGTCTTGGTATTGGTCTTAGTCTTAGTCTTAGTCTTGGTCTTGGTCTTGGTCTTGGTCTTGGTCTTGGTCTTGGTCTTGGTCTTGGTCTTGGTCTTGGTCTTGGTCTTGGTCTTGGTCTTGGTCTTGGTCTTGGTTTTGGTCTTGGTCTTGGTCTTGGTCTTGGTCTTGGTCTTGGTCTTGGTCTTGGTCTTGGTTTTGGTCTTCGTTTTGGTTTTGGTCTTGGTCTTGGTCATTGTCTTGGTCTTACTGTTGGTCTTGGTCTTGGTTTTGGTCTTGGTCTTGGTCTTGGTCTTGGTTTTGGTCTTGGTCTTGGTCTTGGTCTTGGTCTTGGTCTTGGTCTTGGTCTTGGTCTTGGTCTTGGTCTTGGTCTTGGTCTTGGTCTTGGTCTTGGTCTTGGTCTTGGTCTTGGTCTTGGTCTTGGTCTTGGTCTTGGTCTTGGTCTTGGTCTTGGTTTTGGTCTTGGTTTTTTGTCTTGGTCTTGGTCTTTTTCTTGGTCTTGCGGTCTTGGAGTCAAGGGCTTGAAGTCTTTGGGTCTTAGTCTTGGTCTTGGTCTTGGTCTTGGTCTTGGTCTTGGTCTTGGTCTTGGTCTTGGTCTTGGTCTTGGTCTTGGTCTTGGTCTTGGTTTTGGTCTTGGTTTTTTGTCTTGGTCTTGGTCTTTTTCTTGGTCTTGCGGTCTTGGAGTCAAGGGCTTGAAGTCTTTGGGTCTTAGTCTTGGTTTTGGTCTTGGCCGAGCACATTAATAACAATTAAGAAAAACTAAATAAGTTTTGTTTTTTTCTGCTCTTAAAAAAAATTTGCATGGTGACATCAGGAATGTCGATTAACTTAGTTAAATGTTGCTTAGTACTTATCAACTAACCTTCGTATGTACAATTCGTATGTAAAAATGTATGTGTCTGCCTGATGTTAGTCAAATGTGCGAACATTACGTAAACTGTTTATTCGATTTAACAATTTTTTATTATTTGACTGCAAAATACATTTAACCAAATGTATGAAAATTGTGTTAATAAATATTTGTGATTTATTTATAAAAAATGTATCTGTTTGTATATGGAGATCGAGTTGTTGATGTCATTTAATTTTTGTTTTTATTTTTAAGAATAAGATTTGTTGAATAATGAAGATGAAATCGATGTGTACTACACTAACACTTTTAATATTATATTGTGTTTAATTAACATAATTTTTATATAACTTTTGGTCATTAAGTAACACACCAATATGGTTATATCAATAAAATAAAGTAACACTTTGACCCCTGCAACAACACTAACAAGAACTGTTGGTAATTTATTCGTTTTTTTTTATTCTTTAAATGACACAATTATATGAAAGCAATAAAATGCAAAACATTTAACATATGTTTGAAGTCATCAGAGTATGACATTGATGTTTTTTTGTTGTCACCATAACTATAGGCTCATAATAAATTTCAAACTATTTGCTTATAATAAATTGTTTTACTTCAGTTATATTTTTATTGTTTAGAGTTACATTTTATAAGAATATAACTGTGAAGTTCAACGCTAAACTTTTTATTATTTTGGAGGTCGTATTCGTTTATACAGACTTTTTTCTATTTGTTGTAATTTTGAATTCTAAAAACGTTTATATGACATATGATGTCATGTGTTTGATTTAAAACGAGTGTCGCTTAATTTTATTGTATTATTTTATCATAGGTTTCCTTACTTTGGATATTTCAAACGATTAAAGTGTGGTACATGGAAATTATTCTGAACTCATTACATTACTTTCTCAACTCAATTAACACTTTACAATATAATGGCATCAGGGGGAAACCAATTTAAACATTAACGAAAGTTTTTGTAATTATCGGTAATTAAGAATGTGTAATTATTGATTTAATACCTATATGAGACAAAAGATGTTTGAACCAAATATGATGAGAAAGAAAAAAAATTTCAAAAGAAAAACTGATCAAAACTTGAAAAACTTTGCCATATAGAATGTTCCTTATGGAGAAATATTATTTTAATAAATAATAACAGAACAGTAAATAGAATAATATTTTAATTGGTGCATTTGTAGATAAAAAAAGTTTCATACGAAACGCGATTATTTTTAAAGCGATAAAAATAGATAAATGCGGAAGGTGATCGTGAATATCGAATAAAAAAAATAACAGTCAATATGAAATAAAACTTTTAGTCTTATTAATTTAATATATTGTGAGTACTGTAGCAGTAAACTCAAACCTGTTTTTGTACGGTGGATTGAGGCCGCATGAAAGAAAACGCATAAAAAATTGCATAAAAAGAGGTTTCAGTGTACTATAACAGACGCTGACAATACGTATACCGAGGTTGCATGATAGGCTAATTAACGGAGTAAAATACGTAACAACATAAAAGATTAAAAAACAGTTCCACCTAGTCTGTCTGGTAAACTATCCAATCAATTACATAAAGCGTGTCCCATAAACTTACGCAAGAAGCAATTCTTTGGTTGATGCATAAAGTATACAGTATATGGTTATGTATAGAATAGCATATCGTGGACATGCCTTGCGAAACTTTGTAGGCACATGTACACTCGATTTTCTACTAACATGACTATTTTTTATATAAATGTGGGTGAATTTCGTTAATTCAGCACTTAATTTCATATTTCAAGGCTGTAGTGAAGCGCTTCTTCGTGGCATAACAACAAAGTGGCATAGCAGGTCGCGCACCTGGATGAGATTTATTTAGCCCCAAGCTAGCTGCAGCCTATGGGGTCGAGAAAGAAATCCTGCTGCTCCATCACAAATAACAGTGTTGTACGCGTACATTTTGGTAAGAACGTATTAAACAAAATGCAAGTGAAAAAGGTAGACTCTGGCGACCCACATATGCGAAAGAATCACGATCACCACATCCAAGCCCTTTATTTTAACGCATACTCACACGCTCTCGCACCTCATACACTCACACATATCCACGCAAACACCGATACGCACACCTACATCCAAGACTCACTCACGCTCATGCCCGCACACATACACACTCGCCACCCAACTGCACACAAACAACAACAAACAAAATCTTATGGTACTCACCCCATGGAAGTGTCAAATTCCTTTCTTCCTATCCTTCCCTTAGATAAGCCGATCATCTCGCCCGGAGCTCAAATAATTAACAAATATTGTTCTAAGCAATGATGTGCAGGTGAATCACAGTTGTTAGTTGAAATAATGAAACAAGTATTGATTTATTGAATGATGAGCCGAAATGCAGTATCACAGCTGGTATTTGAAATAATCGAACAAATATCGGTATATTTAATGATGCACAGCAATATCACAGTTGGTATATGAAATAATGAAGCCATTAAGGTGTCAGTTAAAGACGAACCGCCATATCATAGTAGGTGTTTTAAATAATTAAGCAGATAATGTGCTATGCACTGATGAGCCGATAATGTATCACAGCTAATATTTGAAATAATTGAACCAATATTGGTTTATTCAATGATGAATCGAAAAGAAACAGTATCACAGTTTGTATTTGAACCCGTTAAGCAATTACTGTTACATGCCACGATGAGCAGAAATTGTATCACAGCTAATATTTGAAATAAATGAACAAATATTGGTTTAGTTAATGATGAGTCGAAATAACACCGTTGGTTTTTAATTAATTTATTCCTAAACATTTGTGGAAACTTTTTTATAATTACTTTTAATAAACAGAAACAAGAAATTTTTTTTTATCCCTTATAAAACCAAACGCTCATGTGGGTTTTTTTCCAAATTCTTTATTTGACATTTACAAATGAGGTAAGTTTTATCCACATCAAAAATAAGAATCGATTATAGACTGCGAGCCTCTATACGCAACTACGCGTATTTATAGTCAAAAGTAACGACCGTTGGAATAATAATAAATCGATAAACACGATAAATTTGTTTCTTGGGTTAATTATGTGTACCCACTAAAGAGTCTACGCTACTACTTGTACTAAAATAGGAAAAGATTTATAAAACAAAATGTTGATTACGAAATAATTGTAAGAGATTATATTTTACAAACTGAAGCAAAAACAACTTCAAAAGTTCATGACACTACAGTAAACAAGATGTAATCTATTGATTGATTCCTCCTATCTTTAGGGAAATTGAGCGAATTCAAATTAGGGAAATTACACAACAGTTCATGACAAATTTTAAACGGTAACCATTGTAGATGACGACCACAGATTGAGTTCAAGAAACTATGTGTAAAGGAAAAACGAAAACAACTACGAAAGTTGCCGCTAATGCAAATTTAATGCGTGTGGGAAAGTGGTTCGACTTTCAATTACGAAGTTTGAATTACACTTCATTACAAGGCGTGATTGATTTTAGGCTTGTTGGCACAAACCTTCTAACTACAGTACAAAAACTAGTTATTTTTGTATAAAACACAAACAGAATTATTATAAAATACACACAAAAAATTACTTTAGAATTCAATAAAATCAAATAATTTTATTCACAGCAAAGAATGTCCCCTAGAAATCAATGAATGTGACGATTTGCTCGTGTGATATAAAAATACCAAAGATACCCAAATATTATCAAAACAGCAGAATTTATTCCATCCATCAGACGAAAATTAATAATTTCACTTGCATACCCCGTTACAACAGAAAAGATAGAACGATCCCTTAGTACTTTACGAAGTGTTAAGACATTTTATTTTACAATAAAAAAAATAATTTACATGTAAAAAATGCTTTTTAATAAATCAGGAATAAAGCACTTTATATGCTTTTTTCTTCTACCGTAACAACAGAAAATGATTATTCTTCCATTGACTATATAATCCATTTCGTAATCAATTTAATAATTAATTAATAATTCTTGATCGAACAGAATCCTCGATGTTTTATGGCGAGAATTTTCTATCTTTGTTTCCTTTCAAATATACATTGATCACTCTTACGCCAATAATTATTCTGCATTCCTCTCACATGATCTCAAAATACATATCCTTCTCTTTCTTTCTTTCACTCTACGAAAATCCAAAAACTACAATTTCACATTTAATAAATTCTTGAACAACCACAAACTCATTTATATTGGATATTTTGAAAAAATTTGTTATATTCTCTCATGATAATTGTTGGATTCAATTTCTATAATTGAGACAGGCCACAATTTATTCTATTTTCAAAAATGAAAAAAAAAATATTTTGAATAACTGCGTTTCTTTGGATGTTTTTGCTTTTCATTTATTTACTTTGATATAGAGGAAATACACAAAATTGGATAATAAGTTGCTTTTTCAGGACATGGTTTTTAGTTTTGGACAGCGATGTATATCAAACATAACTTTTTGTTAAAGTACATGTATTTTTATCTCTGCTTAGATATGTATTACAAAACTAACACGAAACATCATTACGTTGTTGGAAAATTATAACAGATCATAAATTAACATAATATAGTGAAAAGATTATACAATCAGCAAACTACTCAAAAACCTCTCCATTTAGCGTTTCGAGAAAATATTTCAAAATCACAAATTCATATTTCTTTTAAAATTCCAAAAATATTGTAAAAAAAACTAAATAAAATCAAAAATTCAAACTTTTTTCAAACAAAATTCTAAAAATATTTCAAAAATTATTACAAAATCAAAGATTAAAATTTTTTTCAAAAATTCTAAAAATATTGCATAAATTATAACAAAATCAAAAATTGTAACTTTTTCCAAAATTACAAAAGTTATAATAAAATCAAAAATTTAAAATTTTTCAAAATTCTAAAAATATTCCAAAAATTAGAATAAAATCAAATATTTAAAGTTTTTCAAAATTCTAATAATATTCCAAAAATTCTTAAAAATTCAAACTTTTTCCAAAATTCTAAAAATATTGCAAAAATTATAACAATAACAAAACTTGAAACTTTTTCCAAAACTCCAAAAATTATTTAATTAAAATTCTTAAAATATTCCAAATATTTTTAAAAAATCAAAAATTGAAACTTTTTTCAAAATTCCAAAAATATTTCAAAAACTATAACAAATTCAAAAATTTCCTTGTTCAATTATATTTACGTAAACAAACAGCTACATTTCCTTTTGCCAAAAAATTATCTAAAAAATAAATGAAATCATTTTTTTTTGACACACTTGACAATATTTTTTTGACAAACTTATAACTTAAAATTCTCAATAATAATAATTTCATGTTCATTATACATTTCATTTCATACAAATAACTGAATTTATTTTTACAAAAATAAATGCAAATCATTCTCTTGACACACTTGACATTATTTTTTGACTAACTTATATTTCTCAATAATAATATCAAAATTTCATGTCGTACAAATAATTAGTTTTATTTTTCCAAAAAATTGGGTAAAAAAAATAAATAAAAATCTTTCTTTTGACACACTTGACAACATTTTTTTGACAAACTCATAATGCAATAATCTAGTTTTTAATCTCACATACCAATCCCGACCATCCAGATTTCTCCACATTCTTTGTTCCTACTCATTATCACTTAAAATGAACGTTTTTTAAGCAAAAATTATGCATATTTCCTTGTTTTGACACACTTGACGATTTTTTTGACACACTTCCGGTACAGTTATCGAACACATCGTCCTTTCGGCTCTTACCATTGAGTGTACCTATTTTTAAATTCAAAATTTTTCAAATCCCTTCAGCCGTTTTCTAAATTTCGTCGGTTGTGACGGACGGACGGCCGGCCGATAGACATACATTTTTGCTTTTTTAGAATCAGTAGGTCCTAAAACGTTGAGAAATGCCAAAAAAGTGGGGGTAAGAATTTCACTTTTAGCTCATGAATGTAAAACTTAGGTCTTTCAGACCGAAGTAATATGAATTAAATTGAAAAAAATTAACAGAAAAATAAAATATAAAAAAAATTAAAATAGAAATTTTAAAAAATAAAATCTAAAAACCACAAAAAACCAACTTAAATCGAAACATCTGTCTCGAAATACACTTGCCATGCTGTGGTGAGAAGCTTATTACTAAAAGTTGTATATCAAAAAATAATTCTGAACTTGACCTCCCTCGCCCCTTGGGAATTCTGTAGACGCACATGAGTGCAATACTTTATCCATTTGAAAAAATATATATGTAAAAATTGTAATATTTATTTTATAAGAAAATCGTAATTATTTAACAATCAAATTTTAAAATAAATTAAACTTAAATGTTACATTTTTGTAGCTCCAGTGGCGCAATTGGTTAGCGCGCGGTACTTATAGACAGTATTTGAGTGATGCCGAGGTTGACAGTTCGATCCTGTCCTGGAGCAAATTTTTTTTTAAGTTTTGTTTATTTAAGAAAACAGATACTTATTTTTTACTTTCTCCAGATTAAAGTATGACGACTTAAGGAAGGAATACACAAAAATAAGTAATCTCGATGGTTTCCTCTACCAACGCAAAATGAATATTAGTTTGACGATTTTAGCGCTTACATTTTGATGAAATAACAATTCCAACATATTACATAAGATCATCAATAATCACTGTCGCTTTTTATTTTCGATCATTTAATTCTTATAAAATATATTGGCGCCAACGAGTATTTACTACACACAAAACTTATTAATAAAACACGTTTGAATATGATATTGCATGAACGTCAAAAATATAAATCTATAAAATTTTTAAAGAAAAATTTTAGTGGAAATCGAATCAAGTATTTAAATAGTTTTTGAAAAAAAATATAAAATTGCAAATGAGGTCAAAATGTTTTCAACAATTTCAATAAAGCGGAGGTTGTGTGTTTGTTTTTGTTTGTAGGAGTTTTCCCGGCTATTTTAAACATAAATCAAGTTAAATAAAAAGTCGGTAAATATTGTATTCAACGAACAATACAAGTTTCAATGATGAACACGTCAAGTTGTACAACAATTAAATACATAAATCTATGGTACCTAATTTATTTCTTAAACACCTTCAGATAATGTTGCCAGCTACATTTGTATTGTATGTTTATTACTCAATGTCATTTTAATTCATTCATTAAACAATTTTGCACCCACATAGTACGAAAGTTGTTTTAATTTAAATATTACAAATATATTTTTTTTTCTTGTGTTTACAAACTTTAAAAGACAAAATGTATGATCAAATTTTTAATGCATACATTTTTGCGTAGGTTATTCAAAAGAAAACTAAAGTGAGTCGTAACCTGATTTTTCTATTTAAATGACATCAAAACGACTGGTTCGTACATCATTTCTTTATTTTGAATTCAAACTGTTAAGTTTACGTTTTGGAAAAATATTTGCCATCACAAGAAAATATATATATATAGCCACCGCACCGACATATCATATTCAACATCTAAACAAATATTCAAATTGCTGTCATAAGATGAATGAACAATAGGTACACTACAATAACAAAAAAAACTGAAGAAGGTGTTTTCTGTATCAACATTCATAATGACTTTATTGTTAATCATGTAAACTGTTAAAAGAAAAATAATTTATGATTACCTAGTTCAAAAAGTGGCCTTCATTTTTCAGGTAAAATTATTTTAGTTTGAAGTCTGACAATCAATAACCAAAACAAATGAGCAGATGATGAATTGCGATCAACGGAAGGTGTAAGACGACCCATCAACACAGAAGTTATGGTCAAGTAACCCATAGGATAATGGATTGTTAATTTATTTCATGGTAGTCATTTCTCGATTAGATTTTAATTTTTTTTTTTTTTTAATAAAATGTGTTGTGTAATAGGAATTAGAATATGTGTCACAACAACACATAAATACCTTTTAAGACCTAGGTCTAGACCTGGGTCCCACAACAACTGGCGTTCTAAGGTGTAGATTAACGCTTTTTTTAAACATCTGTGGGTTGAAGCCACCTAAGACTAAGTGTTCCGGCAAACTATTCCATTTGTACACAGTTCGGACAAAGAAGTCTCTGCGATCTGCCAGTATGACAGCGCCGGATCTTAACCGTTTCACTGGTTGCGGCAGCCGATTGCCGTGTGGAACGGGGGTAAGAATAAGTTTGAGGCATGATGCCACTGATTTCATCTGAGCACTGTTGATGACGATATTAGACATGTCCTATTATGATCTGAGCCGAAAAAGAGTGTAACACGTGTATTTTACATCATTTGATTAGCCTATTTCTCTTGATCTGAGTCTTATTTCAATTGATCAAATTTTATTTGCTTCTAATTCACAACTAGAGTCAAAGGAGTGACCGAGGGATTTGAAATGTTCAATTATGGTTTTTTGTAGTCATTGAAAACACATAATTTTTTGTATTCTTGCTTTCAAGAGCTGTTTTGTTTGACCAACGTAGGCATAGCAAGCAACCGCAGAATTTCAGATGATAGATGACATTAGAGCGTTTCAAGGTGGGAGTTTGGTCTTTGATATAGGAGAAGAGGAAGGAGGCTGAAGGGGTAGGATATGAGATAGCCAAACAGGCTTTTGGAAATTTGTTTAGAATAAGGCATTGAAAATGTAGTTGAAAAGGTTTTCCATCAGAGTGTGGAATAGGAGGAGAAATAGGAACAATGTTTGTGTCATCACGTACAGACAATATTTTTTTAAGGAAAACGGGGCGTGAAAGAATTGGTCTAAGGATCCGTTGAGAATGTCTTCAAAGATATAAAGTCAAGGAGGAAAGTCACTACACTCACAATGAGTGTAGGAATTCTCACGTAAGTGTGAGAACGGAAAGTAAACAAAGAAGTATTGACCCGGCAGAGCATTCGTATATAATAAACGGCGTAGATAAGTATTTAGCGACGATTGAGCGAAGAGAGATGCCTTCTTTATGTATTTTTGGACTGCAACTTTTGGGAAGAGCCTATGCATTCGATCGGATACGGAATAGATAAGGGAGTCAATGTGGTTAGAACAGGAGAGAGAGAGAGATAGTCAACGAAAGTTTTGTTAGTTGTGACAGTCGAGGAGTAGGATTGTTATTGACTCTTTTATAGATTCTAGTGTCGGAAAGGAGGACGTCCATTTTTAGGGTTCCGTTTACTTTGAAAAAACGGTACCCTATTGGTGAGACTTCAGTGTCCGTCCGAAAACAACTTGAAATTTTCTACAGTTTTTAAATGTGTTTTCCAACGCCTGCTGATAACAAAAAATTTTAAATATTTGTTTTTATCTATATTTTATGGACATAGATAAGGAGATAGTAAAACATAAGTTTTTTTAAGGAATCGAGTTTGGTTTAGAAAAATCGAAAAAAGGAAGTATTTCAAAAAAAAATTTCGACTGCTTAGTTTTTGAGTTATTACCAAAAATGAGTGTTTTTTGTCACCCCCCTTAACTTAGATTTATTTTCAAAAATGTAAAATGTTGTTTGAAATTACCTTAACCCCCCCCCCCCTTAACTTCAAATATTACAAAAGAAAAAATTTAAAAAATTCATAGGTGTAGGGATTTTGCTAAACCGAAACAAAACCTTTTTTTGGGTTGTTATAATTTCAAACGTTCATTAGAGGGGTTAAAGTAGAAATTTTGAAAAAACAAAAATTGTTTTTGATTATGTCATGTGGGGTGTCATATGAAAAGTGATTTTTTTTGTAGTACAAAACAGTCTTTTTTGTAATTTTTGAAAGCACGGTTTTGGACTTAATTTCAAAAATGTAAAAAAAATGTTTATCCATTACAAGAGAAAAAGTTTTTAAAAATTCACAGGTGTAGGGATATTTCTAAATCGAAACTAAAATTTGTTTTACTAGTTATAATTTCAAATAAACGTGAAACTATACTGACAAAAACTGTTTTTTTATCAAACATTATATAAGCACTGAACCCACAGCGAGCGAATTATATTTGCACTTGCCTGACTTTTTTATTGTGAGACACTGATGTTTAGAAACACCTGTACAGAGTTAGGTAACATTTTTAAAAATTATAAAAACGACGAATCAAAACGTAAGTTTGAAGTCTATTTTTCCAAAGGACAAGAAACACTAAATAATTATTGGAACAAAATTTAACACTTTCATACAAAATTGTTGGATTCATTAACGTTAAATGAAAAATACGTGACTAACCGTAACTATTTTAAAGATATAATACATATTTTCAATTGGAAACCCATTATATGCAATACTATGATCAAATGATGACAGATTTCGAAACAAAATTTCCTCCTGATTCCACCTCCACAATTACCCAGTCGAATTTATTACGAAAAAAGTCATTCCAGGCCAAAAATCAAAATGATTTTTAACTGCAAATTATAAATCCCAAAATCTCATTAAGATTATTATTCGTGGTAAACCTTTCGCTATTTATTCAAAGCCAGTGTGTATGACAAGCAATTAAGTGATGCAAAAAAAACTATGGAATTTGAAATCATTACTTGTTGGCTCTGCAAGTGAACTGCTGTCCGATTATGCTGTTTCGAATGGTGATTACAGTAGAGTTCTGTTCCATTCTATAGAGTTCCGAAAATTTTCCACAGGAAACTCATCAACTCTAGGAACAGTCGATAAAAGCAAAAGGCAAAACTCCACTTTTTGGTGAATTAAAAGAAGTTTTACTTGATAGATTTTGAATGGTAGAACCAGTCGAGAGAACCACTACTCCAAAACCAATTCAAACTAAACCTTTATTGAAACTTAAACCTGAAAACATGTCATCAATTTCTTACCATCTGGGTTTCCTCTGCTCCATATTTAGCGATTTGTACCTTGTTGACGTTAGCAAGGGATGACAACAAACCATTTTCAATAGCGTCAAAAATAATTCAAAATGATTCCTATATGCACGATGTGTTATCAGGAGAATACTCATGGATACTCTTACCCCTCAACACGATCTACGGTTAATGTTGAAGTTTGGCGGCTTTGAACTAAAAAAGTTGGCATCAAATCACCCAAAATTATTAGATCGAATGCTGAATAAAGATCATTTTCATGATGATAATTTGGCACTAGAAAAAAATTCCACTAAAAAACTCTAGGGATATATTGGAACAGTTTGCATCTTATCCATCATGCATGGCTTGTCGTAACGCTTTTTCCAGAACGCTTACAAGTTATCTGCCAAAGTTTAAACGAGTATCATAAGATATTGTACTCAAAGATTTTAAATTTAAGTCCAGGTTGTGAAATACGAACTTCTAAAGTCTCTATCACAGCTCAAACCTTCTTTTCCAAAACCATAATTATATCTCATCACTCTGAGTTAATAAATTTCAACTTCTTTATTGAAAATTTAAACAAATCTGATCTGAGTTCTTTACCAGTACTAGCTCTACATCTCAACACGATCAAATCGAAAGATCAAATATGTAACCTAATTGGGCTAACTCACTCGATTACAGAGTTGAAGCATAAATAAGGTTTAGTGCACTTCCAAGAAGTTACCACAACAACGAGTAGAAAGTATGAAGTTTTAATTTTTCTTCTAATTTATGGAAAATTTATAATAAACGTCAAGCCGCAAAGAAGACAACAACGTCTATCCGTAACGGACCAAGTCCACAAAAACCAAAACGTAGGTGGTCGATAAAAGCAGTGAACAGGGAAGAAGAAGAAAAATAAATATTTCTAAAAAAAATAAATATAATTAATCTCAAAATAAAAACAAAAAATTAAAAACTATTTTTTAAATATAACTTTTCCTGTGGCACAAGTCACAATATCAAGCAACCAAAATACACATCATTTACCTAAATCAACAAGTACTATCTCCTATTACGCTTCATAACAAATAGAGAGCCGCCTTTGCCATTGTTAAAAAAAATAAAAAATATTGGCAACGCTAATACATTGGTGACTTAGCCACGTCTCCCCTAACCTTAACCATCCCTTACCATAATCGGTTAAATTAAATCTTCAAGTAAAAATTGTAACGACCGGCCTTATTTCAACTCATACTCTATATTGGGAATCAAAATCAAACAAAAAACCACAAGTGCAACAAGTCAAACAACAAATTTATAAACATTTTCTCATACTTTAAAAATTTTTGTGTGAGCTAACACATATTCTATAAATACAATAAATATTAATTTTTTTGGTTTTCCTTATACCAATAATAAAAACTGGCTCTAGTAAGTGATATGAAAGAATGTATAAGCTTTCGTCATAATGAATTACGGTCGTTCAATATTTTTTTTTTTTTATTTTCATGTTATAGATTGATTTTTGTTTGTAGTATGATAATTTTGAAATGGTATGATGGAATTGTTGTATTGAGCGTAAAAGTGACTAGGGTATGTAAAAAGAAACAAAAGATAGAAAATTCTAGCTAAGTAATCGATCGATTACTGTGTAACATGTAATGAAGCGCTGCTTCATTGGACAACCAATGAAGTGGCATAACAGGCCGCGCACCTAGAGATATTTTTTTAGCCCCAGACTAGCTTCAGTTTGTGGGGACGAGAAAGAAATCCTGCTGCTCCAGCACAAATAATCAATAGTACGCGTACGTCGATATACAAACGGATCAAGGAAAAGCAAAGTGAAATTAATAGACTCTGGCGACCCCCTTATATGAACAAACCGCGATCACCACGTTCAACCCCACAACTTTTAGCACACATTCATACGCTCTCACACCTCATACACTCACACACATACATACACACTCACACACACCCAGGCACGTGAACACCCATACCTACATACCTACCACCCTGCTTATCCACTACTTCACTCATACGCTCATATACCCAAATGCACTCTAATGCATTGCTTCATCCATACTGCTATATTATCGAAAGTGGGTATTACATTCTCAACATCGAATTGCGTTTGCAGTTTTGGTAGTTGATTTAATGGAAAAAAAATATACACCATACAAACCACTTGATACAGCCAAGCTACCATATTCAATCAAACAGATTAGCTTGATATCATTTTCATAATTGTTGCTATGTACGATATGAGATATACAACCAGAATACAAACTATTTTGGTTTTTGTTTAAGAATAGTCGGCAAGAGTATATTTCCTTTTCTTTTTCTTTTTAATGATTTATTGGAACATTCAGAGTTTTTTCCCGGCACAATTGCATGACACACAAAAAAAACGACCAGGAAAAGTATATCAGATGACGAAAGATCTTGTGCTTGACGGCTTGAATATAATGACAAAAATTTGATGTTTACCACAAATTAGGGCATTACATCGTTGAGAGTGTGGATTTTGTTTTAACTTTTCTGTAACCGATTGTAATGTTTTCAAGGCAACACTTCGTACATCAGAATTTACTAAAAACTGTTCAACTGCTTCTACCAGTATAGACTGATCATACTTGTACAACTCATTCCATGAATCCATTAATGATGACAGTAGATCTCCACGTTTTGGAATTGTTTTCAATAAAATCACATTAGGACCACACATATGTTTAACAAACGAGATGCGAGTCCCTAAATGCCGTTGTAACATTTCTACCGATTTTGTTCCCAGTTTAATAAAAACACACACCCAAAAATTCTTCAAAGATAATATGGAAATCATTTTCACCTTGTAACCTAGTACAAGAATTAAAGAATTGACAAAACATTATCCGTTGAGATGCATTAGTTGGATTAAATATTTGTATGATAACATTAGAAGGATGATGTTCTTTTTCATCCGAAATATCTTCTTTTCCTACTGTATTCGTTGCCGCTAATTCACTAATTTTGATTTTTTTGGTGTTTTATTCCATCATCAAATTTACGATAAACTAAATCATTTAATTGATTGAATATTAATAAGCCATCCCTTTTAATTTTAATTTTTTTTGAGTTTTTAACAATAAAATTTTTGTTTTTAATATTTATGCAAAATTCTTGTTTACATGTTTCCAATTGGATTATGACAGTCATACGCGCATGCTCCATATGTACTCACGCATGCATATCCACATCCACAAATATACTTACCCACATTCATACTTCCACGTACACCCATACCCATTCACATGCATATATATAAAATTTTTGGACTCACTTTATGATGAAGAACAATCCCGCTCCCATAGCACCTGAACTGGTTTAGCCCTCCATATTTTCACACTCCTCCGAAAGCTATCTCTAAACCCTTCCTTTGTTACTCACTGTAAATTCAGGCTGTGATACCAGCAGTTAATTTATACCAATACAGCTAAAACTTTTTGTAAATTATCTCCATTCATGTCATAGGTGGCAACATACCAACGATTAATCAAACTTAAATACTGATTAATGTAACGGGTTCGTATTGTATATATATATATTTTCCTTTTTATTTAACAAAACAAAAGCACCATGGTAGTATATTACATTATTTGTTTCACTAGTCTAAGTACTTTACTACTTTAATTAATTACTTTAATTAACGGCATACTCGTCAATTTTAATGAATGTATAAACTAAGATGCCATACTTTGAACATCGTATAGTATTTTTTGTTTTTAATAAATTAATTCAATAAATTAATAAAAATTTAATATACGGGACACAAACAAACATGTAATAATTTTTTTTTGTATTTTTAACAAAATAAAAGTAACATTGGGTTAAAGTATAGTATTTGCATCACTACTCCAATGGCATTCATATTATCAACGACTATAGCCTAACACTTCAATTTTACATGCACATTAGATATAATTTTAATTTTTAGGTGGCTTTATTACGGTATACTCGTCAATTTTTATCGAGGTATAAACATAATCTAAGATGCCATACTTTGGACATCGTGTATTATCCTCCTTTTCTTTGATTTTATAACTTAACCGAAGATTAATCTACGAGACACAAACATGTAATATTTATTTTTTTTTTTTGGTTTAACAAACTAAAAGATCCATTGGGATAAAGCACCGTATTTGTTACACTGATTTAATTGCACTATTTTTAATAATGAATCTAATCAAATACCTCAAATTTTCGTGTACATTAGATGATATTTTAAATTTTACGTTATTTTAATTACCGATTTAATTATCGATTTTATTTAATGTGTAAACTACGTTGTCATACCTTGGACATCGTCTCCAATCTTTTTAAATCCATCACTTAACACCAAACAAAGTTTTTTTTTGTTTTAAAATGCCCGAACAAATAGGTTATATTTCTTTTATTCCGGCTATGCAGTGACAACACATTTTCAGCAGACGCCAAAAAAGAAAATCCAATCAGATACGAATAGAAATATGAGACTCAGAGAAAGAGGGCCCCTATCGGCTGGTATTTATAGTTTGAGAAAGACCGTTCTTTCACGACAACAAAAAAAATGGTAGGCATTATCTGGTAGATTTTTGTTGTTTTTTTTAACGATAATGAAACCCACTAAGGAGATTGTACAACTGCTTCGTAACAAACGGGGAATCAAAAAGTCAAATTGTTATGAGAAGTTTTAGTATGCCACAAGTGTTTTGATCGTTTAAATAATTAATGGTTCAAATTGCGTTTGTGAGAATTATTTGTTTTTGGTTAATAATGTAGTTTATTTATAAGAGATCTCCCCGGTCTAGATTCACTTAGGTACAGATCTGTTAATTTATTCATTTAATCGTGTTAATAAAAGTTCACTGTTACAAAATCAACCACAGAGTTGATTGAATTGTTAAAATTATTGAAATTAAAAAACGCTTTAGAGCAGCGTTCGCTATCAAAAAGAAAAAAATTTTGTAACATCGAACAACGATGATTTACGATCTCACAAAATAACCAATTTTTGATTATTGGTGAAAAACACTATTTCAGTTGACATAAACTTTTGATTTTCGGATTTGTTAAACTGGCTATATAGCTATAAACATAAAATCTTAATACGTTTGGCAATATTTTTTATTAGAGATTAACATTATTGTGAGGGAGCAAATTACATGATTACAGCACAACACTAGCACAGTTTTTCGTTTTTCATAACCGCTGAGCCTACCTTTTACCCCAAAATCTGAATTTTTTTAATTTTTTTTTTATTTTAATTTTAATTACTCTAGCGATTTGTTTTCTATTTTAGATAACGAGATTTGGTAGGCGGTGCTTTGCTACATACCAAAAACACAACTTTTGTGGTTTTTTTATCACTGTGATAGATAGTGAGTATGTCAGTAACTTTTATCTAAAAAATAATTATTCTAACGGACATAAAAAAAATTGTAAAACAGCACATTACACCGCAACATGTATGCAATTCAGCACATTTTTTTATTTTCTTTTGTTTTTCAAAAACGCCGGCGCTAGGTTGGGATAGGTTGGAATGGTCGTCCTAAGGCAAAAGCAAACACTCAAGTGGTCCACCAATGGACATTCAGCCCACTGATATTCGTTAGATCATATAATGGCTGAGAAAGCTTGAGCCATAAAATTTTAATTAATCTGCCACATTTTATCTATTTTGGATAACAAGATTTGCGAGGCAGCACATTTTTTCAAAATGGCGGAGCTAACTTTAGCCCAAAAATTTTTAATTAGTTTTCCTATTTTTCTACACAACAATTTTGTTCTACCTTAGTAAAATTAATTTCTAAAACTATTTAAATATTTTACTTTATTAAAGCATGTCGACTAGGTTATAGGTAGAGTATTAGGCTAATCTTATCACAACCGTAGTAAGTAGTAAATGCTTTGTTAGAACATATTCGGGTCTGATGGGATTGCCTGGATAGTGATGTTACGTTCAGGCTTGATTCGACCCCTATTAATGGTAGGGGCAGGGACCACAGCCCTAACATACTGCTAGTCGGTAAAGGAAGCCAATTTTATGAAGTTGTAACACAGGTAAGTGTAACAAAATTTAAAAACTTAAATGTAAAAACCAAATTGCAATATAACTTAAAAAGTATCCCCAATCCTATGTTATGACAACGCGCTCGACGCCCTTCTCTTAGTTTCTCAAAACAAAGAATTACGAGAATTGGACAACCCACTTTTTTGTTTGTTAAATTTGTATTTTGGTCGATCATGTTCGAAGTTATAAAAAGGGACAGAATGAAAACCATAATATCTATAACATGTACAGACTTGACGAATGACGACCCAACCTAATTTTTATGTATATTGCAATCAAACTTAAATAATCAAACTGTCACATGATAGCCCTCTCGGCGGGATCAAGAATATGCTCAAGTTTACCAGTGCCCGCTCATAACCTTTCAAACACATAACTACAAATTTCACAACGTTACTGTAGTTTTCGTGGGCTAACAATTAAAATCCATACCAATATGCGTTTTATTAATTTTTTTTGATCGAATACATTCGGATTTAACACGATGACACATAGAAAATAATAAACCTTTTACCTAAATATATCAGAAGCTAAGAACAAATAAAAAAATTGTTAATAAGTAACCTGTTGTGAAACTGAATCAACCTCTCATCGGAAGTGATGAACTAGTATACCATCTGTCGTCCACATCAGACTTCAGAGCTTCTAGATATTAATGTTAACATTTGTTTTAATGATCCCACTTTGTCCAATTTCACATAAAATAAGCCACCTTAATGATGACGAATTTATAATCCGATAGTAAACTAATCCTTTTCACTTTTACTACAACTAATTAACCATAATAAAATTAACCATATCGATAATTTTATTCATTTACTTGAATTATCGCACTTCTGATCTTAACCGTAATTATATCATAAATTCTTAGCATTTCAAAATCTGTTATCAAAACATTAACAATTAGTCATACAACTAAGATGACTAAAAACTTTTCCAATTGCATAAATTTGAGATATTTTTTTTTAACCCTAAAAAATAATAAAATTCGGAATACTAAGATATCACAAAACCAAATTTTATATTTGGTTTGCTATTAGTTGTAATCAGAGCCGTTATACGTCAGACTTATGATTGTTTTCTGACTACTAATTATACTTGGTATAAATTTTACGCTATAAATATTTTGCATAAAACGATTTGGCGTTTCTAGTTGCATGGTTAACATGAGATGAATCAGATAGAACCATCCGATTTTGTAGGTGACAAGTTGTGGAACTTTCCTTTTTGACACAACATAGATTTTGATTTCCCCATCATACCCTATCCCGGTCTGCCCAAAGCCTTTCATAACTATAGAAAACCGCACTAAAAACCTAATTTTAGAGATTCATCAATATCGCATGATAGGACTTACAGTTATTCAAACTTCAAATAAACATTTCGACAAGCATATCCCCGTTCATCTCTCTCCTTTGGTTAGCAATAGATCTCTTTCACCATTCTTGAAAAGTTTTGTTGTAAATACTGAAAAGAAACAAGGCTATCGGGAAAGACGCAAGAACTGGGCATTCAAGGTAAGCGTAGTGAATCCTAAGACCCAGACCCAGACAAATTCTGGAACAAACGGTAGTTGATCTAGATTTAAATTACGTTGCTAGTTAGGAGAAACAGACAGTTTTCTGAAAACGTCTGGTATCCCAAGGAGCCCAAGCGACCAGCATAGAGATAAGAATGGAAAAATTTCTCACGTTCTTTATCTTCATTTTCGAAGTATTGGTGGACGTTAAAAAAAACAAAATATATCTCAACCAACAAAAACACGTCACGAATCTAGATCTTAGGTGAGGAAAGACTAAAATTTTCACGAAGCAAATTGTCTGCAGATATTTAATTTATGTGCAGATTGTAACCTCTGTGCCACATATTTCTTCTCAAAACTTCATTTTACACATCTAGGTAATGCCACTTGCCCAGTAGAGGAGAATATACCACAAGAAATCATAAACAAGCTCATACGGTATTAATATAAAATCCATTTCAGACATAAAAATTGCTGACAAAAAAATAATTTATCCTGCAAAAGGGTTTGAACTTTGAGCACGATTCGAGATATCATGAGTTTGTTTAAAGAATGATACAGCAACTCTTAATATTTTTCAGAGTATTTCACATCACAAGAATAAAAATTAGGCTACGCCTATTTACCCAAACGTCTTTAGATTAAAGTGAATGAACTCCTAATCGCCAATAATTCTTGTCAATCAGCTGAGTCAGAAACAAATTAAATAAAAAAATACGTTCTTAGAACAGTAAAAAGTGATAAGAAAAATCAAAAAGATTTCAGACCTACGTAAGTTTGAATGTTCGAAAGATCTAGTGACAGAGTCGAAGATCCTTTGCACAATTAAACAATTTAATTAGCTGATCCTGATTAGGTTATAACTCCTGAAATACAGAGAATACTTCAGCGCTGATTTTGGGTTGGATGAAAATAATTATTAAACCTTGACACCATCACTTGCTACCTACACAAGCAGGCAAATCTAACCTGCGGCTCTTTAAAAATATGATATAAAAACCTTGCATAGGCAGGATATCGGCTCCTTGATAGGGATTATTACGGATCAATGGATACTTGGAGCACGATAAAAATATTTGGTCGGTACCTAAATAACCAATACGGAGTACCGAAGACAATCTACCCAAGCCAAGAGGAGAAACGTGCGGTGAGGACTACGTGGTGTGCTTGGGAGTGGTTGACCATTAGCACGAAACTCTGGAGGTTGGGCGCTCTCCAGTTTTCACCAATGTCTTACCGCAACACAGGACGCTGTTCTGGTTAACCATTGTACCTCCCTATTTCAATGAACTACAACTATTGTATAGAAAGCAATAAAATTTTAGATAAGAACAATGTTTCAAATAGTTGGGGCAGAATCAACTCCGCATTGGAGCTTGATTTTGCAACAAATAATTTGCTAAAAATTATTACTGAAGCATAGACGCAGAGATGTACCCTTGTGGAATGTTAACTTGGAGAGAAAACAAAACAAAGTTAGTAAGCTCAGACCAAAAAAAAAAACAAATAATTGGCTAGAGTAACGAGCGGCTCCAACTAATTATAATAAAAAACTGGTTCTGGTCTAACTTCAATACTTTAGGTTAAACCGACGACTTGGCAGTCATAGTCAGAGGAAAACACGACTCCATTCTCGCTGATCAAACCCAAACAGCTCTAAACCTTGTATCAAAGTGGTGTAACAGGTTGGGACTGTCGATCAACCCACATAAAACAATCGTTCAGTTAGTGTTATCCAAGCAACTTTTGTTCAAACATCATCAATGCTAACATCATTGATTTCACCATTTCGGTGTACAATGAGCAGCAATAACAACAGCGAAAAACCGACAGAAACGCCATGAACAGAGCTTCAAGCACATAACCGAGCGTCTAAAATATCGCTGCAACCATTTTGGATGAAAATTTCAGAAAATTGGTTTTATACCACCGAACTTCTGTTCAAACTTAATGAAATCACAAAGAACGAAGCTAAATTCACACATGTGATCCAAGCATTGTCTCCACAGACCAGCAGTCACATCACTGACCTTCTTATTCAGCCACCCATTGTAAGCAAAGACAAAGCGTTGGAAGAAGCACTTCTAAAAAGATTATCTCCATCAGACGAAAACAAGCTCAAGGCGCTACTTGGCAACCAACATATGCGGAACAGACGGCCTTTTGCCATGTTGCGGCACATTCAAGCACTAGGGGCAAAAACATTGAACCACATATTATAAAATCGTTATGGGTCAGAAAACTCCCGGAAGTTGTCAAAATAGCGACTTTGCCGATACCAGAAACAGAAAAAAAGTAGGAATTGACAAAAACAGCTAATAAAATTTAAGAAGCCATTCTATTTAGGCGGATTTCTGCGGTGCAACACCTCTCCTGCTCAACATCGCGAGCAAACCCGCATATCAAGATAGTCAGAATTGGTTTCCTAACAACTCTGCAACTCAAATCGAGAATCACCTGCCAAGGTGCTGTGAATCGTCGGTTTATTGGTGCAGATGTTTTGTATAAATTCGGTATAGTTGTTCACCTTAACGATTCAGCGAATTAGCTATCACGGCCACATGGAATGGACCCTACTCGACACAAAGCAGGATTCAACGAACTCCAACACATGGTGGAATTATGATGAGATGATTATTCTGCATCTTATTCTCTGCATATGGTGAAGAAAATAAACCACAACCGTGTGGGGATTATTAAAGACTTAACACGGTTACAACACCTCATCGTTATCCTAAACCACAAATTCAAAAATATTCTCTAAAATAATCTCGTTAAAGCATACCATTTCATTCCCGTCGCACCAACCACCTGAGGACGTTTACAAAACGACAATCACTTCTCCATTTGGTCTATTCGAATTCACCCGAAAGTCATTTGGTCTTCGTAATGCCCCTCAAACGTTTCAGCGATTCATAAACGAAGTACTTCGAGATCTAGACTTTGTTTTGTCTACATAGCCGACATTTCTGTGGCATCCCAATCCAAGGAACAACACAAACTTCACTTGGATCAATTATTCCAAAAGTTAGTTGAGTTTGACATTCACATCAAGACATCTTTGGTGTAACTTCTCTTAATCCACAATATCACTCCTAATGGCATTCAAGAATAAATTGGCCAAAATAATACTTCTCAGTCATCCACTAAGCGACTCAATGCTAAGCATCACTACTAATGCATCAAACACTGTGGTCGGTGCAGTTCTGCGGCAGTTTTACAATAAGCGTTAGAAGCCTCTGGAAATCTTTTCAAAGAAACTCTCGGATACAGAAAAGAAATATTCCGCATTCGACAGGGCGTTACTGGGCAATAAAGCACTTCATGTATTTTATCGAAGGTCGAGATTTCATTATTTATATAATAGCCTCTGATTAGAGCTATTCAATAACAGAACGCAATCCAAGACAACCACGTCACTTGTGTTATATTTCACAATTTACAACGGACATTCAGCACATCCATGGCAAAAATAATATAGTGGCAGACACACTCTTTCGCACTACAGAAACAGAAACGGCTACAGTCGAGACCCATTTTGTCTACAGCATAAACATGCAAGCACAAAAAGCAAACGTGGAACTTTAGAATTTAATTTCAGAAGTCTAGTTCCAACATGAAACTAGAACTTTTCAATCGTCTATTTGGCCTAGAAATCACCTGCAAAACATCCATTGGGAACAATCGCCCATACATCGCAGAAGCACTACGTTGAACAATTTTCGATTTTTGGTTGATTTGAACACCTTCACTTAGATATAGTAGGATTACTTCCACCTTCAAACGGATTTCAATACAATTACTTACCTGTGTCGATCGTTTTACTTGATGGCCCAAAGCTTGCTGTATGACCAATATATCTGCAGCAACTATGTATCACGATTCGGTGTTCCTCTCCATAATACCACTGATCAAGAAACAAAATTCGAAAGAAAAGTTCCCAGAATTAACACACTTCTCGGCTTTCATCGAATACATACAACGGCTTACCATTCGAAAGCAAATGACATGGTCGAACGCATGACATGACATCATGACAGCTTAAAGCTGCTCTTATTTCTCGAGGCAACACTATCAATTGGAGTTCAGAGATCCCAATTGTACTTCTCGGAATTCGGGAAACAGTGAAGCAAGATTCGAAGTGCTCACCAGCAGAAATAGGCTCATAGAATAACGGGAAAAGATATGGCTTACGTGTTGTTGTCGGTTACAGGTCAGAATTTTTTTTAATCTCTGGGGGAGGTTACTGACATAATGGACCTGCGGAGACCACTCGCCTGGAACCTGGGGACTGGAGTTATTCAACAAATTCGGCTGGAAATTTTTTTTGCTTCCTTGTGAGCGATATAACTCGTAAATGGTGCACTTTAGGATGATACTGGTGCCATGGAACGTTCTTGTTCCTCAAATATTTTTCTATAACTTAAAATAAAAAAAAAATTATTGTTGCAAATTTTTGCGAAAAAAATGTCTAGAAAACGATATTTTTCAATTGAATTTAGTTATTTGCAAATAATTGTTTATAATATAATTGACTCCTCTCTCTTACAGCTGAAACCTCAACAAAAAATATAAGCTTTGGAACGTTTCATTCGGTGTAATAGTTTTTGCACAATTCCATTTTGCACTTAATGTCTGAAAACAAGTTGTTAGCTTTGGGCAGGCCGCAAGGTCTGAGTTTTTGTCCGATCGGAATTTAAGTTATAGAAAAACATTTAAGGAACAAGAACGTTCCATGGCACCAGTATCCTAAAGTGCACCATTTACGAGTTATATCGCTTACAAGGAAGCAAAAAAACATTTCCAGCCGAATATGTTGAATAACTCCAGTCCCCAGGTTCTGGGCGAGTGGACTCGGCAGGTCCATTATGTGAGTACCCCAGATACCCCAGATATTAAAAAAACTTCGTAAACAATCCGTAATTCTATGAGTCTAAAATTGTTTACGGCCAAACCATCAAACCAATCGGTGAGTACTTCAACGAAAAAACTGCTTTGTCTATGCTAACTACCGACATAGTTATCACTTCCCTTTCACATCTTTTCACTTTTCACACTTCATCATTTCAATCAATGGTAAAAATTCACAACGTTTTAATCGACCGGTTGAAGCCAGCATACGGAATCCCATCCGCACCCGAACAGAATTCAGAAACTAAACCATGAAAAATAGTCCGAATTGCTCAATTTGTCTTGCTTTTCCTTTGAAAAAACCTCACTCGCGGGGGAGTCTTGTGGCGGATCATTATCGTTCACGGAAACTAACCGTAACAATATATAATCCATTTAAATAATCTATCTACAACAAAATTCTCACTTTCGTTCAGTTAGTGTTCTCCAAGCAACACTCGTTCAATTTAATTCACATTATAACTATTTTGCTCATTTTTATAAATAAAAATTATGAACGATATTTTGTAACAGAACATTTATTAGTTTACATTATTAGTTTATTAATTTACATCAGAATAAATAAATTGGTTAAAATAAGCGTTTCGCCTTTATGACTTCTGATCATCTAGCAGATTCTATAAAGGCTTGTGTATATTAGTGCCACAGTTGCATTCAAAACCACGTCAACGTCAACAATGAAGATTTTTTTAAAGCTTGCTCCATTGCACCTACATGTACAATCTGTAGCGATGTTGAGCGCTCATAGACAGCTTACGGAAGGGTTTAAGCAAGGCAATCTAACCGGACACGTTAAAATTCTTGTTGGATAACAAACTGAACTGCATACATATTATATTTTGGATTGAATGCCAAAAAAATAGGTTTAGACCGAAACCCTGATGTGAAGATATTGGTAAGCGATCGTACTGAAAGCTACATACGGTCACTTACAGAAAACGCCTATTGCCGATGCTTTAGCAAAGCAAGGTGTAAATAAAAAGTTTATTGGACCGTAACCATGATTTACAATGGCCAAAAGTTTGCTCCAATCATGGAGAGGCCAGGAGAGACTGCAAGAAGTTTTTAGGTAACTTTGTTCCGATAACTTCCACAATAATGAGTAAAGTTAAGTTCCACAATAATAAATAGTTCTAATAAATCCAACAAAGAATAACAAAAAGTTTACGCACAGCATTGCGTTATACGAATGGCAATTTCTTATTATTGTGAATCAGTCTATTACTATTATTAATAAGTTCAACTCTTGGTTTAAAAAGAAAAAAGTTGCCTGTATTTTATAATGTCACATACTGCAGATTAATGTTAAGTCATTTTCCATTATTAATTATTACTTTTCCACACCATTTCAATAAAATGCAAAAGAACCTCAAATGACAACCTTATTTATGGAAATTTTAAGCTTATTTTTACGGATAATTTCGACTAAGATAATAGTCATTGGGCCCACCCCGATTTGATGTGATGATTACCTCATATTATATACTTCGTGAGGCGCCTGTCCTTGACGAGCCCGAAAACTTTTGTTCTGCGACTTTTCTAAAATCGGCCGCTTTTTCGTTCGGCAAGCTCCGAAAAATGCTGATTGCCCGGGATCTTGTAAAATTTTTTTTTTAGCTATGGGGGTTGGAAATTTGATTTAGAACACGAGGGTAACCTAGTCCGACAAAAATTTGTCTGCTATTGTCTAGCCCGACAACCTAATTATCCAAAATTTCAGTTGGCGGACTCGACAAAAGCAGACACATTTTGGTCGGACAAGCTTACCCTCGCGTTCTAAAACAAATTTCCAACCTCCACAGTTAAAAAAAAAATGGGGTAGCAAATTTACAAGATCGCTGGCAATCGGAATTTTTCGGAGCTTGCCGAACAAACAAGCCACCGATTTGTGAAAAATCGCAGAACCTCACAAAGTATAAAATATGTGGTAATCATCACATAAAATCGGCGTGGTCCCAGGGACTATTATTTATAATATTTATATAGTTGGAACCAGCTTCACAAAATTTAAAAGCAACAAATCAGCTAAACGAATATCATCTCCGGGGAAACACTATTAAACACTCAACACAATTTGGGCTTTACTAGCAGCAACCGGGACTGTACCAAAACCGTCCTGTTTCATCATTAAAAACAATCAACTTAACAGAGAGTCTCTAAGGATTTAAACATGGTGCGTTGCTGGACATGGTCCTATAAATCGCCATCTTAACAAAATAGGCCTTGATGTTTTCGAGCGGTGTAGATTCCGCTACTCGGACACGAAAACTATTAATTGAAGTTACCACGAGACGTAACTCCAATTAAATAATTAATTCCATTAAAAACCTCAACTTGGATTACAGAATACAACCAGCAACGGTATCGACGATAACTGACCAATAAAACAATAAAGTGTGAACACACGGCTGCAATAGAAATTCGAAAACAAGAAAACTAACAAGATAGCTCACTGGTCCTGAACCAGCAGTTGATATATCTCAAGGAGATTTCTGTAGAGGAGACCATGCAAAACCAAATTAAAAACAAATTTTCGAAACTTACCAGCTCTTTGAATTTTCCTGATGTAATGCAACACTAAATCCAAACATGCTATTTCTCGTATGATCATGTCGGATGTAATTATATGTATCCAAATTAAATCCATAAACTAATTTATTATTATAAGAAATAAAAATAGTCAACAGGCAAGAGATTAAAAACGGTAAACTAGACATCTTCACTTATATTTCACTAATTCACTAACTGTAACTAAAACTTATCAACAAATTCTTTTAGTAAATCGAATCGAATTAAATATTATATTTTTGAATTCACTCAAATTTACACATTATTTAATTTGTCTCATATTTTTGCACAATTGAAACTAGAACAGATAAAAATTAATTATACTAATGAAGAAGATCGCTAAGGTTATCTCTATCTACTGTATCTAGCATTTATTTAAAATTTGTTTGTTTATTAAAAGGAAATAGACTTTTCGAATATGTTAAAGGTAGTAGTAATATGACGGTTGACGTAATATTTCCAATAAGACTACAAACACTGACATTGAAGTAAATAAATATTAAATAACATTTCTATGTTAATGTCAAGGTAACTAACTGTCTTGTAATCAGATCACAAACATATGGTTTTTCGAAGATCTCACCATAACGTTCATCCAATTATTAAACAGATTTCTAACAAGCTGACTTTAATACCAAAAACAAAACATCTTTAGATTATCAATTAATTTCTTTTTACATAAAAAAAAATAATAAAAAGTTGCGAAATTTTAATTTCAACAGTGATAGTCTGGCGATTATTAGCGATCTTCTTTTATTATTTTTTCATAAAAAAACCAAAAACAAAAAAAAATTTAAAGATATAAATATCTTCGCTATTTTATTTCATTTCACGAACTGTTTTTTTTTTTTAATTTATTTTATTTTTAACATTCTTATTTCCAAAAAAAAAAATAAAACTAAAATAAATGATTACACACACAGTGAATATTTTTTATTCGTTAAACTTTAAAAATAAAAATATATATTTTTTTTATACCAAATATAAAACACAAACACACAATTTATTAATATAAATATTAATATTATATAATAAATTAATTTAAATAAATGATAAAAAAAATCACTGATAAATCACAATTACAGAAAAAAAAAATAATAAAAAACAGCGCGAAATTCGTTAAAAGTAATAAAAAGAAATCATTTTTTTTTATATGAATAAATTATAATTATTATTTTATAAAAAAAACTTTAATTTATTTTTTACAATTTTAATTTCACAACCGTCGTAGTCAGATAATAAGAGTAAACTGAATTCTGATCAAAATTCAAAAATTTAATTCATATAAGATGACAATAACAAAAAAATAATAAAAATTAACTTTAAAATGTAAAGATTGTATGGAAACTAAGTGTTTAGTGAAGATATAAACCATTAACGGCAACCGTTGAAATAAATTATCGCAGAAAATATGCTTGAAAAATTACATATTTACTTTCATGATAGTAATTTTTTAGTTTTTAGCTAAGACACATAAACTGACATCTATTCAAATATGTATGTACTGTACATATAGTATTTCGAAAATTGTTTACATACAAAATTGTTTGTTTTTTAGGAAACATTTTTGTAGATAAATTTTGATTTGGAACAAAACCGACAGCATATGGTAAAAACAACATGTTTTTTTTATTTATTTAGGACGCTTTTAAAACACTAATTTAGTTTTAATCACAGTTTAAGGGCCGGTTGTACAAACGCAGGTTTAACCTCGGCTTTTCTAAGCTTGAGTTCAGCTTGAGCTTAAGCTTAACCAGCCACGCGTTGTACAATCGTGGTTCGGGCACCGCTCAGTTAAACTCTACGAGACGAGAATTTTTGTAGGGTTGGTAACGGTCACGCATGCGTAATACGAAATACATGCATTATTCAATACAAAATCATTTAAATTTGTTTACCTATATCGAAACGGTGAGTATTTTTTCTTTTTATATATTAATTTTTTAATACGGTTTCCTTTATCTGTAGATTGTTCATCTATTTTGTTACGGTTGGTTCGTGGTTTTATTGTTTATTCTGGTTACTGGTTATCTAGTGGTGGTTGAGGCTATTACTATTTTAATATACCTTCTTAGATAAAAGTGATGGAAGGTGCAAGCAAAAAAAGATCTGCAAATTTCACTTCACAAGAAGAAACTGTTTTAGTTTCGCTTGCAAAAAAATATAAAGGCATTTTAGAATGCAAGATGTCTAACTCGAGAACATTTAAAGAAAAAATGGAATGCTGGGATGCCATTGAAAATGAATTTAATGGTACTTCTGGCGACGTGTTCCGCCCGAAAGATGTACTGAAAAAAAAGTACGATAACATCAAGAAGAGGGTGAAAAAAAAGTATGCCGATGAAAAATGTTATCAGAGAGGAACTGGAGGGAGTCCACCAAAACCGGTAACGTTTACTGATGTTGACAACGAAGTCAAAGAAATGTTGGGTACACGAGTGGAAGGTATTCAATCTGAATTTGACGGAGATATCGAGAGTAAGTTCCTGTAAGCACGAATTCTATTTTCTGTACTAATATTGGTTTTGTTTAGGTGACCTAGAACAAGAATATGCTGTAAATGCTAATAAGAAGTATACTGCAGAATTGATTTCCCAGGAAAATGGTAAACTAATATAAAAAATATACGTAGGTATTAAGCGGGATTTATAAAGTTGTCATTATAAAATTTTTTAGCTGCATCCTACTCTACAGGAGAAGTGTATGCAGAGATAGACAATTTATTTCCTGATAATGATCACGATTACTTTATGATAACGGAAACGGAAATTGAGTCAACATGCAACCAAAGTGAAGCTAAAAAAAGTGGTGGGTACCTACCTATAAAAAAATAGTAACAATTGTAAATGGCAAAGGTTAAAACTAGGTCAATCCCCTTTTTCAGAGACGGTTTCAATCCCCTTTTTCAGAGATGGTTTAATTCCGTAACCGCTGTCCCCAACCAAAACGTATCGTCAATATTACCTGTTTTCAAATTTAGCGCGCACACGACTATTGCTGAAAATGGTGCTATCATGCGATGAACCGGGCCACCTACATACAATATTTTGAAATTTGCAATTTGCATCACAAATTGCCTGTACGTTTAGAGAAAAGAAACTCTTCCTATTCCTAAATGTTTCCGCTTGATCTCCACCTGGTGAAGATATCTTGATGTGGGTGCAATCTACAGCTCCAATACATTTTGGGAATCGTGAAATATTGTAGAATTCAGTACTATTATTAACGATTTCTTCATTATTTGTCGACAATTTAATAAATTTTGGGTGCAATCTGGCAATTGCCCTACACACAAAAAAATTTTATGGTTAAATTGATCAAAAAGAACCATATTTTTAGAGAACCATACTGTGGTGATATGTTAACTATATTTTATGGTTGCTACTAACCATACTTTGGTGATAGATAACCAAATTTTATGGTTGTTATTATAGATACAGAACCATCCTATGATTGTAATTGACCACATTTTATGGTTCTCTAAAATATGATCAATTTAACCATAAAATTTTTTTGTGTGTACTAACTTAATACAGAATTCGACAGGCTGTTGACTTGTAGTTGCCAACAAAATCTGCTGCCACTTGTAAAAATGACCCTGTTGCATAGAATCTTAAAGCAACAAAAAGCATAGTTTCTGCTGGCACAGCATTATTTCTTTAGTCAATTGACTTTCGTCAATTTTTTCTTTAGTCGATTAGTCAATGAATGGATTTGCAGATATGGAACACCGCTCGAGTTGCATATGGACCAGGGAAGGAATTTCGAATCTCAATTGATGGAAGAGCTGTGCAGAACACTCGACATTAGAAAAACACGAACTACACCTATGAACCCGCAGTCGGATGGCATGGTAGAACGATTCAACCGAACCATGGAAGAACATTTGTCAAAGGTAGTAGAAGCCAACTAAAGAAATTGGGACAAGGATCTTCCGTTATTCTGAGAAGAGGGAGAAGATCTTCGGAGAAGATGAATAAGATCCATCAGCAGACTCGAGACCACATTAAGATTGCCAGTGACAAAATGAAAACCAGGTACGACATAAATGCAAATAGTGGCGGTTTTCAAGAAGGAGAATTGGTATGGCTATACAACCCCAAAAGAACTAAGGGAAGATCACCCAAGCTGCAGCCAGATTAGGAAGGCCCATATAAAATAATCAAACGAATTAATGATGTTATCTACCGCATACAAAAGGGACCCCGTACCAAAATGAAAGTGATACATCTGCAAAGGTTGGCACCGTACCAAGGTAACAGCACCAATGCGATAGCTGATATTGTTCGGGACGAACAAAACTAAATGGAGGGCAGTGTAATAAACTTCGTCCAGAATGGGTTAATTTAATTTAATCATAAATAACCAATACGTGCCGCCTAAATGTTTTCTACATTCTATGGCAAATCAAAAGTTAACTCCCTTTAACAAATACATTTTGCATAAATTAAATTTGAGTTCGCTAATACAAATGCAAGTATGAATGAAAACAGGTGTGGCCTATTCAAGATGTACGGACTACGTAGTATTGATTTCTAGTGGATTATAGAAGTTTCGATTTATTTATTTTTCGATATAAATAAGCGAACAAAAATATCAGATAGTCAGTTTTACTTTTGCAATTAAAAGTGTTTATAAATATTCGCAAGTTTAAGGAATAACCGGAGGTACTTGAGCCTGGGTACTAATAGTGAAAGAATCTGAACTTAGTGGAATGGTAAATACAGATTTTACGATTCCGAATATTATTGATTCAAATTGTGGAAAAGCGGTGAAGTTTATCGTACATAAATTGGAGACCCTGGAATTTATTGTAAGGAAAAACGGAAGCTGCTGTAATTTGTTGACAAATAAAGTTTGAGATTCTGTTAACCGAAGATCTGTCTTTTACTGTCGTATTTGTTCAATAATCTAAAAGAACCAACGAAGAGTCGTTACAGTGGTGTCAGAAGTGGGATTATTGAAACAATGGTCAAGACAGTAAATATTAGTGATCTCAGCCAGACCCAGCTGAAGGATGAGTTGAAGAAAAGGAATGCTCCAATCCATGGAACGAAGGCAGAACTTGCATTCCGGCTGCGTAAAGTTTTAGAAGAAGCAGGCCAAAACACAGAGGTCATAAAAGTAGAGCCAGAGGAAGTTACGGTCCAGAATGCCCCAGCAATTGATCCGATGATGGTGTTGATGAAAGAAATGATGGCACAGCAGCAACAACAATTCGCTGATATGATGGCCAAACAAGGAAACAACCAACAACAACAATTTGCTGATATGATGACCAAACAAGGAAACAACCAACAACAACAACTGGCTGATCTGATGGCCCGACAAGAGAAACTAGCAGCAGAACAAAAAGCCCGACAAGAGAAACTGGCAGCGGAACAAAAATTAGATCAACAACAACTACGTGAAGTAATCGAGTCACGTATATCCAGTGCAGAGGTCAAAATCAACAACATGGAAAGGGAGCTGCGGACAGTTACCGAAGAACAAGAGAAATTACGCAAACTTTCGAGTGAATTACGCCAAGAAATAGCACAAGGGAAGTCAGGTAACATGATCAATCCATCAACTACTTCAGCTCCAGCTAGAGTAAAAACACCCGCATTTGATGGATCTACATCGTATCAGATATTTAAGATGCAAGAAAAATTTTTCGTGCTCGTTGACGACCAACAACATCTATTAATTCTAACATGTCCTCATCGTCAGTTAAAAATCCTAGTAGTGCATCCATTGTGAATATTATAGGTATTTATTTATTTATTTCGCGATAAACTTACACAAAATTTGATTTACTTTCACATAAACAAACTATAAACGTCAAAATATTTGAGGTTATAATAGCTTAAGCTGCACTTAAACCCCCGGATTCGGCGGTTTAAGTTGAACGCGGCTTAATCTGAACACGAGACCTTGAACTGTAACTGTACAACGCAAATATTTCCAAAGCTTCAGCTTAAGACCGGTTTACTGTTAAGCCGCGCTTAAGCTCCGAATGTACAATCGGCCCAAGGTTTTAATTTTAACGATATAATTTAATTTTTCCGATAAAAGAAGAATTTTTATGGATTGTTTTTGTTATTAAAGCGAGTTTCTAGACTAAGAAAATTAAACCGCATCCTTAGGGATGGTCCAAAAAAATCTCTAAAATACTTTGGGCAATTGAATAAATGTCTGCTGTCATTTGGTCTAAACTCTAAACTGCAAATAGAGCAGACGTCGATTATGCATTCCGGGTAAAAGATTTTTTGACGGGTTCACCGATCACTCGATGGTCAGGGTAAAGAAACCACCGGTTACCAATTTTTTACATGGTTGATGGTTCATGTGACAACTGAGAAGATATTGGTTGACGAGCCAGTAGGTCGTTGTTTGATTTGAACGGGAGAATTCCGGCCTATATTTTTTTTTATTGATTAGTTAGACATGTTTAGCACACTAAATATGAAATATTCATTATTCAGACTCTTTGAATATCCGAAGATACCATGTCAACTATAAAGGAAGAAGATGAGGAAAATGGAAGGAATGAGGATATGGGGATAACTATACTAATTGTTTTAAATGAATTATGGACATTTTCTTTAAATGCCTGAGGGGAAAATTCATCGGGAAATACAGAGGGAGGCATTGAGTTCCACAATTTGGCCACTCTATTAAAATAGTCGTTCTGAAAGGACACAGTTCTACAACGAGGTATTTGTACAACAAATGGATGGGATAACTCGGCAGCTATTGTTTGTCGATTATACTGCGCACACGATGGAAGGATATTTTGAATTTCCTTAGAGGAGAATTCGCTAAAGTTATATTTATAGTAGATTGACAATTCAGCCACATTTCTTCTGTGCTGGAGTGAATCAAGCTGGTCCGTTAGTTCGGTATTACCAATCAACCGTATTGCTTTTCTCTGTACAGAGTTTAGACATTTTATTGTTGACTGACAAGCACCTCCCCAAACATGACAGCAGTACTCCTCATACATGGACGAATAAAGGACTTGAAGATTAGCAAAATTTGCATTGAAGGGGATTGAAGAACTTTTTACATCGAATCAAGAATCCTAACTTTTGCATTGCAGATTTAACGAGGTTGAACACGTTTTTATTCCATTTCAGATTATTTTCAATATCCACTCCAAGAAGTCTTACTGATTCAACCTTATGCAATTCCTCATTGTTTATCTTAATAGTGAATTTTTTATGTCTCTCTATTCGTGATAGACGGCATAGTTTGGTTTTTTGGCTGCAGGTCTGCATTGATAGAATCAATTAACAGCTCTCTATCAGTTGTGACTGCAGTTTGAGATCGTATTTTAGAGGATGCATGGGATGCATGCAATGTGGAGTCATCAGCAAAACTATGGATTGGGTGTACTGTGGAAATGAGCAAATCATTAATGTATAGTAGAAAGAAGGTTGGGGAGAGTACGGAGCCTTGAGGAACTCCAGCATTGGTTGTGAAAATATTGGATGTGATATCATCTAAATTAACATGAAATGGACGACCTGTAAAAAAAATTTGAATCCATGAAACAGTAAAATGATCTAGACCATAAGATTTTAGAAATGTCAAGTGAAATACTGAATGTTTCACCATGGTTTTCCAGCGATTTATTCCAGAGATGGGATACGTAGGCTATGTTGAACGGTTGAACGCTGGCCAGGTTCCAAGAATCGGGAAATATTCCGGTTTCATAAGATAAATAGAAAATTTTTGTTAAAATTGGAGCTAGTTGCCTAGCAAAGTTTTTAAGAATGAGGGGTGGAATACCATCGGGACCAGCAGATTTGTTGATATTGATTGAAAGAAGCTTTTTTCGTACAATATTACATCGAAAAAACTGTTGGCTTCATTTTTGTTTCAACTGGAGGTAGAAATGTAGGAGGATGGGGCGGTTCAACTATGTTTGAGTTTTCTGCGAAAATACGACCCAAAAGATCCACTTTCTCTTTCGATTCGCTCACAGAAATGTCATTCAGAACTAAGGTTGAAATAGAGGATCGAGTAAAATTGCTCTGCACTGATTTAACTGCTTGAAAGAAACTACGAGAACCAGAAGGGTGCTCGGCGAATTTTTTCGCTCTCTTCTGGATGAACGCGTCTATGTCCACATCTATTTTGTATTTAATAATATTTCTTGCTTTTTTGTAGGCCCAATAGGTTTCAGGTGTTTTATTTGAGTTGTACGCCTTAAATGCTTTGCGTTTATTCCTCACCGTCTCATCAACATCCCGCGTGAACCAAGGTTCAGTTTTAGGAGTTGGTAGTCGATTTGGAATAAACCGCCGCATTCCATCTTTTATGACTTCAGAAACTCTTAGTGCTGATATGCTAGGATCTTGCTCAACACAACAAATAGTTTTCCAGGGTGTTTCTTCATAAAAGTTTTTCAGTCCTTCCCAGTCTGCGCGTTTATAATTCCGCGACGCAACGAGGATTGGCTTTAATTGGTGAAGGTGATGTAAATTGTACTACTGGTGGTATTAGTAAATGGTCCGATGATCCCAGGGGTTGGTCAACTTTTGTCTTGGTTGTATCTGGTTTGTTTGTCAAAAACAGATCCAGCAAATTATTATTATGATGTGTATTGTCCGGTATTCTGGTGGGGCATTCTATCATTTGAGTCAAACCATGGTAATCTGCTAGTATTAGTTCGGCTTGTCTTCCTACATCATAAGTGCGTGATGAGTATTTCAGCCATTCTTTGTTATGTATGTTAAAGTATCCAAGAATAGCGAGGCTTGCTTTGGGGTAGTCTTTGCAGATTTTGTCGAGGTTGGACGATAGTTTGTCGAAAAAAGAATAGGAGGAGAGTTGGGGGATTTATATATTCCTATTATAAACAGAGTTTTATCCACACCTGAGATCTTCAATGCCAAAGAATTATGGTGCTTTGAGTTCAACTCGTATGCCTTAATTCTCATACATGAAACTGAAATTCGAATGAATACACAGACACCATGTTTGTTATAAAAGGAATGTTCCAATTCCTAACTGGGCATGCGGTATTTATCTAGATCCAATTTTGATGCTTTGCCACTGACAATTGTTTCAGTAAGAAACAATATGTCAGGTTTATTTTTTTCGATGTGGTGATGAACCTCGTTTAGATTCGAATTTAGTCCTCTTATGTTTGTGCAAATCTAAGCTGTTGGTTCACACTGCGGCCATTTTGTTGAGATACCGACTTGTGCTCGTTCTATCCTCACTTCTCTTTTATTTTGATTAACACTAACACACTCTTAATGCATTTACTTATTTATTCGTTCTTCAACACTTTTATTTTCATAAACACTAACACAAACACTATAACATACACTTATTTTTCTATTTTCGATAATTTTTTTTTTCCTTTAAAATTTAGGAGACAGCCTTCTTCGTCTGACTCCGGTTGATCAATGATCAAATGCTTAAAATATTTAACTAAGGAGTAGGCTGCAAGTAATTCACGATCGTGTGCACTGTAATTGGTTTGTGCCTCGTTTAACTTTTTTGAAAAGAAGCTTAAAGGGTTTCCAAATAACATCAACGTTTTGTTGTACGACACAACCGGATAGCGATATCCGATGCGTCCACCATAACGGCTATCTCGGCAGCTGGGTCTTAATGTTCGAGTAAAGTTGCTTGGGTAAGCTGTTGCTTACAGGATTTGAATGCGGGTATTGATGTCTCTGTTCAGTCAATAGACAGTTTATCATTCTTTTGACTGCCCTTTAAGAATTCAGTACGGACACTTCGGTAGAAGTTTATAATACCGCAGCTGCGCATTTCTTTAACCGTTTTAGGTTGAGGGAATTCTGAAATTGAGACTATAAAGTTTCTTTCATTTTGCCCGAAAACACACTTATCGATATTAAGGATAATACCGAATTTGCGAAAGCGTTTAAAAATGAGGTTAAGGTGAACTAAGTATTGTTCCTCATTTTCCGAAGCGATGTCATCGATATACGCAAAACAAAAATCAAGACCACGTAAAACTGAGTGTAGAAATCTCTGAAAAGATTGAGCAGCATTTCTTAAACCAAAAGTCATTCGTGTGAACTCAAATAAATGGAGTATAAATAGCGGTGAACCAAATGGAGTATAAATAGCGGTTTTGGGAATATCAATGGGTTCGATAGGTATTTGATGGTTGGGTAAATTTTACATCCGTTTAGTTGATTACTAAAATCCATGATGTGAGGAATAGGATAACCGTCGGGCTTTGTAACATTGTTAAAAGCACGATAGTCTCCACATGGACGCCAATCCCCATTTTCCTTTTTCACAAGATAAAGTGGGCGAACTGTTTATGGACGACAAAATTCCTGCTTTAACATGAAATCAAATTCGTCTTTGGCTATTTTGAGTTTCTTAGAAGAAAGTCTTCGAAATCTAGATGAAATTGGAGGCCCTGTTGTCTCGAGCATATGAGTTATATCGTGTTTGATGGGACGAAAAAAATCATGATCCCTTGCGATGTCTTTGAATTCCATCAGCAAACTACTATAAACGAGTGCAGTATTAGCATTAGAACTAATAATTGAAAGCTTCAGTGAAGGGCAATCTACCAGTAACCCAGCATAGAACAATGTAGTAACAGGGTCGATAAGACGATTATTACGTATATCGACGAGAAGACCTGTGTGTTCGACGAAGTCTGCTCCAATAATTGACTTGGAAGCGTCGCAGATTATGAATTTCCATTCGAAGTGACGACGTAAACCAAAACTAAGACTGATCCGCTTGAAACCATACGTAGCTATTTGAAAATTATTAGCAGCTGACAGAAATACCTTGTTGTAAGGGTGAAGTTTATCGATCGAAGTAGCCGAGAGAGCACATACGCCTGAACCTGTATCGATAAGAAACCAAAATTTGGAGGTTTGACCGAAAACGTATAGACGGCGATTTTTCAGATCATCGTCGCATTACGTCAAATGCGATTGGCTTAAGGGTTTTTTGAGTCACCCGCTGGTGACTCGAAACTGCAAGGCGTCGTGCATTTATCTTGTCTTGTCTTTGAATCGCCGTTGGTAGTAACATATAGACGTGTTTATTGAAGTCGATCTAGAGTGTGATCGACTAGATGCACTTCGACTGCGCTGGAATTTCTTGTTCCGGGATTGGTCTGTTTCCCGTTTCTCGAGTCTATTTGAGAGTAAAGAGATATGAGCCTGTATGTCTTTCATGCAGGAAACAATCGGATCCATAGGGGTGGCAGAAGAGGGACCAGCCACTGAGAAAACTTGTGACTGGTTGGACAACGTTTCCAAGATTTTGTTGAATAGCGAGCTTGTCAACTGGTTCCGAGCTAACCAACAGAATCAGTTGCGCTGACTTTGGAAGACGCTCTGTCTAAAGCTTTTTGATAACCTCTTCTGAGAATTGCTTCCCAGCAAGAGATTTAATTTCTCTTAGAAGTTCACTTGGTTTTCTGTCGCCAAGTATGACGCTATGAAGGACCCTATTTACTCGAGAATCCCCAGTTGCAGCAAAACGAATGAGTATGGCATCTTTGCATGACGTATACTCAGAATTTGGAGGGAGGTCATTGATGATATCGTCAAGTTTATCGACGGTTTCCTCGTCAAGACACTGATGGAGATGACCGAACTTGGTTGCATGCTTCGTGATATTAGCGGATTTAAATTGCGCTTCAGTACGCGAAACCATCAACTCCAGCATCAGGATTCATAGCATAGACGACTCCACTTCCTCATCGCACATCAGTTCCACCATCAGTCATCATCTACAGGACCACTCAACCGCTCCCAAAATGTAAACGAAATGCATTACATCACAGTAATTAGTTGCAAATTATGTGAAACGCCATATAACGAAGTTGTTATTCCAGTTGCATTAGCGCAAAAGACTTTACAAACAATAACTCTTGGTTATGTAATAGGTTCAAGAAATTGAAGCAGTGAGACGTTTCACCCAGCAATTAACAACTGTCTATCGGCTCACATGCTCGGTCTAGAAGTAGATTCCAAACTTTCTTGGGAAGACCATATTTACTCAACAGCCAAAAATGCAGCTAAATGCTTATCTAAGAAGAAGCAAATTTTACTTTACTCCTTCTGAATTGCTGATTATATATAAAACATCTTATAAGACCTCATATGGAATATAATTCCCATGTATGGGCGGGGGAAGCAAAAGCTCATTTAGTCGCGTCAGATAGAATTCAAAACCGAGCATGCAAGCTAATTGATGATCCTAATTTAACAAACTCTTTAGATACCCTTGATAATAGACGCAATATCGGAGCCTTCTGTGTATTTTACAAATACATATTACTATAGTAAGTGTTCAGCTGTGATAAAAACTCTAATGCCTCCACGACGCCAGTTCTCTTGCATTACTCGTCAAGCCATAAACTCCCATGAGCACTCATTTGAACGATTCTTTGGCCGAACTGTATGTTTCTTTTTTCCCACGAACGACCTCTTTATAGAATCCTCTAGCATCCACTGTTTTTCCGCTTTGGTACAACCTACAAAAATTTAAGCTTAACATAAAGAAACTAACTCACTCACATTTCTTTCGCTTCCCTGTACCATCCACTTGCATATCTTCCTCCACTTTCCACTGCTCTCCTCCAAATAATTACTGTTGTGTCTCCATTAAATATTAAATTTTTTACTGTCCATTATGGATACTTGTTATCTTAAATTCTGAAATTTTCCCAAAGTTACACTTAAAAGTTGAATAGCATGGAACACCGCTGCGAGCAAAAATAAAGTATTGCTTAACTTCGAGCTGCTTAAAGGCCTCCGTTTCTTATAAAAAGCATTATAAGGTGATATACACGAAAACTATATCCAGATACGAATAAACGCGTTTCGTGTGGCACAGCTGTGACGTCGTGATCCAGATGTTTTCTATTTGGTGATCCAGATGTTTTCTAAGGCCTGCAAATTTGATAAATAAATTTGAACGCCATAAGATTCTTTGAGACCTTTGAAACAACCACTACGCAGATGACTGACTCAATGGTTTTTATATCGAGGAGGACATTGGTGCCACCAAAAATGTAATAGCAGAACTGCCATCTTTAAGATCAACAGAGTGTAAAACAAAAAACGTAAAATTCGAGCAAACAACGGCCGAAATATTAAATGAACAATGGACACCGAAAAACGTGAAGTGGTCAGTACCGTTATGCAGATATTCGAAAAGGTTTGTTATCTTGCTTTACAATATACATCAAAATTCTATTTCATGAAATATGAACCTCATCAGTGACGTAGGATAAACGGATCAAAAGGTGACAACATCCGAAGTGGATGACACTGCTTAAACCACTACGGTCAACGGTCAACGGTCAGTCTTATTAAAGTCAGATGAATGATTTTACTGGGCGACTTCCAAAGATGTAATCGCCTTGTTGGGCACAGATGGGAACATAAAATAACATCGCAGCTATTGCTGTTATAAATTGGAAGAGCCAATTTAGCCAGCCACCGAATAGATTGCTGGTCCTGCATATTGTATCTATCAGAATTTGAATTGTCAACCGATATACGACAACAACCAACAGCGAATCAAGACACAATTACGAATCGAGGTGAAATTTACCAAAAACGATAACCTAAAAGAAATACCGCTTATGATCTATATTCTATGCTAAAGAAATCAATCAATATTTAGAGTTTATAAACGTTTTTCTAGATGGTGTCAAATTTTGGAACCTAAATATGGATAATGAAAATGCTCTACAAATCATACACGGTCTTCAAAATCTTTACCAATTACGATTATATCGTTCTTTCAACACATGTTCCATTAGACATTCAAATTTCTTTGGTGCATTACCGAGTCCACATAACATTAAACTGCCATAGCCATTACACACACTAAATGCTGTCTTTTCTCAATTCTCCTCCTAGATTTCTACCTGACGGAAGTCACTTTGCAGATACAATGTTGGAAACAATTAGGTAAACAATGTGGCCAGAGTGTTATCATGCCAAGGCAATGAATAGTTATCTTTATTACTGCGTTCAGTTTCATGTAATCAATGCAAAATTTATAGCTCGTTGTTCGAAAACATTAGATATTTTCATCGCTGGTAACAAACTCTTTTCACTCGCTGGTAACAAACTTCAATTCAATAATTGTGATCTAAAACCATTATAATTTGCAGCTAGTTCCATCGTTCTTGTTCTGGGACTGCTTTAATTGTTTCTGCTCCTTCGGCCTTTAGCCTCACTTTTAAAACTGCAACAAGATGCGTTTCATCTCAATTATTCTGGTCAGCTATAATATTGCAAATGGACTTCGACAATTCCAAACGACGATGTTTCGATATCGTGCAAACTCACACTTTACAAAGCATTAATCCAACCTGTGCTTACATTTGGAAGTGAAAGCTGGACACTTGATTTCTCCGATTGTAGAATTTTGTCAACGTTCGAGAGGAAGGTCATACGAACAATTTGTGGTTCATACAAAGTTGCTGAAAATCAGTATCGAATCCGCATGAATCATGAAATCAGACAGCTTCTTGGAGGGTGCGATGTAATCGAATTCATTAAATCTAACCGGATTAGATGGTTTGGTCATGTAGAAAGGGCTCCATTAGATAGAATGATAAAAAAGCGTCCCAACAACAACCAGCTAGTGTGTTCGTCGAAGAGGAAGACCTAGAATACGCTGGCGTGATGACATCATCCAAGACCTTCATGATATGGGATATCGAAACTGGTGTCAACTAGTCGTGGAAACGAAATGATTGGAAGCTGATTGCACAGACGGCAAAATCCCTCTACGGGATGTAAACGCCAGAGAGAGAGAGGGAGAGGGAGAGAGAGAGAGAGAGAGAGAGAGAGAGAGAGAGAGAGAGAGAGAGAGAGAGAGAGAGAGAGAGAGAGTGAGAGAGAGAGAGAGAGAGAGAGAGAGAGAGAGAGAGAGAGAGAGAGAGAGAGAGAGAGAGAGAGAGAGAGAGAGAGAGAGAGAGAGAGAGAGAGGAGAGAGAGAGAGAGAGAGAGAGAGATGTTTCAGTATATGGTGGAGGTTTTTCGTATTTTATGAAAGAGGTTGGTTTGTCGGTGTCACTAACTTCTAAATTCTAAAATCGTTTTTTAAAAATTCCATACAATTGATTGAGGTTTTTTATATTTATTTATCAAAAACTTTCAGCTTCAGCACTTTAACTTATTGCTTTACCAGAAGGTCCGTGGTTTTTATGTAATGTATTTGACATTTAAAGAACTTTGCTTCTAAATTTTCGCTCCAAATTGGTTACAATGCGAACAGTATATTTCATTTTTAACTATAATTATTTCTTCTCGACTGGTAGCCCTTTTGGCATCTATGTTTCTCATATCGTGATCTTCATATTTACTTCAACATCTGCTCTCAATTGTTTGGTTTTTTTGCAAAATACTATTCTGGAAAATTAACTAAAAAAAGAGATATAACAACATATATTAATAAAAATAATGAAAAATGTTTAAATAATTTGGATAAAAAGATGGTAAATCTAATAAACGTCATTATCACCTGATACATATCACCAAGTTCAAAATATATTTTGTTGAGAATTGATTACCTCAAAAGATTAATTTGAAAATTTCAATTGATGTAATATTTACTACCACTTCGAAAATTATGCTGAAAATGATTACAATTATATACAATCCTTGTATTTCAATTAATCCGGCTCGTAGGACTAAAAAATAATAGTGATTATATATGAAGTCAGCTGAATACTTTTCAATACTCAACAGTTTAGAATTAGATTTCTTTTCATCACACCTACAGTGCCGCAGGTGAGGACGAAATGAAAGCTATAATAAGAAGCATAAATTGCCTCTATTCTTGAATCCTTTGCAAACTAGAAAAATGGAATAAGAATAAAAAACCCTTCTTTCTCAGTTCACATAAGTTTTTCTAGGCTGTGGCGCAGCACGTATTCTTGGAAAACTACGATATCATCAATTTTCAATAAGTTTTAATTTTGTAGTTTCTCAAAATAAACAGTCCACACCATATTTACACATATGTAATTTAAAAAAAATTATGGTCCTTCCAGCCAGATTAATCAAAATTCATGGAAAATTGAGGATATTAAGATATTCATCAACATAATTTTGAAATAGTTTGTTTTGCTTGTCTGTGTTTCTTTTCTGTGAACCTGGTGTTTATCAGTCAGAAATCAGACCGAATTATGTCAACATTCTAAATTAAACATTTTTTTAGAAACAATTGCAAGTATGTGCAAATTAAATTTATTTAAAAATATGATATCACTTTATTATAGACTCTTTTTAAATGGATTTTTTTTTTCATTTTTAGTTTGTCAATACAATAATAATAATAAATTAATTGTTATGTAGTTTTGAGTTTTTTTCTTTAAATGCTGAGAATTATATTTGTTTTGTTTATAAAATAATTGAGTTTCTTCTTTTAATTATTATTATTTTCTATTTATACTATATATAGTTATTTTTTTGCAATGTTAAAGGTTATGACATCATAAAAAATATACAGCTATTCCAGTTCTTTGGTAATATTTGTTTTGTAGCAACATTACGATGATTGACATAAATATGGAAAGAATTAATTATTCATATTTATGTAATCATTGCATCAAATAAGATTCATAATGAATAAACTGTTAAACTTATAAAAATGAGAAAAAGCAATATTAACTATTAATTAAAAATAAATTAGATATATTGCAAATTTACAATAAACAGTAAGTATAATTAATTTAATTAAAAATAGTGAATGAGAGCTGAGAGACTTAGTAAGGAATATTTTTTCGGCACATATTAAACAGTCTGACTTTTTACTTCAAAATTTGTTCTCTTTTTAGAACTTAAATAACAACATGAAAAGCTAAATATTAGTTTTTTTTTTCTTGCATTGCTTATGAGAGTGTTAAGAGATAAATGAAATATTGTTGTTTTGTTTTTATTGGCAATAGTTGTATTAATTTTGATTTAACAAAATCTTGCAAGCAAATCATTTTCTTTGTCTTAATTTCTTTTAGGTTACAGAAAGCGATATTAATATATACGAATTAACAACGGTTATATATGGCACGGTAGCAACGCGCCTTACTTGGCGACTCGTGTATTAAATCAATTAGCGCAAGACGAATATGATGGTTTCCCGTTAGCGTCCATACAACACTTAACGATTTTTACCTTGATGATGTGTTAACGGGTTCAGACCATAGTTATAAATTGGTGATTATACAAAAACAATTAATCGAAAAGCTCAGGCAAGGTGGACTAACGACTCATGACTTTTGGATTCAATACCACCTGAAGAATGAGAAACGATTCATACTAATGTTTCCGATAATGCAACAATAAAAACTTTGAACCTAATTTGGAATCCCATTTGCGATGTGAATTCTCATTTAACATCCAAGATTCAAACGAATTTCACAGACCTACGAAACGATCTGTACTTTCGGATTTGCTAAATCTGGTATTTGGTCACTTAATGAATTCGTTTTTACTGAAGCCGATTTTACTGCTTAAATCACAGAATCTGCAACCGAAGCATATATAGTGGAAAATTTGACTGAAGACGAATCACTTTGGGCAGAAAATGTTTCTGTAAGCAAAAATAAAGATTGCCACCACTTAAAGCCACCTGAAATGGTACGGACTTTCCCAAAAGCTGCTGCGCGCAAAAAAACATCCAACCGACAAAAAATTAAGTCAACGATCTACACGGACACGCCGGTAAAAAAAATAAGGGAAGAAAAAGAGGCCGAAAAAAATAAACCAAAGACGAAAGCTGTTAAGTGAGCAAAAATGGTTTCGGTAAGATAGTTTTATATAGCTTTATTATTAGGCATGTTCCTTATTAATAGGTAGGTAATTATAATTATTATTTATAGGCACCAATTGACTCGGATTCTGATTCCTTGACAGAAACGAAAATATCGTTGAAAGATTCAGAGGAGTCCGATAGTGGAATAGAGACCGAGTTCGAAAATGATGACCAAATTGCTGACCAGAAATTGCTTGACAGTGGCGTGTTAAAAAATGGAGATTTTATTTTGCTCAAATTCCTTCAAAAACCCGGATACAATGATGTTTTTTACGCTGGAGAGATTGTGAGCTTATATGACCAAAATTATGTCGATGTGAAATTTTTGCGTAAACATCAGAAAAACTTTGCGTGGCCGTTGATCGACGATATGTCTCAGATAATCTGATCTGACATTATAACAATCCTGCAGAAGCCAAGAATCGTAAAAGGATCTCGTCGTCCTTAACTTTCTTGGAAAATTGATTTAAAACAAAATTTTGTGAATTGATTATATTATTTGATACTTTTTTCTTCAATAAAAAAAAATATAAATAATTTTTGTGTATTTTAAATTTATTTTTAAGGGATTTTTAGGTATGTTTAATCATTAATATGTCGTGTCCCCATCTAAATATGGGTTTTGTTCTATCTGTCCACCTACGGTGGAGACATGAAACGAAAAACATTGACTCCTAAATATATGTTTTTTAATAATTCTATAAAATATTTTTTTAAAATAAAAATTGCATTTTGTGCGCAAAAGATGTACTAAAACTATAAAAAAAAAAGTCAGACAAGTGCGAATAAAATTCACTCGTCAAGGGTTCCGTGAATGTAAAGAAAACAATATCAAAATAATTAACATAAAGTTGTGTTGTAAAGGGTTTATATTGTCAGACCATAGACACATAGAAAATAAATGGTTCATCGTAAATATCAATAGTAAATGTCAATCTCATCTAAATTGATCGAAATGATATAAAAAATATTACTTTAGGTTAAATGTTATCCATAGCTGTTTATGGTAGCTAAGGAACGACTCAATTCTGTTAATCAACGACGAAATTTAGGGGTTGAGTGGTGTTAACACTAAAAATAGGACTTTTTTGACAATAATTCAAAAACTGTGCATCGCAAGATTCTAAAAAAATTGTAATGTTTCTTAATTTTGGTGTTCTTTCAAATGACACACTCATGCAAGCTAAAAAACCTTTTTTCACCCTTCCCCACTCCCATCCCCTAAACACATAGAAATAAAACCACTTGAGGCTTCGCTATATTTTTCATTAAGGGTTTATCAAATTTCCTATATCTCTGAATTTTTTTAAATTTTTCTGCTAATCAACGAAGAAACGTATAGGCAGGGGGGGACCAACTTTTTGTTGCACTTTTTTTAGAATAATGCAAAAACGGTGCATCGCAAAATTCTAAAAAAATGAAAGTTTCTTAATTTTGGTGCTCTTTCAAATGACACCCCACTTGACCGGGTTTTAAATTGTGTATTAACCCCTTCTCTATCCCCCCCCCTTAATAAATATAATTATTAGTATTTAGAACTTTACTATATTTTTCTTTAAAAACTTACTAATTTTTCTATCATTCAAAATACTTTTTAAGATTTTCGATTACTTAGGCTCTGAGCTAATCGAGGAAAGAAAACATACAGAAAACGCCATTATTTAGAATTACACAAAAAATGGTGGGGTGTAAAATTCCAAAATACATTTTTTAGAAATACTGAAGTGAAGCCCTTTCATATGATACCCTACTTGACTCGATATAAAAATGCATTTTCTCAAAGGCCTCACATCGTAGCCCTGTTAACCAAACGAAAACCATTTTATTTATTTTTCAACTCCTCATTTTGTGTGGACAGATTAGTTTTATACGCATGCCAAATTTTAGATTCATTGGATTTATAGTAATCGAGATAACGAAATAATTTGAAAAACACGTTTAAAAAACGGAACCCTAAAAATGGATTGATTTTATTTTTTTTTTTTTTTTTTAATAAAATGTGTTGTGTAATAGGGTTTAGAATATGTGTCACAACAACACATAAATACCTTTTAAGACCTAGGTCTAGACCTGGGTCCCACAACAACTGGCGTTCTGAGGTGTAGATTAACGCTTTTTTTAAACATCTGTGGGTTGAAGCCACCTGAGACTAAGTGTTCCGGCAAACTATTCCATTTGTACGCAGTTCGGACAAAGAAGTCTCTCTGCGATCTGCCAGTATGACAGCGCGGGATCTTTACCGTTTCACTGGTTGCGGCAGCCGATTGCCGAGTGGAACGGGGGTAAGAATAAGTTTGAGGCATGATGCCGCTGATTTCATCTGAGCACTGCTGATGACGATATTTGTAAAAAACAACGAGGTCAGCAACAGTGCGACGATGTTGTAGGGAATCAAGTTTTGATGTCAAAGTTCGATCACCTACAATTCGTATAGCTCGCTTTTGAACAGAGTCCAAGAGGGCCAAGATGGAAACAGAGGCAGCACCCCAAACTTGACAGCAGTACTCCATACAGGGACGAATATAGGACTTATAAACATGGAGCAATTGGTATGGAGTGAAAAATTTTTTGCATCTATTTAGGAGGCCGAGTTTTTTAGACGCGCTTTTTGCCATCGCCATTACATGATCGTTCCAGAGTAGGTCATTTGAAACTGTGACACCCAATAAACGAATGTTTTTACATTCACCTATTGGTTCATAAAAAAAAAAAATAAAAATAAAAGAACGAAAAGGGTACCACCTGTCCACCCCTCCCCCTAGATGATTTCATAAAATAAATTAAAAACGGAGGCATTTTTCCTATATATCTGGATATGAATAATAGATAGAGATTACAAGCTGTTTTCTTTAAGGAAATAATTTTTTATATATTTTTTGGTTTCGCTAAAAATTAGATTGCTATTTAGGCTGTTCGTTTTATTTTTCCAAGAGAAAATATAAAACAACTAAATTAATGCGTATTAATCTGTTGAAGATACGAAACATATTTCGGTTTTCACGATATTATTACCAGTGAAGTTGTAAAGAAAAATGGTTGTTTTAAAAACTTATCATTAATACTTAACAGAACTCAACAGTCATTCTAAGAATATGATACAACTTCAAAAAAAATTTATTCTTAGACCAACCAGACGACCAACCCAGATATCGAATAAATTAACTCTTTAAAGAAACTTCATTAACTCCAAGAAAGGCATCATTGATAACCAGAAAAACATAAAAATGTTGTACAGAGCGGTGCAAACGCGCCAGAAGAAATAAGGTTTTACAACCTCAGATCGGTGGTGGTGTGAACGAATTTCTCTCACAGTAAATCAAAAATATATTTGGCAAATAAAATACAAAAATTAGCCTTAAAAATTTGTTTCGAAATTAAGTAACTCAAAAGTAAAACTATAATTTAAAATTCTTACATTGAATCCGGACAACGATTTGCCGTCTAGTCAATATTTATTAAAATGTCACAAAAACAGTTGTTTATGTAAAATGTTGGTCTTCACCGCACTATACCAATAGAAGATCCTACAGTCCGCAAAAGAAACTTTTTAATCAATCTGTAGGACTGAATGACAAAACTAATGAACATTTAAAAGAGACAGTTACTGAGACAATACTTGATTATGAAAAAGACATAGTCCTTAGCTACCTTTACTATGGAAATACTCAGGAAACACGGTTGCAATCCTAAGTTGGAAATGTCGATAAACAAAAGTGATATTAAAAAATAAAACCAAGTACAACAACAGCAATAAAAATTAACCAAAAGGGTTTATTGGGATATCGAATTAGGTAAATCCGAATACTGGAATGCTAAACGATTCCAAGATTCGAAAATGATTCGGTGCTTACCGATGATAAATAACAAAATACACAAATGTATGAAATAGTTTGAATCACACTTACATGATTATTATAAAATATCTATATGATGTGGTACTTGCCTTAGAATAGTTAAAGCTGTTCAATTTGTTAAAATCAATATTTGTGACAGTTAACATTTTTCTAAGAAGAAAACAATGATACTTATTATGGCAAGAGACGCTTTAAAAATAGGAGTAAATATTGTTATCACGACTAAAAGTTATCTTCTAAATATTTCTTAACACAATTCTCATAACATTTCATCTTCAATTCCTTTTTGTTAATCATAAACTTTTGTTTTTAAAAAATTATTAACACATAAAAAATAATCTATCTAAAGCGTAGTTTCTGGAACATTATTATCAATTAAATTATCCCCTTTTGTATTTATTATTGCATGTGATTCAGAACTATGACTAGATTGCTGTGATTTATTCATTTGAATACCTAATAGTTTTTGTTCTAAACTTTTTAAACGTGATTGGTATTTTTTTTTACATTTTTCAAATGATTGATTTAAATTTAAATTTGCTTGTTTTAATTCGGTTACGGTGTTTTGTACTTGGGTGTATTTTTCCTCTGACGTTTTGGCAGCCGTTTCCAGTGCTCCAGTTAAACATTGTAAACGTGCTTTTAAGCGTGATTCTCTGGCAAGTGCTTCAACTAATTCCCGTTCAATTCCAGCTGCATGTTCTGATTCGGAATATGATGTATGATTTTTGTTTGCCTTTGCTAATAAAGTTTCTGTATCATCTAGTTGAGCTTGCAAATAGACTAGTGCATCTTGTAAGGCTCCGGCTCTTTGTTCCGCAGTTTGCTTTCCTCTATCGGCTTGCTCTAATCGAAACTTCAATTCACTGACTTCTTCACGAACACTCATTAGTTCTTGCATTAATACTGCTGTTTCCAAATCCATACGTCGATTTTCACGTTGTGACGACGCATCTTTACTTTCACGACAATCGAATTCCTTTGAATTATCATAAAACGGTGATTCTAATTGAACACATGTATTTTGTACCAATTGACGAAGTGCTTTGTATTTTGAAACAAGATTTTGAAGATTTACGTAGTCGTCTTCAGTCCATGGTGTTTGATCAATGGAACTAGAAGTAAAACAACTCAAATAGATTACTATTTATTCATAAGAAATAATTTTTCTATTATAGCCTTACTTATTTGAACACATTCCTTCCGTATTCTGCCATGGCCCAACACTATTAACTGGAATTGAGCTTTCACTTTGTAATCGTAATAATAAATTTTTACCAACAGTTTCCGTAATTTTTTGGTTATCAAGTGCTGATTCTACCCCTTCTAAGAATGCAATTCTGCAACAAAAAAGTAAAAAATTGGTTATAATTTTTATCCATGTTCAGGTATTGAGCTTCTTTTTTATTTTAAACAAAATTAAAAATAATGATTTCTTCATGTTCCAAAGTAATCTCACCAGAGATTATTAGGTGTTAAAGGATTTTATTACAAAAAAAATTAGGTTTTGTTGATGTTTAACACAATTTCGTTTTGTATTTTATATTACGTTCAGGGAAGATACAATTGAGTACGTCGTGACTTTAATGTTGTTTGACAAATCAATCGATTCAGAGAGAACTGGAGCATTGTCCCCTACCTGCTTAGGAATGTCCCGAACAGGATCTAAATTTGTTCTACCATAACATAAGAAGTCTATTTCACAAATGCATCAATTTTAGTTGATAACCACCATCCTTGATGGTTTCGTTGGGTCTAAGGGGCTCATAATACACTGTGGTAAAATTCATACAAAAACTCTTTTTTGAAACGAAATTCGACATGTTTAATGTTATAAAAAAAATACGTTGTTTACACTTTGGCATATATTATTTCCCGCCTAATAGTGGAAATACGCGTATTCCTCGATTTGAAAGGCTAAGCTAACACCATTTGTCAGGAAAAATGAGTAATGATTTTCAATCGTTAACAAAATATTGGCAAAGAAATCGACTTCTTAGAAATTTGTAAAACTCTCTCCAAACAATAATAAATTGATTTTATATTTTACTGAATTAGTCACCAAAACATTATAAATTCCTTTCTTGTAAGCTCCTGGTGTCACATATATTACAATAAATAATTTCAACTTCTCTCTTTATGTAAACGACTATATCTGATAATATTTTTAAAATCTACTCACTTGCTTTCTAATAACGCCAAAAGGACATCATATCCTTCAATCGTTCTATCACAATAATTTAATGCTTGGTGTAATGCAATTGCATTTGATTCATATTTACCACATAATAAATATAATTTTTCACAATGCGATTTACTTTCCGCCAATGTTAATGATAAAACTGAATTTTGAAACCGTAAATGTTCAATGCGACGATGAAATCGTTGAATTTCATTTTGTAAATGATATGAATCCATTATTTCAGGCGATGACTCAGGTTGTAACAAATCGGATACCAAATGTTCGGCTATTTCTGTTGTAAAGATCTAAACATAGAATTAAAAAACAAAAAGTAAATTAAATTTCGTTTAAATTAAGTTATTCAATAGCAATCTTACGCCACTATTGGAAATCTCATTTCCAGTTAAATGATGTTCTTCCACAGTTCGGCGTAATCTTACACGTTCGGCCATTTTTGCAATTGGTGTTTCATGTAAATGCTGTTGATTGTTGGATCCAATGTTACCTATAATTTTCATAAAATTTAATATTAATTAATTATACCATTAATTTAATAGACTATTATGTTGAACACGTATATCGAACAAGTGCACGTGAAAAGGAATAATGGCGCTCAATATGCAAAGACACAATCATCAAAACGTCGACGTCTGTGAAATACAACGACGGCAATGAATTGAACGGCTGAGTTGAGAAACGAACTGTCTGAATTGGATAATTATAAAGAATGGAATGCAAACTACTTAGCGCCTTGCTGTGCTAATATAATAAACAGAACAACAACCACCACAGCACGTTTCAGCTCCGTTTCGCCGTTACAACTTAATTGTAATGATCTTAGAGAAAAAATTTACGAGATCACACATTTTCTGTTATAGCTTGACATTTTCAAGTGACAATCATACAAGAGACGAAACAGAATACACAACCTAATATAATTCCAATAACTATACCAAGTTCGAATAATAATCAATTGGCAAGATGCGTAATAAAAATAAAAGTGGAAGAAGTACCTTTGCTTTCATAATCCACTACAACTTCTGCATGTGTATTCATTCCCTCAGACAGCTAACCGGAAACTAGAACTAGCTCCTAACAGTCCTAATAAAGTTGTTAAAGAAGTCAAAAGCACTTGGCACCAGTGGGTTGCATCAGCACGAGTTTCGTGGACTCCAATTATGTCAAAATACGTAGACCCCACCATCACCATAGCATACATTACACGACATATAACCAATTGCCAAACTAACGGAGTGCGACATACTACCTACACTGCAGGCACACCTTTTTTTATTCAAATTTAGGCATTTAGTGTTAATTATAATAAAACAAAAATTAAGCTCTCTGAATAGCCGACGATACCATGCCAACTAGGGATTAGGATTACGTTTAAATAAACTAAGTTTCGTTAAGACGTTTTTGAACGCTAACTTTGTAATTATGAGTATTAAAGGGGGCTTGTCTACATACCTGAAAAAACGATTTAGCATGACAACTGACCACCATGCTATTACGGACACAATTCAAAGACGTCTGAATAATAAAAGACCATATCGTCACACTATTCTGGTTGCCCTAGATCTCTCGCGAACTGTTGATAACGTCAGCTACAGTAAATATTTCGAGAATGTGAGTTAATTCTTTAGGGTTAATGATAAGGGCAAATCAGTGGAAATTATTTTTTCGAACAATTTAGTTAAAAATGCAAGAAATAACTCTCAAAAGCTCTTGCTTTTCAGCTATCATGCTTAAACACATTGAACCGAAGGCAAATTCACGAGAACTCAAACTTCTTTAAATACTCACCAAATGTCAAATGATAGTCATGATAGAAGCCGATTTCAATTCTGTCATTAGTTACAAAAGTAATAAAGGCGTGTTGTTTTCGTGACGGTAAAGATTCTGGAAGTAATTCTACATCAATGCGGCTATTGGACTGCATAATCACAAACGAGTTTACTTAGACAATGAGTATCACAAGGTGGCTAATTAAGGATTCTAACTAGTACACTTGAAGGTAAATAGATCGCGTACAATGCAGACAACTGCAAATTGCTCACAACAGAAAACGAGCAGAAACAATACGTCAATCAACTAAACACTTATTACAACACTAAAAGATGTTTACGAAGCGGTGAGAGCTCGAACTCTCTACTACGCTTTATGTTGATTATATATTACCTACTTTTGTTTATTATTAAAAATGGGATGGGTATGTAGATTTGAATTCAAATACTAATTTGATGTGTGTGTGAATTTAATTTAGGAAAATAGTTTTCCTCTTAAACAAAATATTTTTTTAATTTTTAATATTTTTTAATGAAAGTGTGTTAATTTAAATTATTTTTATTAATTCTTTTTAATGATTAAATATTTTAGTATGAATTTACTATTCGATCTCTATTTAAATTTTTTAACTGACAAAAAATAAAAAGAGGTTATATGAAAATTCATAATTTTAAAAGTTATATAAAACTTCCGTCTCCACGGCTTCGCGAATAAATAGAGAAACCCATAGCTTCACAAACCGTAACCCAAGTTAGCTCTTGAGGGAGATAATATCTCTTGCTTGGAAGAATTTCTCGGAAGAGGTTATCAAAAACCATTGGACAGATCGTCCACCCAAATGAGCGCAGTTTATTTTGTTGGTTAACTCAGAATCATATGACAAACTTGCTATTCAAGTCATAAAATTATAAAAACGTTGTCCAAGTCATAAGCTTTCTAAGTGACTGGACACTCTTTTTATCATACCATACGGATCAGATTTCCTGGATGAAAGACATGCAGGCTCAGATCTCTTTATTCACAAAGTCTCTAGAAATGGGAAACAAATCAATCTCGGAATAGAAAATCCAAGCGCATCTCATCGATCAACTTGTAGATAGACGTTTACACGTTTTTGCTCTCTCGGCAACTTCTGTCGATAAACGTCGCATTCATTACAAAGCATTTTGCCATTTACTAATAATTCTCAAATTGCTACTAACAGTTTCAAGGGGATCAATCTTGGCCTTTGTTTACTTCGTAGCTTCGAATGGAAGTTGTTGAAATCATCTCATCACCATATGGTATATTCCATGATCATGTGATGCACTGCGTCTTCCTCAATTATTATAGCCCACATATAGAGTTATACGAAGTCTCGTTTCTTCGAACAAGCGATCACGTGACATCATCGCGGAATGTTGGTTATATTGGCAAGCATTGGCTAAGTAGAGAACATGCGTCAGCACTTCTAAGATATCGACTTGGGAAGTGACCTCTGACTGTCCATGCGTCATGGTATAAGGTATTGCTTACAGTTTTGTTAGATCTACGCCCTGGGTAGTGCAGAGCTGGTATACGGTAAGCATAAAATTCCTTGGAAAAAAATTATTTGAGACCTCAAATTCGTTAACTCCACAATCCAAATTTTTTGGGGACTTAAGTACACATTTGGGCAAAATTCGTTCTTCTTTTTCGCGTCAAATCACGCAGAAGAATCTGTTTTCTTCTTCGTCTTCGTGAGGTTTTCATGAAAACATATCGAATCGACACCGTTCTGCAACAACCCTACAAAATTCTTTTCAAGTCGTCCGCTACGAAGAAAAATTCTTAGCTTTAGTTATCAATGAGCGTGCATCAGTATCAGTACATCAGTGCATCAGTATCAGTTTGCATCAGTATATCTACCGTATGATGGCATTATTTCAACACAAGATTTTATTAAAGTAGTGGAGTTCTGCAGTAACAAGAAACTGCTCTTGATACTGGGGTGCGATGCAAATGCACATCATGGAATTTGGGGCAGTTCGGACAACAACAGACGAGAAACAGACCTCCTTGAATTTCTGCATGGTACAGACCTAGAAATTCTAAATAAGGGGAATGCTCCGACTTTTTCAAATGCGATTAGAGAGGAAGTAATTGACATTACCCTCACTAGCCTAGCTATGGCTGAAAGGGCTCAAAGTTGAAGAGTAACACAAGATATTCTCACGTCGGACCATAAGTGCATCAATTTTGACTTTAAAGTCGATACAGTGGTTAAAGACAGTTTTAGAAATCCACGGATTGGGATATGTACAAACTACTTCTTAACCAAATGTTTCTGAAATTTGATCCGTCAATCAAGTGTACTCAAGACATTGAAAATGTTGCGAATCGGATTCAAGAGTTTATGGTCAAGGCTTTTGAAGAATCCTGTCCACTTAGGGTGCTCCATCATGAAGGAAATTCAACTTAGTGGAATAGAAAACTCAAGAAGCTGAGATCTACGGTTAGGAAACTTCTAAAGAAGGCCAAGCTAACAAATAATTCCGATGACTGGATCATGTACCGTGATAGTTGGAGCAAATATAAATACAGTATTCGGAGCGCTAGAGAGAGTGCTTGGAAGAAATTTTGTGAATCCATTGAGAGTTATCCTGTAGCAGCTAGACTTCACAAAGCACTCTCAAAAGAACCCAAATACCAACCGGGATTACTGCTCATGCCAAATGGCAGGTATACGGAATCTGTGGAAGAAACAACATAACATCTGCTTTGTACACACTTTCCGGGGAGTAGCACCACTGCTGAGATGAAAGAACAACCAACTGTCACACCAAAAAAAGAAGGTTGGATCTTGGCTGAGAATGTGGTGAACATAAGTTCTCTGAGATGGGCTATTGATTCCTTCAACGCCTTTAAATCTCCTGGTCCGGATGGAATCTACCCATGCATGTTACAGAATAATGTGCTTGGCCTCATTGAATCACTTTTACATTTATACAAGGCATGTCTAGCATATAGCTATGTCCCAGAAGCGTGGCGGAAAGCTAGAGTTGTCTTTATATCTAAACCATTTCGGCCAATAAGTCTCAACTCCTTTGTCCTTAAAACGTTGGAAAGACTGGTTGACCGTCATATAAGGGATACTGCCTTACTACAGTTTCCACTAAGTACCAATCAGCATGCATACCAAATTGGTAAATCGGTGGAAACAGCTGCGCATCATTTGGTGACTAAAATTGAAAGAGCACTTGATGCCAAAGAATTTGCTTTGGGTGTTTTTTTAGATATAGAAGGTGCTTTTGATAGTCTATCAGGACTGCGCCATCGCAACATGGAATTAATAGCACGATCTCAAATTGGATCGTGTCTATGTTGAGCTGCCGCATTGCCTCTGTTGAAATGGGCAATACTACTGTTTCAGTTTCAGTCAAACGAGGTTGTCCACAGGGTGGTGTTTTTTCACCTCTTCTGTGGACTTTGGTAGTTGATAGTCTTCTTAAGAGACTGAATCAATTGGGACCCTACTCTCAGGGTTACGCTGATGATATTGCCATACTGGCAATTGGGAAAGACCCTCGCACTCTGGTGGATTTGTTGCAAAATTCACTGAAGCTGGTTGAAGAGTGGTGTGGGGAGCAACGACTTTCAGTCCATAATTCCAAATCACATGTAGTCTTATTTACCAACAAGAGAAAAGTGCCTGCACCACCAAGTCTGTATCTTTTCAGTATGCAGTTAAGCTACTCCGATGAGGTTAAGTTTCTAGGCATTATTCTCGACAAAAGGTTAAGTTGAAATACTCATATAACAAAAAAAATTGATAAGGCTGTCATTTCTTTCTGGCAATGCCGTCGATCATTTGGTCGTTATTGGGGCCTCAGTCCCAAGATCATCTTATGGATATACACAGCTATAATCAGACCAACGCTTGTTTTTGCATGTGTTGTCTGGTGGCCAAAGACAGAGAAACAATACGTCCGTGCTAGATTAAACAAAATACAGAGAATGGCATGTGTAGGTACTAGCGGTGCAATGCGTACCACACCAACAATGTCGTTGAAGGTCATGCTGGGTCTGACTCCTTTACATCTACATGTAGAGTACATGGCTAAAAGGGCTGTCTACAGACTACATGTGGCAGGGACGTGGGTAAACAGAGGGAAAACATGCGGTCATGGTCATATACTTGATAGACTACGTACTGATTGTCCGGAAATAGATATGCATAGTGACATCATGACCAAAGTATATAACTTTGAGAAGCCCGCTGAACTTGTCATATCTTTTAGAGAGGAATGTGAAGTATCGTGGTCCGAATGGTACTCCAGCGAGATCTGTTTTCTATACAGATGGCTCACTGTTGAATGGAAGCGCAGGAGCTGGCGTGTACCTGGAAGGAAACAATGTCACAAGTTATAAGAAATCCGCTTGGTCGGTTTTGCTCAGTTCTTCAGGCGGATGTGTATGCTATAAATTAATGCACGCATGAAATTATGCGTCTGTGTTTGCAAGGGAAGAGGATCTGCATCTGTTCGGATAGCCAAACAGCTATCAAGGCACTGGTTAACCCGGAGACTACTTCCAAACTCTTCAACGAGTACAGGAAAAATCTCTGTAGGATAGTGCAATACAACATCATCACACTGCGCTGGGTTCCAGGTCATAGTGGCATTCCGGGCTACGTTATAGCAGATAAACTTGCAAGAGCTGGAGCTGGCATGAAATATCCAGGTCCTGAACCCGCCTTAGGGCTATCCAAAATGTTTGCCTTGTCACTGTTAAAAGCTGATGCCAACCTCAAGATGAAGACCTCTTGGAATGCGTCATCAACAGGCCGGCAAAGCAAGATGTTTATTAGCATTTCAGAAAAAAATGCAAATTTTCTCTTAAGTCTGAAGAGGAAGACTCTCAGTACTATGGTTGGTGTCCTTACAGGACATGGACATCTAAATAAACACCTTTTTACCATGGGACTGATCGGAAGTCCTGTGTGTGGGTGTTGTCTTGAAGAGGGAGAGGATTCAGAACACTTTTTGTGTATATGCCCAGCCTTTTCTAGGATTAGAGCGAGGACTTTTGGTTCAGAAACTGTAGAGTCTAGCATAATCAAACTGTTGCCAATACAGTTGATTTTAGATTTCATCAAGCTTACGCGAAGGTTTGTGGAATAGTTGTTATGGGACCAAACTCGGACAGGTCGCTATGGACTGTCTGCGTGCCAGGACAAGTTTTGCCTCGTGCACCCTATCCAACCCTTCTAATCTAATCTATCAATGAGCGTGAACTAAATATTATTATAAACTACGAGAGGGACGTAAAATCAAAAGGACCACAGGATTTTGTAATTCTATTTCGTTCACTTGACCTTTTTTGATCTTAAATTTTAATTCTTGTCTTTGTTTACCGATGGTTTTTAGGGTTCCGTATTTTGAAAAAGTACCCTATTCGTCTCAGTCTCAGTGTCCAGTACCCTAGAAGTCTCAGTGTCCGTCCGAATTTCTACATAATCGATTTTCTCATAAATTGTAAGAGCTATCAACTTGAATGCTTTCTACAGTTATAAAATGTATTAGTCCATGCCTACTGAAAACAAAAAAAATTGCAAATATTTGTTTTTATCTGTATTTTATAGGCATAGCTAAGGAGATAGTAAAACAAAAGATTTTTTTAAGGAATTGAGTTTGATTGAGAAAAATCGAACAAGATTGAAATAATTTTTTAAAAAATGCAATAAATTATCGACTGCTTAGTTTTTGAGTTATTACCAAAAACGTGAGTTGGTTTATTTGAAAGGGATTGAGAGTAGAAATTTCGAAAAAAAATTATTTAGGTGAATTATTTGATGAATTTTTTTGTAATTCAAAACAATTTTTTTGTAATTTTCGAAAGCACAGTTTTCGAAAATATGATTTTTTTTGATCCTCCCCCTATTATCTACGAACATTACTAAAGAAAAAATTCACGGTTGCAGGAATTTTGCTTAGAAAAAAATTTGTATTTGAAAAAAAAATATTTTTGACCTTGACAAGTGGGGGAGTCATATGCAATGTGATTTTTTTTTTGTTGTAGTTTAAAACATATTTTTTGTAATTTTCGAGAACACAGTTTTCGGCTTATTTTTAAAAATGTGAATAATTTTTCCTGTTCCTCTCTTATCTTTGAACATTACAGAAGCGAAAAATTGCAAAAATTCAAGTATAGGCAATGTCGTGGGTTGTCATATAAAAGGAGATTTTTTCCAGAAGTCCAAAACAATTTTTTTTGAAATTTGCGAAAGTACCGTTTTTGATATACATATTTCTAAAATTGTGTTTTTAAAAGAACTATTCTCGTAGAATATTATATATACGAAACCATCGGCGGGCGAGTTTTATTCGCACTTGTCCGACTTTTTATTGTAAAATAGCGGATTGTCATTTTATGTATGGTATGCAGATGAAGTATTCTAAGATCGACTGCTTGTACACCCTCCAGTTGAGTATAAAGAAAATTATCATACCGATTGGACACAAGTATCATCAACGTAAAAATAAAGAAGATGAAAATTAAAACAACAGAGGAAAGAGGTTTACGCCATTTAAAAAATTAAGTTGTTTGTTCGCAATCGCAAAAATAAATTATATAAAAATCTTGCCATAACTGGAATACTATTGACGATTCGTTAGACCTATATTGACCGACGAATCACGATTTAAATTACTACTTGCAGCTAACATGTAGCACTATTTTAAGATACATCATTATAGTTATACTAGACTCCCGGGGTTTTATCTCACAGACATTTAAGGACACTCGAAAAAAGAAACAAGCCATAAAAGGGATCAACACATATATACTTTATGGTCAATAGGTACAACAAAAGAGACGAAAATTCCTTAGATATAAATCAACAATAACGAAACGTACTAACTATTGATTTAAAGAATATTTTAAAAATAACAAATTTATATTAGAATTTTAAATTAATATTCATCTTTTTAATTTTATAGCAAAATCGATTGTATTGTAAATAAACTAAAATTAGATCACAACAATAAAATGAACAGCCAGAAAAAATACGTAAAACTTTGTCTGTTCTGTTTACATTTTATTTGTTTCTTAATATATCGTTAAAAGAACTTTTTCAACACTAATATCTTAATTCTATGAAATATAAAAACTTACCTAATAGTTTAACTGTTGGTAAAATTGTTTTTGATGGCGGTAAATCGACAGTACATGTCTTTACATTTTTTGCCGTTGAATGTCTTACAAATTCGGATTTATCGCCTACAATTCCCTCATTACCTGATTTAGAAAAAGATTTTATTATTTATTGATTTAAATTGTTAAAAAAATAGTACGAAATGAAACACATACAGCTAACATCACTTCTCTCATCATCTCCATTATTATCTTCCTTATTATTTTCATTACAATTATTTTCATTATCTGACGCTAATTGAGATTGTAGTAATGCAACTTGCACTCTTAAATGTATTATTTCTTCTTGTAAGGCCTAAAAATAATTGTATAATAAATTGATAAACTAGTTTATGTAGAAAGATGTTATTTTGAGTGTTTTCTTGACATTTTACGGAACGACCTACCTGTATTTGAGCAGAATTTGAGGAATCACGAATAACGCCTGTTGTATCTTTTATAGAAATAATAGGTTGTCCATGTTTTTCATTACCATCTAGAGATTCCACGTTAGATTCATTATCAAAATTAGCGATTTCCATTTCAGAATTGTATACAGAACCCTCTTGAAAACTTAATTCTGAAACTAAATAAATAAAATACTGAATATGTTGGTCAACTTTTTAAATTTTATTTTTGCCTACCACTACCCGCATCATGTTCATTCTCTTCCACAATCGCATTTTCTTGTTTTGATTTCAATTTTTTTGTTAACTCTGCAATTACACAATGTAATTCTGTTATTCTACTTTCATGGGCTGACCCGACAATTTGTAGCCTTTTTTGGGCTTGTTCTTTTTCTTCAAGAGCATCACCGAGCTGCCGTTGAATTGCTTCGTTTTCCCTTTCTGAATACAACAAACGTGAAGACAATTCTTCGACTTCAATTTTTAATGCTGACAAAGCAGCATTTTGCAACTAAAAACAAACAAAAATTAATAATTACAATAAATAAACAATAAAATTGAAAAAAAAATGTATACGTTAGTATTTGATTTCAATCTTGGTGGTTCTGTAATTAGAGTAGTATATTCACAAGAAACACGTCTTTGTGGTCTTGAAACATTTAAAGTATTATTTTTACTATTTGAATTTCTAGCGTTCGGACAACACAACCAACTACGACTTCTTGGAATTCGTGGAGGTGATGAAGACCATTCTTCCATTAAATCACACGGATCATCATACGTACGTTGATCTTCAAACTCTAACAACGATAAATTACTTTTTATTGCTGTTGGTATTAACATATTTTCGTATGGCGAATTCTTAACATCAATCTTATTATTCGCAGTAGCTAATTTTATGTTCAAAAAATCAATTGGAGTTTTGTGAACATCTGTCATTTCACCAGTCATTTTGTTAATATTATTTTTATTCTAATAAGTTTTTGTAAATATATATTATATCTGAGTATTTAAAAAAATAAAATTGACACATTCCACAACACAAACTCACTAAAATATATTCTCTTTTTTAATATTGTAATTTAATTTGATAAAAACAAATACCGAAAAAATATATGTAATTGAACAAACTATAAAGGACTAATACAAGAAAAACACTTTGACATTTCTTGAATTCCAAAAAGAAAATTATGTCTCTATAGTCTATTTCCTTCTAACACCCAGTCGGGCAATTCACGAATAAACATATTTTCCACTCTGCAATATTTTTATTATGTGAATATTTCGTGTAGACAGTATGACTGAATAAAAAAGAGAATTAGGGGAAGTTTTTCACAGAATCAATAGAGGAAATCAATTTTTCTTTCTCGTTTCGTATTCGTTTGATATCAAATTACGTAAAAAAATATAAGAAAAGAGTTTTTGATGTTTAAAAAATGATTTCGTTCATCGTTGAATAAAATTTGGTTTTGATGAAATATTAATTCAGTTCAGTAATGTATTAGACGTGAATTGGAAAATATAGATTTTACTATTAACTAATGGAATGGTGTGGAAAATATTAAATTTATGATTTTGATGGTTTGCATGTAAGTTGTATTTAGAAGATAACGTTTCTTCTTACGAAATATTTATTATATTTTCGGTCATACCTTAAATATAATCCAAACAAAATCTAATTAGGTATATTAGAGATGGCGCTAAGCAGTTCTGTTTTTCTGGTAACAAGACATTCGCTTCAAGACAAAGACCTAGTTCCTCAGCGATATTTCTATTAGTATGTGTGTCGAACAAATAGGCAAATGTAAAACCATTTGTTTATTGGGTGTCAAAAATTTCCATTGACTTACTCTGAGTTGATCATATAACGGCAATGGCAAAGAGCGCGTCTAGAAAGCTCGGCTTCCTCAATAGATGTAAAAAATATTTCACTCCGTTTCAATTACTCCACGATTGAAATTTAAACTATTAAAATTAAAATTTAACGATTAAAATTTAACATTACATCTTGATTCTCTACATTCTACAACATCGTTGCATTATGTCGTCAACAGCAGTGCTAGAATGAAATCAGATCCATCATCCCTCATGTTTCTAGCATACACTTTTCCCTGATTTTTCGTAAATTATAGTTTTTTTTTTTTTTTTTTTTTATAGTTCGGGTTAATCACTTAGGTTATACACCTCTAATGCTTTATGCACGTGTTAACGATAGGAAAAGAGAGTTAAGGATTTGGGATAGGACTGGAGCGATAGTATTGATGTATTGCGGATTTAAAAGCTTGTGGATTGTATGAAGCGGGGAAAACATTTTTCGGTAATCGATTCCACCAATATACGCAACGTGAAAAAAAGGAGTTATTATAGCTAGATGTTCTTACATATGAGACCTCCAAGGTATGCATATGGGAATGTAAAGATTGTCTTGTGGTTCGGAAAGATCTGCGGAGTGGAGGTATTAAGTTGCTAATTTCCTTAGAGCATCTACCGTAGTAGTACCTGTAAAATAGTGTCAGAGCTCCAACCACTCTTCTATGATACAGCGAATCAATACCCGATGTTATTATTGGATCATCAATTAGCTTCAATGCACGCCTGTGAACTCTGTCGACAAAATCTAAAGAGGATTCTGGTGCTGCAACCCATAAATGGGAGTCAAATTCGAGGATCGGTCGTATATATGCTTTATAGATCGTAGTTAATTCCAATGGAGTGAAAAAACTTTTACAGCGACGTAGGAAGCCAAGTCGTTGGGATCCCAATTTTGCTACGGAAAGAATATGATCATGCCACTTCAGTTTGTGATTGATATTAGTTCCCAGAAGTTTGAGTGAAGGTGAGTTTAGTAGTGTTTGCATGGAAAACGTTGCATTGCCGCTATACAGTGAGGTTTTATGGGACAAAACGCACGACTTCGTCTTCATGGAATTAAATATCACTAGGTTCCGATTACCCCAATCCAGGATTAATTCCAGATCTACATCTAAGGATTCAACCATTTTTCTACGATGACAATTAGAACTTACACTAGATGGTTGTTTTTTAAAAGAATAGGAATGGAAGATAGTACTGTCGTCGGCAAAGCTATATATAGGGTTTGTGGTGATAGATAACAAATCGTTGATAAAGATTAGAAAAAGAGTTGGTGACAGAACCGAACCCTGGGGAACACCGGTTTGAATTGGGAACTTAGTCGACAAAACACAAATTATAGTTATAGAGCAATAAAAGAAAAAGATGCGCTGCAGTGGCCACTTGCACTTTGTTCATGTCACGGCAAACCACGTTAATTTTTTTATATTTACATACGCATGGAGGGATCAGTTTTTATTAATTTGATAATTTTTTACTATTTTTTGATCCACGGGTGCGACAACCCCGCGTACTCCAGTCCCTGCTATTGGCATATGAGTTAACGTGAGATATCACATACCACTGGTAATAGCAGTGAGATATCACTAGCCAAGGTGATACCTTAGGGGTGCTGGCGGATGAACTGTATTCAGTCAACGGTAGCACTCTCAATCTTAGCTAATGAATATTCCTTGATGCTGGAACACTGTAGCTTGCTCGAAGAAACGAGCCTTCATATAACTATACATCTGAGCTTAAATCATTGAAAAATATACTGCGTCCCATAATCAAGGATTATGCCATTAGCTGGACTATTGGCAAACCAATTTTAGTTTTGTTCCCGCAACTTTTTAAAACAAATTTGCTTTTTATCTCTTATTTTATTTTTATTTTCCCTATCCTATCACGAAATATTGGCCTATGTCATATTTTATTTATGGTTTAGTTATCCATTATTTAACCAAAAAATATTAAAAAAAAAAACAAAAAAAAAACAGATTTGCGTCCATTAACATCCTTAGAACGCATGTTGTTGTGGGACCTTGGTCTTAAAAGGTTTTTATGTGTTGTTGTGACATATATTGTAATGCCTACTACACATCACATTTTATTAAAAAAAAAAAAAAAAAAAAATATGTTGGTTATGTATCGAAATTTCGTCAAAATCGTTCCATAACTTAGGTTACCGAGGGAAATAATTTTTTTTGTATTGTTATTTGTTAATATTTAGTCAAATTTATGTAATTCACTAAAATGGTGGAACTAAAATTTTCAAAAAATGTTTACGATAAAATAATGTCAAATTTTCGACAAATGGGCGGCGTTTTGCTATACCTTTTAAATTGATAAATGGCCTCAATGAGTCTTCCAAAAAGTCATTCTGAGTTTGTTTTATTTAGAGTGTGTTTTATTTTGGTTAAGTACAGTATCAACCCTAATTTATACTATTGGAATCGTTACACTAGACTACTTATTCTGCTTCTATATCTCTGCGTATACTACTTTCGGTTCAAAATTTTTTATGTATTATCATACAAATTAGTATCATTTACAAAATAAAAATATCATGGAAAAAAATACAAAAGAAATTCAAAGTTGGAGAAACAAATCAAATAAAAATAAAAACGAACAATTGTATAACAAATATGAAGGGGGCTGAAATTTTAAGGCTCTGGGATATCAAGACTTCGGTCTGTGTTAAGAGTTGTTTATATATTGTTACGATTACAGAAAAATCTAGACGATTACAGAAAAATCTAGACGATTACGGTCACTTCCAGGAAAATCAAATCAACAAAATACTACAACAAATTAATGAAATGAATGGTGTTGTTGTTGTATTTCGTAGAACTTGGGTCGAAAATGAATAAAATTGAATGATTTTATGAATCAAATCAGCATAACGTAAATTAATCGAATATTCTAATATTTTCTCAAGGTTTCTAGAAAGTGACCTCGAATTGTCTAGAACTAAGCGGAGTAGTATATAAGCAATTGTCTGTTGTAAATTAGGATTAGTTTTATTTTAAACGTGTGACGGTGAAGTTAAAATTATAAAAGTGATATTTAAAATTAGTTTTTGTAAATAAAGTTATAAGTGTTATTGAGTAGAAATATTTTGTGTATTATTTTGAACGAGGTGTACTGGAAATTTCTACAATAAACCGTTGAAGTTTCTGAAGCTGTTGAAGGAATATTCTAGTTCGGAATATTGTTTGCTGTATTATTTCCTATTGTTGTGGAACAATCAAAGGGTTTAATACTTAATAAAACCTGGTGTGTTTGCTTGCTAATCAGTGATCGAACTCAGAAAGAGATTGGGAATTACGTTTATCGAATTGAGAGTAAGACCAATTCGAAGTAAGGTTGGGAAAAACGTAACAATATTTTCAAACGGCTTTTAAGGGGCATTGTTTTTTGTTTTGGGAGAGGTATATTAAACACAAAACTCTGCAAAAGTACAAGTACATTTAGAAAATTAGAAAGAAATTAGAAAATTAGTTTAGAAAATTTGTCATTTGTAATAGTTAAACAATATAAAAACGAAATATGGAAGGACTGAAACCGTAAGCTGCGATGTATTAAGAGGACAATCTGTGTTAAGGATTTTATATAGATTTTGAAAGATGACTATTATGGTGCAATTGCTGTTAGTTTTGGACACAGGCGCCCTATCATAAAACTTGCAAGAATAATTTGCAAAGAAACTGAAATGGTATAACATTATACCTAATGACCTTACGTTAACTTCTCAGACCTTTATTTGTATGTTATACGAATATAGATTCGACACGAATCTATATTACACGACAAGAATTTTTGTTTGCATGCTCTATTATAACTCAGGACGGATGATGGCGTGATAGAGCAATCTCTAATAGAGTATTTTACATCCGTGACCTATCAGAAATTATTAATGAGAATCATACATCGCTTCTCGGCTTAAATACTATGGTAAAAGTTGCTAGCTCATGACCACATATAAGTAGATCGTATGTTGATATTTTTAAAATTATGTATTTATTTATTTAGGTATCAACTTTATACTACGAACATAATTTTGGTCCTTCGAGCCGGATCTGAACCAGTGACCTATGGATTATGGAAATTATTCATTGTAAGAAAGTCATTGCGAAGATTAATTGACTAAAATAAACTTAAGCATTGGGTCAAATTATAAAGTATGTATTTGTTGGAATTTCGATAATCAACTTATTGAAGAAAAACGTGTTCTAGACCGAGTTGTCAAAACTTGACCATTTTTGGTTTTCCTGAAACTTGGCATATAAGTAGTATGGACAAAATACACAATACGACATATTTTACAATTTTTTTAAAGTGCATAGTTTGAACATAGGGCGCAAACCCAACATGCATGAAAAGTGAAAATTCTGCCAATCCGGTGTAACTTTGAAATTAAATTGCTCAAGAACGGCTATACCGATTTCATCAAACTTTTTTTTGTTTGATAGATGATTAGTTAGTCATTTCATTCATTAATTAATATTTTTTGTAATTATTTTTTAAATAAAAATATTAAAAAAACGTTTTTAAAGATGGCGCTAGGGTCGAAGATCAATTGGAATTTAATTAATTTTTTTTCTGAATAAAATTCAATCTTTACTCTAAAATATTCCAAATTTACAAGGAGGCTATAATTTTTGTTCTTGAGATATTTAATTTTAAAGATTTTTTGTACGACTAAATTCTAATTTCTCATCATTTTTTTCAAACAACTTCTATTAACAAAAACTTTTAACCACTGAAGTTCGAAAAAATGATGAACAATTAGAATTTAAGACGGACTAAAAATCTTTAAAATTAAATATCTCAAGAACACAAATTAACGCCTCTTTGTAAATTTGATATATTTTAAAGTAACATTTAAAAAAAAAGTTAAAATTTAATTGAATTTATAATTTTTTGTTAATGGAAGTTGTTTGAAAAAATGATGAGAAATTAGAATTTTAGCCGTACAAAAAATCTTTAAAATTAAATATCTCAAGAACAAAGATTATAACTTATATTGTAAATTTGGAATATTTTAGAGCAAAGATAGAACTTTATTCAGAAAAAAAATTAATGAAATTCCAATTGATCTTCGACCCTAGCGCCATCTTTAAAAATGTTTTTTTAATATTTTTATTTAAAAAATAATTACAAAAAAAATTCATTAATTTTTTTTCATACGGCTAACTTATCATCTATCAAACAAAAAAAGTTTGCTGAAATCGGTAGAGCCGTTCTTGAGCAATTTAATTTCAAAGTTACATCGGGTTGTCAGAATTTTCACTTTTCATGCATGTTGGGGTGCCCCCTATGCTCAAACCATGCACTTTAAAAATATTGCAAAATAAGTTGCATTTTTTATTTTGTCCATACTACTAAATGCCAAGTTTCAGAAAAATCAAAAATGGTCAAGTTCGAATCTCGACTTTTTCACCTGCGTAGATCACGTTTTTCATCTATTATGGTGTAATATATTTTATATTTTTTTAATTGATTTGTTTTTCAGAGTACTCGACTAGGAATTTGTTTATGCAAAACCTATGCACACCATAGTAGTGAATGGCCATTTGAACTGATGCAACTGTTATAGGGCTGCCTTATCCAGCCTAGATAGTTTGAGGCGCTGCATTAATTTTCAGGACTTGATCACTTGTTTTGCTCGTATTAGTGGTAGGGAACGGCTCTGAACACTTACTTTGGGGTATTTTTCGGGTATATGGATCTGCTAGAATGCTACCAAGTAATAATGTATCTAATGGTTAATGTACGAATTAAATTACAAAGCCGAACGCATAAAATCTTTTAATTAAGTTGTTAGACAGACTCTTCCTAAATATAACAATACTGAAGAGCATATGATTAAAAGCCTTGAAGTTTATGACAGTATATAACATTCCATAATATTCTGTTTCAATTAATGTTTTGATTAGTTTTATATGGGTGATTATCCATAAATTTTTGTTCCAATTTGTCAACCGTTTTGGTTGATAGGATTGCCGCTGTAAATGCAGATTTGTAAAACTGGAAAAGTCTTCTAAAAAAATGGAAAACAATCAATTTAAAATGTGACATAGCCAAGAGCAGAACTACAAATTTTTAAACAAGCAAATACAATTCTCATATCATTATCATGATCATTAACCGTTTACCGTACTCCACAAGAAAATAGTAGTTCCCATTACGTGAGTCTAGTCTATCCAATGTCGATTTTCGAGTAGTCGGATACTCGAGTATTTTTGACTTTTATAACATATCGGACTGTTCTAGTATCTGGATTAACTACCTCGTAATTTTATTGACCACAAAATTTTGATAACAAGGCAATCAAATAATCATTTTGCTAGAATTCATATCAGTGAAAGGCAATCTCTTGTAATTCCTCCCTAGTGAAATATGTTTAGAAAATGATTTAAACTTAAAGATAAAATCAAACTATCGAGATCTCACGCTTTCATTGTGACAGAATGCGTATAAACTTCTTTGTCCCACCCCAACTGCATATAAATGGAACGAATGGCTGGAATCTATAGTATCGAATAGTTTCAATCCACAAAAGTTTTTTTAAACCATCAAAACCTCAGAACGCATGTTGTTGTGGGACCTAGATTAGAAAAAGTATACATCTGCTATTGTGAGTGTGACACATACTATAATTCCTATTGCACAACACATTTACTTTGAAAAAAACTTTATTATAACTATTTAATTTATCAGTTCAAAAAAATAAAAAATCCAGTCTGAAGATGTAAATTTTAAACAAAATTAGTAAAATGATTATGGAGAAGATCATAAATGAGAATGATCCAGCCAGGCACTTGCTTATGTTAGCCGAAATTTAGTTAAAAAATAGCATTACCTATAATCAAATATCGTTGACACCGACCTATCTTAAGAGCTAATTGGATTATTCCTTATGATGGGTGGTTGATTAGTGTAATTTTTAATAACGCCTACGTGAAACAAAAACATATTTAAATAGAATTTATACTGTTACGTTTTTCCCAAACTTCCTTCGAATTGGCCTTACTCACAATTCGATAAACGCAATTCCCAAATCTCTTCCGAGTTCGATCACTGATTAGTTAGCAAACACACCAGGTTTTATTAAGTATTCAACACCTTAATTGTTCTCCACAACAACAGAAAAACAATACAGCAAACAATATTCCTAACTAGAATATTCTTTCAACAGCTTCAGAAACTCCAACGGTTTATTGTAGAAATTTCCAGTAACACAACGTTTAAAATAATACACAAAATATTTCTTCTCAATAAAACTTAAAACTCTATTCACAAAAACTAATTTAAATATCACTTTTACAATTTTTACTTCACTATCGCAGGTTTAAAATAAAACTAATTCAAAACTACAAGAGGTAATTTTCTTATATACCTTCTGCAATACTTCTAGATAATTCGACATCACTTTCCAGAAACCTTGAGAAAATATTAGAATATTTGATTATTTTACGTTATGTTGATTTGATTCATAAAATCGTTTATGTTGACCCTATTTCTAAGAAGAAGACAACAACAACAATATTCATTTCATTAATTTGTTTGTTGTGTTTTGTTGATTTTATTTTCCTGGAAGTGACCGTAATCGTCTAGATTTTTCTGTAATCGTAACAATACCATTTTCTTTAGGTTTTGTGAGAGCAATATCTCAGTTAGGGCCATTCGATACCGATTTTGTAAACTCATGGCTTAAATTTAATTTTATGTCAGACAATTTTCTCAAATTCAACAAAGGTTTGCATTGGCACAGTTTCAGTTTATTTAGTGTGAGATTCGTAACTGTTTACAGCACAACCACAAATTTAAATGTTACAATCTTGAATGCGTTAACCCCGAACGGCTGAAATTTTCACCATATCTTCATTACTCTTGTTTCATAGTCATTATTTCGTTTTAAATATTCGGATAAACGGATACTAAGGCCAATAAGGGTAGGGGTTATGTGGACTACGCGGTTATGTGCACAGTCGAGTAATTTGGATACACTACTTTCGGATACACATGACCCTTTTAAACCATAAGATAGGAGCCTTAATTTTAGAGGCTTCCAAACCACAATTATTATTTTAAATGAGCAAGTGTTTTTTTAATTAATTAACTTATTAGAAAACCACTTCGACGCATTCTGTTTTGCCCAAACCTTCGCCGGGAATCGAATCTACGAACTAAGGGTTAAAACGAGAAGCATCTTACCACTTGCACCGCTAAAGTGCCTCTGTTATACGGATATTAAATGATTGCTGATTTTAATTTTTTTTATTGTCGTTGCTACATGACAAAAACTTTTGCTGGATTGCTAGCAACGATTTTCTAATTTTTAATTAAACGAAAACATGCTTTATTTGGAAATTATGCTAAATGTATGGTAAATTAGAACACCTATCGACTAAAATAAACTAAGCTTATAATTATTTTAATTTAAATTAGTTTTAATTAATGATTTTTCCAAAAATCATTTCGCCCGATTTATATCGCCGATAGAAATAAAAAAATCGTTCATAAGTCTCCACCGATTTTTGAAGAATTTTGACCGATTTTTTTATCGTTCGGATTTAACCTCATATCGTCGTACTTTTCATTTTACTTTCGATTATGTGATTGTTTATAATTTACGTTGAGTTGAGATATGTTTGCATTTATAATAAAAATTTTCATTTCAAATTCAAAAATTCAAAGGGGCTTAAATCTCAAGGCTCTGAGATATCAAGACTTCAGTCAGGGTTAAGGATTTTGATACAGTTTTATAGACAAAAAACTTTTATGAGGTGAGGACATGACTTTTTTTCAAAATTCTAATAATATTGCAAAAATTATTACAAAGTCATAAATACAAACTTTTTTCACAATTCCAAAAATTATAATAAAATCAAAAATCAAAAATTTAAATTTAATTTTTTTTTCATTGAAATTTTATTTTATTTGAATTATTATATATGTATTTAGTTTATTTAAATTTACACATATGATATTCTTTAATGGCACAGTTTTGATTGCCAGTACTCGGCACTGCTGCAATACTCGTCTCATCATTATTGGTCTATTACTAGGTCAGCTGTACAAGCTTGTATGGGCCATTGCTGACTTTTTTCTGTCTTACTAGTCGCCATTAATGGACCATTTGAGTGCCTTGTATGGGATATTCCTTGATCATGTGACGCAATATGTCTTACTCAATTATTAAAACCTAGATAGCTATATGAAGACTCGACTTTTAGAGCCAGCAATAACGTTCCATATCCATAGCATACTTCACAATTTAGATTGGGGTTGCTACTGTTGACTGGATAGAGTTCATTCACCAGCATCCCTAAAATATGAACTTAGCAAAGTGATATCTCACTACTATTGCCAGTGGTATGCGATATCTCACCCATATGTCAATAACACGGACTGGACTACGCGGGGTTCTCGTAGATTAAAAAATAAAAAAATTATAAATTCGACAAAAACCGATCTCTCCATGCGGGCAATATAAATTAAAATTCAAGTGCATCGTGAGTAGTTTTTGAAAAATTAAGAGCGACGACTTTAGCTCGTAGATTCTTTCATATTCGTTGCATATCCATTGCACTGGTATATTTTACTAAAAGTATTCACGCACAATTTTCGTGTTTCCATGTTACTCATGGAAACTCAACTTTTACTAATTTGGCAAAAAAAATATTAAATTTTCAAAAATTAATTTATGTTTTAACAGTTGATCGTGAAGTTGCATACTGAATCCAGAAAAGAAATTAAGATTGCGATACGATAGTACACTTCAGTCGTCTGTTCCACAACGTTGCAGCGATTTACTTGTCTCTCGGCCGCGAAATTCACATCACATTTTCAATACCATATTGATTGCAAATCTTCGTAACATCACTAAAAATGGGATTGAGCTACTGACACGTTCATTTCCAATTCTACTATGCAAACATTTGCAGCTAATGCTATTGCAGGAACTTTTTTTTATTTATTTGTTTGGTTTGGGCTTATTACCAATTACTATTGCCGTTTTATGTCTGGCTAGACAATTACATATCTTGACATACTTTTCCGTATAACTAAATATATTATAAATATATTATAAATAAATTTATAAATTATCCTTTTAATTGTACTTTCTATCTAGTTTTAGTATTAATAATATTGTTTCTATGTAATTTTATTCCATTCCACTATGCGACTTTGTTATAGCAAACATTTTGAAATGATATATAGCGATACTTGAAATTCCGTCTCCTTATAACACATAATAGCTGAATCGCTGCAGAAGAAGTTTTTTTATCGTTCCACTCAGAAATTGTTTCTCTTGTAGTTTTTATTTAGCGAATGGTTTTTGTGTGACATATTAAAAACAAAAATAAAACTTAAATTAGATAGATTTTTCTATGAAATCTACCTAAAACAAAACATGAATACACATTAAATGAGCTTACAATCGATTTGATTGCGCGTCTTCTAGTTGCAGTACATTTCAACAGTAGATGGTTACATCAAGTGAGTCTATTCATGCAACTACATCGGGAGTTGCCAAATGAATGTCTGAGATATCGCCATTGTATCGTCGAGTTGGACACACACTTGTAATGTAGAACTCCGCAGTCACATTCAGAGGATCCTGAAATGCCCCACTTGTAGAAAGAATCAGCACAACGTCCATGATTCGTTCTTATTCGGTTTAGTGTAGTCCAGATATGACGTGGCAGATCGAACAGGATTTCTTAAGCCAACAGGTACAAAATATGAGCTGCGCATCCGTACTATATTATATGACCTTCTGCGGTTCTTGATATATTGTCGCAAATTTACCATATTACTTGCATTTTAGTTACAAACGACGTAATTTATAACAGTAAATTACACTTCGTTTTTATTTATTTACGGTAAGATCAGCTTTTCTAAATTTTCATTTGAATGTGGTGTTCTCGAGGTGTTTACTGTTTCTACTATTACAATTTCTCTTTGAACGGCTATGATGCAGGCACAAACAATAGGTTGGTTGTCATTATCTACCGTACAACCACATTACCAGCAGTACCGAGAACTGATAAACACCTAGAACAACTGAGTATTACAATAAAATCCGGAAATACGGTGATAAATCTAGTCAATATTTATATTCCACCAGTAAGCACCTGTGATACAGGTTATGAACCGTCCATAGGACATTTATTTTATACCAAAGACTGTCTAATTCTCGGCGATATGAATGCGCACCACGATCTATGGCACGCACACTGTAACACTGATTCAAGAGGTGAAAACATTGCTGATCAAATTGACGACTTCAACTTTGGAGTCCTCAATGAAATACAACCAACAAGAGTAACAAATTACTCATACTCTTCTCCAGATGCCTCACTTGCCAGCATGTCACTAATGCCAATCGCTGATCCGAGAACTGAAATTGCATCAGCAAGACCGTGTGCTGATCATAATCACCTTAAGCCGTTCCTTAAACGAAATGAAATCCGAGAAGCAGACATATATTAATTTTAATAAAGCAGATTGGGATAATTTTACCAATTTTACTGAAATGGAATTCAGTAAGCAATTTTTACCAATTGACGCCCTCTCTAGGGGAAAGAAAATTCAGAAAATTTTTTAACAAAGCTAGATCTTGCTTCATTCCAGCCGGCAGAATACAAAGAATTAAACCAAACTTCCCACAAGAAGCTTGTGTACTTTCCTCCCAAAGAGATGGCATCCGTAAGGCAGATCCAACTGATTCTAAAAGATTTAGTGAGTGACATGGAAAAATTTAGTGAGTAAGTCAAACTTCGGCACAAATAAAAGTCTGTGAACGGTGATTAAGGGTTTAACACATCCGCGTCAAACGCATAACAACTGCATGATCTGCTTTGAAGATATCCCAACCGAAAACCATAGAAAATGCGCAACAAAATTCAACACGCAGTTTACAGAAAAACAAAGTAAACATGAAAAAGAAAAAAAGAAAATTCATTCTTTTACGTCAACTGCTAACTGTTATATATCCCAGCGCCGCAGTCGTATTCGACCATTGAAATATGATCCAATAAACGCGTTTAGGGCTCCTCTATTAATAATTCGACTTTCGAGTGCGTTAAACATAATGTCTGACGCAATTTTAGAAATAATGACAGTAGTTAATGTGGCAAATTATTTAAGAATGTTGTAAGCTTCTCTGCAGAAACAAAGAGCAACACAAACCTGGGACATTCATCATATAGAATTGCCAGCAGTGGCATACCGCAGATGGTTTTCCTTGTTCATGTGAAACCTTCAAAAATTGGATTGGTCGATTGGCAAAATGTATCTTCCTCCGAATTTCGATTCAATAGCAAAAATTGCACAAAACGGTTAACATCTAACAAATGTATGTAGATGCAATAAAGCAACGATAGGCGTGTATTACACTATCCATAAAATGGATAAAATATAACAACTTAAAATAAATAAAAATCAAACAGTACATGTTGGTAAACGAAAAAATTATACAGACAAAGAATATATTTGCTTCCATTTGAAATTACCCATAAAAATTAATACATTTTCAAATAAACTTAAATTGATTTATTCAAATGATATCAATCTCCTAAAATACGATTTAATTTGACTCTAAAATACATAATGAATGAGTAAATTTAATCAAAGAAACGAGACGACAATTATATATATAATTTACATACGTTTCTACTATTCATACTTTTCGTACATTTCTAATAACGCCACTGGATGATATTCATATTTCATTCATAGATAACATTAGATTCTCTGTTATGTTTCTCCACTCTCTCAAGTAATTAAAAAAAACACACAAGTAAATTTTCCTCCCAATAAATTTTAATGAGACAAATATGAATAAGAAATATAGTTTAAAAAAGAGAAGAGTATAGAAGAAAAATGTTTACTTGAGCATAAATAAAAAAAACAATTAAAATATAAACAAACATCAACTTACCTTCCCAGCTAAACTCAACATTGATGAAGATGGAGTATCATTTTCAGTAAGTTGACTATCTGTTCCACTGCTTGCAGGAATTTTATGTATTTCAGGTGATAAATCACGAGCCCCAGAATCTTTTCCCCAGCTTTCCTGTCCTGATTTATGACCTGTTAAAATGAAGGTATCACATTAATAAACCCAACATTAAAACTGTATAATAATATCTTTACCATGTTCTGTGCTTTTACGTCCATCATACTTTTGTTCATTCCTTGTTTTACGACTTATATGCTCCATTTCGTATAATTTTAATCCACTAAGCAAAGCTTCTAATGGTCCAGTAAGACCTAATAAGCGGCAAGCATCAGCAATATCTTCATTATTAAATGTATCAGTATTATAAGCACATTTATTTCTATTTATTTTATCATTATACAAATTTGACATATTCAATTTGAGAATTACTTTCACTCAAAAATTTGTTTTCTTTAGCTACACAAAAATTGCACTTAAATTTATTTTACTATTATTACACAAAAACCGTTCATTTAAATTAATTGTACATAAATATTAGTGTATATTTTCCATCTTGATATATTACAGTTAATAATATCAAAACCCTTTGGTAAATATTAAAAAATTTAAACAAAACTCCTGATATATAGATGCCATGTTTTATTTTTATTATTATTTGACATTTTATATTTTGGCCGATGACGTTCCTTGTTTTGGATGCGAACAGTATAAAGTTTGATTTGTTTAATAATTACGGCCGGAATACCTAAAATTGAATCGTGATTGACGTAGAAAGATATTGGAAAGCATCTATGTAGCGGATTTTTTATGCTCAAATTTATTACTTGTTTGGCAAATATGTGTCATTCTATTAAAGATTACTATTATTCCAATTCTTGTCGTTCGAGCACTAATTCACAACAGCTTATACATCCTATTTTTTTTTTTTTTTTTATTAATTAGTTAGACATGTTTAGCACACTAAATATGAAATATTCATTATTTAGACACTTTGAATATCCGAACTATAAAGGAAGGAGATGAGGAAAATGGAAGAAATGGGGATACAGGGATAACTATACTAATTGTTTTAAATGATGAATTATGATTTTAAATGGTTAAAAGAAAATGTCCATATTCTCTTTAAATGCCTGAGGGGAAAATTCATCGGGAAATACAGAGGGAGGCATTGAGTTCCACAATTTGACCACTCTATTAAAATAGTCGTTCTGAAAGGACACAGTTCTACAACGAGGTATTTGTACACCAAATGGATGGCATAACTCGGCAGCTCTTGTTTTTCGATTATACTGCGCACACGATGGAAGGATATTTTGAATTTCCTTAGAGGAGAATTCGCTAAAGTTATATTTATAATAGATTGACAACTCAGCCACAATTCTTCTGTACTGGAGTGAATCAAGCTGGTCCGTTAGTTCGGTATTACCAATCAACCGTATTGTTTTTCTCTGTACAGAGTCTAGGCATTTTATTGTTGACTGACAAGCACATCCCCAAACATGACAGCAGTACATGGACGAATGATTGAAGATTAGCAAAATTTGCTCGGGATTGAAATATTTTTTACATCGACTCAAGAATCCTAATTTTTGCATTGCAGATTTAGCGAGGTTGAACACATGTTTATTCCATTTCAGGTTATTTTGGATATCCACTCAAAGAAGTCTAACTGATTCAACCTCACGCAATTCCTCGTGGTTTATTTTAATAGGGAAATTTTTATGTCGCTCTATTCGTGAAAGACGGCATAGTTTGGTTTTGGTTGGATTAAACATCCTATACATCCTATACAAATATTTCCATTAACATTGTGACGAAATCGATATCGTATAACCGATATTACTCGTTCACTTCGCTGTTTAAATGGTTGATCAAACAAGTAAAGATCTTGTTATTTTAAATGTATGCTCAAATTAGTTAACTACATTGTGTAAAATCCACCAGATATTGATAAAAATGTTGCTATTAAGACTGCACTTCTTCGTAATCTCTTGGTCTCACAAATCACGATTACAAAAGTCTCTTAAAGAAAAGGAATGAGACGACCAAACTCATAGTCAATTGCTGAGAGTAATGGAATCAAATAAAAACTGTCAGCTTTCAGACTATGAGCTAAAAATATTGTGGCTTCAATGGTTGCCAAATCAAACCCAAGCAATTCTTCTTGCCACAAGTTCAGGAAAATTAAACACTTCGCCTATTTTAGCAGATAAAACCTAGAAACTCACAACATCATCGGGGTAGATTTTCTGGAAAAAAATTGGGAATTTCGTTAAATTTTAAATAATCATAACAAGATCGACTAGCTTTACTTTACTTAATATTATAAGAAAAGTGGTTGAAGGTTCCTCATCGTGTCTTACATTTATTTACGATTTCATTAAAGACTCGAAGGTTTTTTCTTTAGTGTCTAAATACAAAAGTATCACGAACTAAAAACCCGACAAATGTTCGTAGACCATTCTCAGAAAAATATATCACGGTTAGGAGAGAATTTAACAGAATAATATCATGAGAATATTCTAATCGTTCTGAAAGTCCTTATGCCAGTTTGTTGCATCTACTAAAACGGCGTATGGCGGCTATCGTGATTTAAAGTAAGTAAAGAAGTAAATTTTCTTTACCACAAAATTAACGTTGTTGGTATTATGCGAACATTTCATCGCAAAAAATAAGTTTCCAAACAACCAAAAACGGTAACTTTAGCAAATTTGAAAGCTTGGACTGACTCTTGGACGAAACAAGGGACTAAAACTATATGGAGTTTCAGTCCCTGCTTCCGTCCAAGAGTCAGTCCAAGCTTTGGAATTTGCTAAGAAACAATTATCTGATGAGAATGTTCTATGGCATCAAAATCCTGAAACCTCACTTGTGGTTGCTGGTTTCGGACCAGTCGATTCGTTCCATAACGCAGCAAAAAAATAACTAAAGAGATCTTCCTTTAGCGGTTTTCTTATAAAAAGTCACTACCGTGCGAGATAGTGACTTAGTTTGCATACGACCGTAAACTTCTTGTTGCATACTCTGGAATAAAACATTTCACACATCAGATCACAAACCATTGATGTATGCATTTAAACAAAATCCAGACAAAGCACCAACGCGTCAATTGCGCCACTTGGAGTTTGTCGGCTGATTCACTATCGCGCATTAGAGAGATTGATGTTTTAACTACAATTAATTTTGAAGTAATATTTGACGCACAAAATAACTATCCCGAACTTAAAAATTTAATTTAATCTAATACGTCATTAAAGTGTAAACAAGCTTCAATTCCCGAATCTATAAAATACTCTTTTGGACATAAATTTGGATAGAATATCGTGAATTGCATGTCAAAAATCTAAAATAGTACATCATATGCAAAGCCTAATTGGAGATTTTTGTTAATTAGTCGACGATTTGATAAAATCCACATTAGGCTTATTGATGCAGTACCGTTGTTGGAAGGGTAACGATATTGCCTAATCGCAATAGTCTGATTTACTCGACGACTGGAAGATTTTGTTTTGCCAAGTGTTCATGCAAACACTGTCACATTTTGTTTACAGACCGGTTCGATTCGCGTTAGGTACTCCTTCAGTTGGTCCTTTTCAGGCCAATATTTTAAGATAATATTGAGGGGAAAAAAAATAAAATAATGCATAAAAAGCAATTTCTTTAAAATTGGCAAGAACAAAAAATTGAGTTAAAATTGAGTTGCCTTTCCAATAACCCAGCCAGTGACATATTTCTTGATCAATATGATGCACTGTCTTCCTCAATGATTAAAGCCTTATGATATAGAGTTATATGAAAGCTCATTTCGTCGATCAAGTCATTGCTATACCGTTGATTGAATAGAGCTTTCCGCCAGCACTGTAAGATATCACCTTGGCTAAAGTCAATCGTCAAATCAACTGCTAGAATTACTCACAGAGGAATCCACTATAGAAGAATTAATTGGAACGGTGCCTAAACTTAAAAGTAACAAACACACTTGTTCAATTAGTTTGGAAGCAGAAATCATGCAAGTTTGGAAATTGAACCAGACAATTTTTCAAAACATTTCTTGCTCTTTTACCTTTATTTCTGATATTACTATTGGACTAAACATTCTTTATTAAGTTTACTTAATGAAAAACAACCACTAAACCTGATAAATTCCTATGCACACATGTTTTTATATTGCATAACAATGAGCCACTGTATCTGTTACACATACAAGTGGGGATTTTTTTATCATCGCGCAAACGCTTTATGTGTAATTTTGTGAAACAAAGATAACCATATGCGAAAATAAAGAAACCAAAATTTACACATACATAAAACAAAATTAAATTTTTAAAACAGTATTCGCTAAAATAAAAGTGTAATAGTTCTATTATTAAATATGTAATATTTAGTGTTTTTAACTTTAATAGTATTTCAGAAAATTTTTACAAATTTGATTTTTAATCCAAAACTGAAATAATATATTCCATGTATGTAGCACGAACTGAACTGATTGTTTTCAAATAAGATTGTTCAGGAGTAATGCAAAAATAAAAGTTTAATAAAATTGTGTTGGTAGTGTTGTAACTACTACCTGTTCCGCTCTCCTTACAAACTTATCTGAAAGTCAATTCCTAATCACAATTTAATTTAATTTTAGTTTTAATAAGTTGAATTCAATAGTTAAATTCAATAGTAAGTCACTCTTAACACAATTACAAACTTTTAAATTATTTTTGCTTCTCCACAATTGAAAATTGGTCAACGGACCACTTTGCAACTATTGACGGATTTAGATGATTAGGATTCACATAAGAATGGCATTTCAGATAAAACTGATTTTGCTTGCCAGGAGAGAAAATATATTGTATATAGAAATGGAAACCGATATTGTTACTTAAGTTAATGATGATGTTCGTGCGTGTTGTAAGTCCGTGTTGTAAATTTGAAAAACTGATAAGCATAACTTCTGTGCGATGTATTCCAGTATTTCCCTGTGAATCAGCAACTGAAAAAAGTGCAATAAACGAACAAATATTTTCTAATACTAATTTGTTTTTCTTACTACCCTCGCTACACTTCATCTGTTATGAATATCTGAAATTCGGTGTCCCCGAGACAACTACTGATTTTTCTATTTTTGTTCATACACTACAGTCTAAGTGGAAAAACCTTTGAATATTTGAACCAACTTTGAAATTCTAGAAAAAAATTATCTGTCTTTATATTTCACAAACATTCGAGTGTTTCTGAATTTCTTCGTTTGTCACAACATTTAAACTCTTTTCTTACCAGATTTAATTTTTTAAGGTTTCCAACAAAAACAAATGTATTAGTGACCCAGGCGTTTTGGCTGGACCTTCAACCAAATCTCGAAAAACTTTTGTTGCGAAATTTTCATATTGTGGCGATTATGCAGCACGATGTAAGAAACCTCTAAAAGAACATCAAACACCTGAATAAATTTTTAAGAATAACATGTTTATCTAATAAGAAAATAAAATTACACAATTACGATAGTCGAATAATCATCGCCACGGTGGCGTAATTAATAATAAATAATCTGTCGTCACAGGATTGGAATCACGACACTGATATCGAAGGTTCGAATTTCCTTAGTTACTTGAGTTTAATTGCTCACAACAATTTCTAATTAATTCGGTAAAGAAGACTAAAAAAGATTTGAATTAGCTCTCCATAAGTGATTTATTTTGAGGCAGAAAAACTGAAAGAAACATACTAAAATATCGTTTATGGTTACTAAGAAACCGTATGAGTGGCACGTGAGAGTCAGAAAGGTCATTTTCTTAAGCATTATCAGATCAATATATGTCCTTCGAGCATTCTACAATAATAGCAAAAACAACCCATAATGAATTTCTTTTGAAATATATTTCTGAATTTTTATGTTTTTAATGAATTGCGATACCTTTAATTTAACCGGTTTTAATATTTTTAAAAACCGAAAACCGGTTTTCAAAAATGAAGCTGGTTTTGCAAGCCCTACACTGTTTTTGTTGAGTTTAAATTTTTTTAATCATGGGCTTGTGTTATCCGAGTTCTTTTAAGTAAGCGCAGTAGAACTTTTTATTCCATCTCCCACTCATTATTGCCTAACTTGATTGACAAAAAAAATTTAGAATGCGAAAAATTCAGTAGACATTTAAAAAAAATAAGTCTAGGTTGTGTTTAATATTCGTGATTCTATATCTTGAAGAGTAAGGAGTAGTGAAGCTTAAACTGTATTTCTGAATGAATGAGTGTGGTATGTTATGATGGATATACTTTTTCAGCTACTTTTTAATATTTAATTTTTAGTTTTGAATATTTTTATGCATCTATAAGCTACTAAATTTTGTGAGTATCGTGGATAAGTGGTCTGTTAACGGAAACTTGGGTGGGCTAGGTATACTCAAACTTGAAAACAAATTTTGATTTATTATTGAAAATGTGTATTTTTTCTACGTTGCTGTCGTTATTGGAAAAAACTACCAAACTCCTAAAAGTACTCAAAACTATTAAGACGGTTGATATGATTTGTAAATCCTATCGTTTGACAGTTTTTAAAATATGCTTTAACAAAGTATGAAAAATGCGAAAAAATTTAAAAATTGTGTGTATTAAAAATATTTAGATTTGGAGGTTCAAATGTCGATTTAGTTTAGAGTATAAAGTTATTTATTTTATTTGAATTTATCATCAGAGTGGTAAGTATTCAATAGGTTAGGGCAGAGCCGAGCCAACGCATTTCGATGTTCGAGTGTGCGACGAACAGGGGCGTATTTGTGTAATTATATATAACTTGGCAATATTTCTTTAAATTTATATAATATAAATACATCTAAACCTGTTTTCGTTATACTAAAATGAAAAAATAAAAAAAATATGCTCAACCTAACCCTATTTAAGATATTATTTCATAGCATAGATGGCAGTGGTAGACAAACGTGCACAAAGATAGACTGTATTACTTGGTATTAGTTTTTACTGAACACGATCTAGCTGAATCTTTAGATATGTATGATGTGAAAAAACCATTTGCAACGGTCGTCTAAATCATATTCTTCCCTTCCCTTGGCTCCAAACTGAATGGACGGGAAAATTTAAAACAATACATATTGATTGAGAAATCGGTAAATAGCGGATCAATGTTATAGCGAACCAATGTTTATAGTTCTGTATTTTAAGGTAACGGGTGCGAGAAGGAGTAAAATTAATTTTTCTCAGTTGGGTGGGGTGTCGTATTGATTTTTAAAAATGCTTTTAAAAATCAATACTAACAAGGCAATAAGCCCTGATTTTATTCCTCCGATTATACTTAAAACATTTGCTAGGGAGCTAGCACCAATCTTCACTAAAATCTTTTATTTGTCATATAGGAAAGGCATTTTTCCAGAAAATTGGAAAATGTCTAGTGTACAATCAGTTTAAAAAATGTCAGTAAGACTGATCCTACGAATTATAGACCCATTTCTATATCATCAGTAGTTACTATACTTTTTAAGAAATATATCAATTTTAATTTAATGAGCCTCTTAGAGTCTTCAAAATTACTTAATGAGAAACAATACGGTTTTCGAAAAGGAATAGTGATGGTAGATTTTCTGTCTTTTGTCACTCATATCTGGAACAAGTCGCTTGAGAACTTTGAAGAAACATTCAGTGTTGCTCTTGATATTTCCAAAGCATTTGACAAAGTATGGCATAACAACCTTATATGCAAATTGAGATCCTATGGTTTAGACGAGCAGCTTATATCTTGGACACAGAGCTTTATATGTGATCAAAAATTTCGGGTCAATGTTGATGTATCATGTATGTTGGTGTATCATCGAATACTTTTTCAACTATTGCAGGAGTTCCTCAAGGTTTCCGCTTTGTCTCCTACTATTTTTCTTATCTATATTAATGATTAGTTAGATTCAACGGTTCATCCTATACATAGTTTTGCTGATGATAGTACGCTTCATGCGTCTCATGAAGCACCTAAATTATATACACCCTAGAGCTTAGCGACTGTAGATCAAAATTGATAGATTCCCTTGAATTTATAGACACTGATCTTAAAACAATTATGGATTGGTGTATTGCTAACAGTGTTGAATTCAATACAAACAAAACACAGGGTGGTCATTTTTCTAGAATAACAACACCTAATCCTTTTCCATTAACGTTTGGTCCCAAAAATCTTTTGGAGAATGAGTCTGTCAGACTTCTAGGAATTGAGATTGAAAATAATGCTGTTCAAAAGTTAGGATTTTTAGGGCGATGTCGTAAGTTTTTCAATAGCGAACAACTTCTTTTAGTTTATAAATCTCTTACACGTCCCTGCATGGAATACTGTTCTCACATATGGGGTGGAGCTTACTTAAATAGTTTAAATTGCCTGATTCTGTACAGCGTAGATATTAAACTTATTGGTAGCTGAAGTCGTACTAACGGTCTTGATTCTTTGCAGCACAGAAGAAGTGTTGCTGATTTTACTACTTTTTATAACTACATTATGGATGAACGAGCTTCTGAAGAGATCAAATCGATTTTACCTAAATCTGTAAACCTTTCGCGTTACACCAGAGCAACTGTAGTAGCCCATCCCTTTACGGTTCAAATAATTAGATGTAGAACAGTAGCCTTGAAACCTTGTTTTCATATTGTTCGCATAATGTCGACTTAATACTATTTTGTCAAACGGTTAAAGAAAATTATTAAGTTTTAATACAATAATTAGAACAAAAACAATTCAGCTATGCTTCTGAAACTTTAATACACGTTTCCCATAACGTTTCCCAGTTTCATACAAACAAACAAAAATGTTTTTCTCACAGTAGACGTTTCAAATTATGACTACCGTAATAAGCAATAGCAACAACAACAAATTTTCAACTTTTGTTCCTTCTTGGATAGACAGTTTTGTTATGTCTATTCTTGTTTATATATTTTGTTTCGTCATACTATTTCGGTGTTTTTAAGTAAAAACAATTAAATAATATCAAAACAAAGGAGATTGATGTTGATTTTTGAATTGACATAAATACTGAAATACTGTTGATGAAATCAAATTTACGCCCATTTGACAATTTATGATACACAAAATCGATTAATTGTATAATATTTGAGAAGTTCAGATGATTTCTTTATTCATTGCTCACCAAATAAATTTAGTCTTAGTATAAATTTTTTTACATGCAACTTATCAGCGTATCATAGGTTCTTTTGTCCATCTCCTAAACTAAACGAATGGAAGTTCTTAGGGAGAGACCATTTACGGTACTTCGCTCAAGTGACACTATATGTAATTACTACATCAAAAAAATACATACAATATAATATTAGGTTCATTTATAAATTGATAAATGTCTTAAAATTTTTAGTTAAATGATAATTGTTTTAATTATTTTGTTAGGTTGGGAAAAAAATTTATAATCGAATTTCCCTCGAAAATCCCTCAAGGAAGTGGCGTTGCTAGTTGCTCTGGGGCTGCGGTCGTAGGCTTTTACCAATTTAGTTGCATTTGAAATTTTCGGGAAAAATAGTTTCGAACTATGGGAAATCACTCTTGCAATTTTTTTGCTTTATTACTTCGGTCTGAAAGTGCTTAGGTCTTACAATCTCGTTCGTCACAGTCGCAAAATCTAGAATAACCGCTGTTGCCATTAAAAAAATTTTTTTTTTCTACAAATTGGGAGCCGAAAGGACGATGTGTTGGATAGTTGTACCGGAAGCGTTTCAACAAAATCATGAAGTGTGTCAAAACACGAAAATTTGCATATTTTTTGCTGAACAACGATAATTTTAAGCGATAAGTAACGTTGAAAGTCAAGAAATCTTGATGGACGGCATCTGTATGTTAGACCAAAAACTTGATTATTGTATTATAAGTGTGAAAAACGGTTAAGTGTGTCAAAAGAATGATTTTCAAATATTTCGTTTCCCAATTTTTTGAGAAACATTTTTGACTAGAAAGATATAAAACATAAAAGTAATTATTTGGATGACATGAAATGTAACTAAACATTAAATTTGACATGAAGTGTGTCAAAAAAAATCCTTAAGTGTGTCATAAAAACGATTTTCTTTTATTTTTTTACCAATTTTTTGTAAAACAAAATTAATTTTTTGTATGACATGAAATGTTTTTTTTGAAATATTTTAAGAATTTTGAAAAAAGATTCAATCTTTGATTTTGTTGTAATTTTTGCAATATTTTTGGCATTTTGGGAAAAGGTTGAATTTTAAATTTTGTTATAATTATTGCAATATCTTAAGGATTCTAGGAAAATTTTGAATTTTTGATTTTGTTATATTTCTTGCATTAATTTTGGAATTTTGAAAATAGTTTCAATTTCTGATTTTTTAATAAATTTTTAGAAAATTTTTGGCATGTTGAAAAAGTTTAAATTTTGGATTTTATTATAATTTTTGGAATATTTTTAGAATTTTGAGAAAGTTGTACGTGTACTTTTATTTGGACTTTTTACAAAGAATTTTATGTTTAATATTCATCGCTCCCCAAAACTTAAAACAATGTTTTTGTTAATCTCTTCTTACAATATCCTTTATCTTTTGTACAAAATATTTTTATTTCTATTTATTTAATTTTTATTTATTTAATTTTGGTTTAGATTGAACAATCTTTTTTAAATATTTTGCTTGCGGCGAATAAAAAATGCACGGACTTAAGTTATTTTAAACTTAATGTGGGTGCAAATCTCGGTTGGCGCCTCGACTCGCAAATTCCACATACGTCCAAAAACCTTAGCTTTCTGTCCTTTCATCTTAATGTACTATAATTGGTTTCTACTGGCATATTAATAAAACTTTTGAATATGTCTACTCTAGCTTCAGAAGCACGCTTCGCCACTGAACTTTTCAACTACCGTTACCTATGACATTCACTAAAGCATCTTTAAATTTAAAAGAACTTAAAAATTAAGCCAGCGAGCAAGGACTTAGTAAGATGTTTCTTCATCTAAAAAAAGCAGAGCATAATCTAATTGACAGACAGATTTCATTGAAAACTGTACAAACTCTAATTCCGACATATTTTTCAAAAACCATCTAATAAAAATGTTTAGATTTAATTTAATTATAAATTAATGTTTTGTTTATATTTCCAATTACATATATGATATAATTATATGTATTTGAATATTTTATAATGAATTAAACATTCTATTTGAAACACATAAATTGCATTACATACATCTTCTTTAGACTTCTTAATACATACATTACAAGTATGTATATATATATATATATATATATATATATATATATATATATATATATATATATATATATATATATATATATACATATTTTTTCAATGTCCATGAAAAAATCGCAAAGCCTTTATAATCGGACCAAAATTGTTGGTACGGAAGGTGGTCCAATTAGACAGGTTTAACTGTATTGGGGATCAAGAATTAACACAACAAAAGGTAAAGAACTGTACGATGCAGGACAGATAAAAAAGTGTGATTTTCATTCCGGTGATTCACCGACCTACTGGCCAACCGACCTTGGTAAGGTACCTGATTTAATAGACTTTTTTATTACAAGCAATACGTCAAAAAACTACATCGATATCGAAAATAACGAAGGTTTGTCATTAGATCACTCTCCTGTTATAATGACAGTTAGTGAAAATATAATCAAGCGGACATATGCACCTAAACTAACAGGTAAAAACATAATTGCAATGGTTTTCGTTAGTGTATAGAAGAGAAAATAGATCTACATGGACCAATTAGAAACCCAGAACAGCTGGCAAGAGCTAGAAAGGCTGATTGAAGCTGTACATTTTGCAGCAACGACAAGTACTCCAGCACCGCATCCTAATCGTAATCTAACCGCAAACTTTCCCATGGAATTAAGAAAATTGATCAAATTAAAGAGCAATGCACGTAAAATTTAGCATACAACTCGATCTCCAGAACACAAAACTATTTTAAACAATCTGTGCATACAAGTAAAGACAGCTATTAAAGAAGCCAAAAATGAATCTATTAACAGATATCTTTCAAGTCTTTCTGGTGATAAAAGCAATGATACTCACTCTGGAAAGCAATAAAGGGACTCAAAAGACCAGTAGCGCAGATCCCTCCGATTAAAAAAGATGATGAAACATGGGCCAGAAGTACTCAAGAAAACGAAGATCTATTTGCAGAATTACTAGAAGGCACCTTCAAGCCATTTGGTCGACTGTCAGAAGACGAAAATATAACGAAAGCGAACAAAACTGATTCGCAAGAAATTTTATATGTAACATTACATGAGCTTAGAGAAGAAAAACGTGCCAGTTTGGCTCCAAAAAAGGCCCCAGGCTACGATTTAATCACCAGTGAAGTTGTTTAAATGCTATGCGCAAAATACTTCATATCATTAATGCAGCATTCCGATTAATGTATGTACCGATGCAATGGAAAGTTGCAGAAATGATTATGATCCTAAAACCGAATAAATCACCAAATGACAAAAACTCGTATAGACCAATATCACTCCCAACGATATCGAAGCTTTTTGAAAAACTTTTTCTTAAAAGACTTAATTAAGCCAGTAATAGAAAATAGAAACCTCATACATTCGCATCAGTTTGGTTTCAGAGAAAACTACTCTACCATCGAACAAGTGCACAGGATCACGAATATTATTGAAAAAAAACGATTGAAGCCAAAAGGGCATGCTCCGCAGTTTTTCTTGATGCCACTCCATTTGGGATAAAGTTTGGCATCATATCCTAAAATAAAAATTGTATAGAGATCTGCCCAAACAGTTTTATGAAATTTTGAGCTCTTATCGGAATGACCGCCACTTTAGAGTCAAATATGATGATAGTTATTCCACATTGAAAAAGATTGATGCAGGACTTCCGCAGGGTCCGGTCCTAGGACGCGACCCTACTATACTTGCTATATACAAGAGATTTGCCTGGCCTAAGTAAAACAACTATTGTAACCTTTCCAGATGATACCGCAATTTTGACCATCGAAAAAACCGTAGAAGAAGCAACTAGAAAACTGCAATACGCTACTAATAAAATCCACAACTGGACAAAAAGATGGCGAATTAAGCTGAATGAAACAAAATCCTCTCATCTTAACTTCACTAACCAAAAAGTAAGCCAAATACCTCTGAAAATCAATCAACACAAGTTGCTTATGCAAACACAGCAAAATATCTAGGTATGACTCTGGATGCTAAACTGAGATGGAAGCAACATGTTAAAAAGAAAAACTGTTAAAATTGATTGATTGAAATTTAGAAAGATGTACTGGTAATTTGGAAGAAACTCAGTACTATCTATTCAAAACAAACAGCTTCTGTATCGTCAAATATTGAAACCAGTGTGTGGACGTATGGTATCCAGCTATGGGGCTGTACTAAGAAAACGAACGCGAAAATTATCTAGTCGTTCCAAAACAAAGTCCTGCTTGCATTGTTAATGCCCCGTGGTACATCAGAAACGAGGACCTCCATAGGGACCTAAACATAGAGTTCGTGAAGGGTGTAATAAAACAATATGCAATTAAACACAACACGCGTATTCGCATACATAATAATAATAATAATAATATTTATTGACAGAATTGGGTATTTTTTACATTATTGTACATGTATACGTGTTCTGAGTTGAGCACATCAAGCGGTTGGCTTTCCTACAGAAAATATTGATTTAAAGCATTAATGTGTTTACTATCGCTTGGCGAGAGTTATATGTTTTTATATAATGAATTTTGTTTGTCAGCTTAAATTAGATAAAAAGTAAGACTAAGGCTGTTTTCTAAACCAAAACTTATTTGAAACTTATTTGTGGAGACTTACTTATTTGAATAAGTAACCTAAATAGGTGACTTATTTGAAATTTTTTTTTCATAGAAAAATCTAATTCGATTTGACAGTGTCAAATATTTTTATGTTTGTTTACTAAATAATTTTAAGGAATAAAACTTCTTTTTCGATTTCTAATAAAATTAATGTAATACTTTAAAATGAAAAAAATAGTTTTGAAAACTCTTTTAATTGATCAAATTAAATAAATGTTTTTAATTAAATTTATTGCTTTTATGTTGCTGTCAAAATAAGTATGCTAAACCATTTAGAATAGCTTTAAAATACTTATTTAAAATGGCGGTGAATAAGTATGCCTACATAAATAAGTTTCAAATAAGTCGTCGTTTAGAATACAGCCTAAGAACTAATTTTAAAATCTAAACTTAATTCTAAAATCTTAAACCTAAACTAAACTACGGTATTAATTAGATTTATTTAAATTGATATAGTTAGGTTTTGGATCAATTCATTGTTTATGTTGGCTAGTTTAGATAAGTATTTTAAATTCATTTCTGGTATAATTTTCTTGATATAATTCATGTTGGTGTCTTGGTGAACGTTAATTGTGTGATATCTAGTATAGACCGAAAGCCCGCGACGGCCAGACCTTCGTTATTTTATAAAAGCTGAAAGTTTCTCAGCGCATACCCCCTTCTTAGGTAGGAACGATTAGCGACATATGAAGTTTGGATCATGGTGGCTTTGGCAGAGAGGCGGTAACAAAGGGGCCTCCAAAGTTTCGTGAAATTATTAAAGGTAATTTTTTTATATATTCTTCGGGATAGTATTAGAAGTCACGTCACCCATTGCCAGACACTTACTATCGTGGTAACCCCCTGCTAGACACCCTTAAATTTTAACAAATTGATAATGTTTAAGGGTGTCTGGCAGGGGGTTACCACGATAGTAAGTGTCTGGCAATGGGTGACGTGACTTCTAATACTACCCCGAAATATATATAGAAAAATTACCTTTTATACTTTTAAAGGTTAGCTTTGAATCTAGGTGGACACCTAAGTAGCGTACACTTGTAGCCCAATTAAGGTCTACATTATTAATGCGAATGTCATGGTTAGGGAGTTTACAAGTCACCCGACATCTTGTAAAGTATATCGATTCACATTTGGAAACATTTAGAATTAGTTGCCATTTATCAAAATATGATGATAGTAAATTTAAGTATTCTTCTAGAGATTCCACTATGACCTGTCCTAGCTCGTGTGATTTATAAATAGCCATGTCATCGGCAAATAAGGCAATATGGGCAAGATTTGACTTAGGAATGTCATTGATGTAAATATTAAAGAGAATTAGACTTAGTACAGTCCCTTGTGGTACACCAGCGTGTTTGGATAGAGACTGAGACTTTAGTAATTGTACATAAAATTGCCTATTTTTAAGAAACGATTATAAAATTTTAATAATATACGGAGGAAAGTTGTAATACTTCATTTTGAAAATAAGGGCTTCAGGCCAGACCGTGTCGAAAGCGTTTTGAAGATCCAGCATTACCATACCCGTGGAGAGCTGAGTTTTTCGATTGTGTCATTAAATCATTTAAGTGGTCGATCAAGTGACCTTTTAAGAGACGTTCAAACACTTTGCTTATAGAATTTAAAAGACTTATTGGTCTATAACTGCTGGGCAGAGATGGATCTTTTGTTTTTTTTGGCAATTGGAACAACTTTCGCTTTTTTCCAGCTATCGGGGAAGTAAGAGATTAAAAGACAGCTATTGAATATGTTTTTAATAAATGTAATAGTAGATATTGGTAAGTATTTTAGGAGAATGTTTGGGATACCATCATAACTAGGGGCTTTAAAAGGGCGGAGATGTTTGAGGATTTGTTCGACTTCATTAGTTGTTACCCGTATGATCTCGGAATGAATTATTTGGGTAGTCAGTACATCATTATAAGTGTAGTTGACATTGTTTGCAATTGGTGAAGAGATAGTATTATTTAGTTGGTGAATCCTTTCGAAGTGAACCGCCAATGCTTCAGACTTATCATCATTGGAGTGGATGATGTTACCCTTTATATTGAAAAAAGGAATCAGTTTAGGTCTATTTCGAAAGTATTTGGCAGTCAGTACTCCTTGGAGCAGTACTCTATATTCTCAAGTTTTTGTTTGCCATTTTAAGTTGGAAAGTTCGTTTATAAGATTGCTGATTAATTTGCTCAATTGATTTGTTTTAGTTTTAAAGTATTGTACTCTTTGTCTATTCCATTGTCGTCTGCAATAGTTTCGGTCTTTAATAAGCTGGAGGATGTGTGGTGGAAGAATTATTCTTTCGTTAGGGGTGACGTTTTTAAGGGGAACGTGCATCGATCTGGCTTCAAGTATTTTATGCGTTGTCATGTTTAAGGCTTCGACAATTTCTTGAGGATATTTGAATTATATGTTGTCATTGAAAGGTAGAAAGTGGTCATCCAGAAAGCTCTTATAGTTTGCCTGCCAGTTAGAATGGGTATAATCGAAATGTTTAGGCGGTTCGGCGAGTTCATACTGGAACCCAGAGATCACACAGAGCACTGGATAGTGGTCAGAGTTAAGTTCTTCGACAGTTGTTATATTTTGAATGCAAGAAGAGTTGGTGAGAAATAGGCCTAAGTAGCTTGGAGTACCGTAACGGTTATAATATGTTGGCTTATCTGGCCCGAAAATTGTAAGGTTATCCGAGTTGGAACATATATTGTGAAGAGTTCTACCACCTTAAGGCAGTACCAGGATTGGTAGCGGCTGTTTAAGTCACCTCCAATTATGAATGGGAGGAATCACGGGTCAGTTGAATTAAATCATTTCTATAATTGGAATCATTAGCATTTGGACAGTAGCAGCAATGAATTTTAAGTGAAGCAGTGGAATTTTTAAGTGAAATACTAATTGATTCTATGTTTTGAAGCTGCAAGCTTGGAATAATAAAGTGTTTTAGATGTTTTTTAACTAAGATAGCAACACCTCCACATCTAGCGTGCATTCGGTCATTACGATATAAATAGTAATTAGAAAAACTTACGGAAATATTTGGATTCAGGTGAGTTTCGGTGATTAACATGACGTCAATTTTATGTTTAGCGAGAAATGTTTCAAGTTCGATTTTTTTTCCTTTGGGAATGCTAGAATCCCAGTCGCAATTATGTATTTATGGGAGCCCAACATATTTTAAAGCAATTCCTGCCACCACCTTCAGCTGCTCAAATTTATTATTACAGTGTTGAATTTTAGTTACTATTTCACTAAAAATATTTAAAAGTTCATTACAGTTAAATCAGCTATGACTGTTACCTTGTAGAGTAGTAGCTGTAGAATTTAGTGCATCACGATAGTTTAACGTAGTAGTGTGGGGTGATGCATGAAAATTGTTAGTTAATGGTGGGAAGTTTCCATGAAGAAAATTTGTGTTCTGGTCTCTCCGAGCTGGTTGTTTTGAAGCTTTATCCTTGATAGATATGTTATGCCTGATGTTGATATATTCAGTTCGAGCTGGGCATCTTACATCGTTTGCTGGGTGATTGTTGCCACAATTTGCGCAGCAATGTTTAGCTGTTTCTTCCCTGACTGGGCAATTATTCAGGTTGTGATCTAGTGAACAGTATCCACATTTTGTTTTCATGTGACAATTGGATGAGCCATGACCGTAAAGATAGCATTGTGTAAGCTGATTTTGAGTGCGCCTGAAGCGCATATACATAAGATGTGTGAAATGTGTTTGATTGTTTTAAGCTGATTAAGACTTAGACACCCATGCTTAAATGAGACAATGTAAACGGTATTGTCATTACACTTTTGATGTTTTAGTTTTATAGGCGTAACGCTTATTGGTAGAAATCCATATGTTCTAATTTCATCAATTATTGTAGCTGGATCCATCTGAGGCAAACCATGAAGGACAAATTTAATTACTTTATTTTAATTCAGTGTAAATGAAAAAAATTGAGACGGCGTTGTACTTAGGTGGTCCAATACTTTTTTGTAATTCTTAATATTGTTTAACAAAAGTTTTATTCCTATGTGGGTAAATTTTAGGTTATAGTTTGATACCTGCAAATTCTTCAGTGAATTTTGAAGCTCTGCATATTCGACTTTGACAAATATAGGAGGTATGTGAACTTTTGTTGTTACAGTTGGCGTTTTGCTGGGCTGGTACGTTGGTTTGAAATGATTGTTTGGATTATTGAGATTTACGTTGGTTAATCCAGAAAAATTATTACTCAGCGGAATAGGTGATAACGGAGTGGTCGTGCTGGTTTGTGGATTTAATAAATCCATCCTGATATATTTACTACAATTGTTGCTTGAGATTGCAAATTCATTTGAGTCTAATTATTTTCTGCAGCAATAATGTGATTATTTTTTCACGTCACAATTAAATATTATAAATACCGTATGCACAATGTTTATTAATTAATAGAAAAAAAAAACAAGAATATTTAAAAAGAAAACACTTTTTAATAAATTTAATTTGATTTAATTTTAATAAAACAAATGAAGAACGAATTGAATGTTATTCGACGAGAATGTTACACTAACACCACGCATATTCGCGTACATGAAAATATTGAACGCCAGCTAATGAATGTGCCCGTTGCTGATAGAAGGCTTAAAAGAAGGAAGCCACTAGATTTTATATAATAATCAAGAGCACACTTAATAAAATAATGTAAATGGGACTAACCAATGGGTTAGACCCCAAAAAATGTGCTATAAATATGGTAAATTACTAACTGAGCTAGTTGTTCTATTATATTAATAAAAAAAAATTAATCGATTACGCCAGGTTTACATAAACGACATAGATTAAATAAAAGGTAATCTATTTTAGACAACGCGTAAAGGAAGAACCCTGAAATGTACTACCCTATGTAGATGTTAGTATTAAGAAACAAGAACTCCAAATGAATCGAGAACTATTCTCCTATAACACACTAGCTCAACGCTTATCTACATCGTATATTCTTCAAATTACAAAACATATAAGTATATGGTTGATAATGTGATATAAATATTATATAGATTTTTTTACACCAAAACTACATTCATAATTATTTTATTTTGCATAAACACAGCGAAAACAGTTTTTTGCGATTAAAAATAAAAATTATATTTCATTCGTAACAAATCATTCGTACACGTAACGTCGCACACATAAAGTCGAATGAAAAACAAAAAAAAATCATTTTAATTATAAAAAAATTTATATTTCTGTTATATTTCTTGTTTTTATTTTCATATAATTTTTTCAATTTAATTTAATTATGTTTTATTATAATAGGTAAGTTTTTTGTTAATTAAAATTAATTTTTTTTTTTAAAAACTAACCAAATAGAAAACAAATTTAATTATATTTCTTATATCAATTTTCTTTAAAAACCACTAAAATAAGGGACAGAAAATAGTTTGTTTTGATTTTGACGATTTGGATAAAAAATGAATTAATTTAATTTAATTTTTTTTTTGAGTGAATATTTTCGAGTGAAAATGTTTTTATTAATTTTTTATTTGTAAATAGAAAATTTTTAAAACAATTCAAATGTTTCTCTCTATTCTGTTAGGAATAAAATAGACAAAAAATATAAATCATTAGATTATTGGCGCTGATTAGAATTATTGTAATTTTTATTGAATTAAATAATTATTGTGTAGGAAATACTAATAATTAATTTTAAATAGAAAACGAACTTAGTTTTTAAGATTATGATTTTCACGTTAGGAAGAATAGTAAAATTGATTTTGATGGTGTTTTGTTTGTTTCTGTTAAACAATTTTATATAGTTTAATTTTGTTGTGATATGTTATTTTTGTTTTGTTGAAATAAGTTTTTAGAATAATTATTTTAATATTTTGATAAGTATGAGTAACTTTTTGACGAAATTGTTTAAGAAATCAAACATATAAATTTTTTTCGATGAAAAGTTTAGGTAAAATATTTTGTTGTTGGTTTGTGATACTATTATTGATGATATATTTTTAATTTATTTAATGGTAAATTTTGATTTAGATTTTCTTTAACGAATATACAAATTATTTTAAATTACGTAAATTTTTGAAAAAAAAAATCAAGAGGGAAAATTTTGAATTTTATTTTTAAATAAATCCGAAAAAACAGGGAAATATGTAAAAAAAAACTTTTAATTAAAATTATATAGTTGAGATGATTTAATTTAATTTTTTTATAAAGCAGCCAAAATCGTAGCCATACTAGCTTCTACTAAAGCTTTCGATTTGAAACATTCTGCACAAGCACAATTTACCTTTGCACAATTTACCTTTGCACAATTTACCTTAATATTTGTGTTCTTAATCTTTGATGCAATTTTTTGTATTAAGTGATAATTAAGTGTTTTGAGGAAAATCAATTTTACGCTAAAATGGAGAGTGAGTGAAAATATGTTTTTTTGATAGCAATTTTATTTTTGAACACAAGATTTTAATAGATTTTAAGTAATACCGGTCTGTTTCTAGATAAACGGATTTTGTTTGAATTTTCTTGGATTTTTTTGTTTTAGTTAAATTTTAGTAAAAAAATCTGCAACAGGTCTTCTAAATTTGATTAAAATATATGATCAGATTTAAAAATTCGGATTTATATAATTTGATTTTTAGGGTTCTGGTTTTTCATAACGAACTCTATTACGTAAAATGTGTTTGCCAATTATACCGACTTTCTCGTAAACCGTAAATCCTATGGTCCTAAAATTTGTGATGCGTATAAAAGTAACCTATCCTCAAGAGATGACGGGTAAAAAAATAATAAAGTGGTTTTCTTGTTTTAGAAAATAAATATATTTTGGTAGAGAGTCAAGTAGGGTATCGTATGAAAGTTCCACTTCAGAGTTGCTTAAAAATTTATTTTGGAATTTTACACCCAAACTTTTTTTGAATAATTTTGAATAATGACGTTTTCTGTTTGTTTGCATTCCTTGATTAGCTCCGAACCTAATTAATCGAAAATCGTAAAATGTATTCGGAATGAAAGAAAAATAAGTAAGTTTTTAATGAAAAATATATAAAAGTGTCATAAACTTAAAATTATATTTATTAACGAGGGAAGGGTTAAAAACACCATTTAAAACCCGATCAAGTGGGGTGTAATTTGAAAGAGCACTTGATTTTAGAAACATCACAATTTTTTTAGAATTTTGCGTTGCACAGTTTTTGAGTTATTGTTAAAAAAGTGCAAGTTTCAAACTGTTCCCCCCTCCTTGCTTTAACGTTGATTGACAGAACAATTTTAACAAATTCACAGGTAGTATGCTAAATTTTTACCGAAAATTATAGCGAAGTCTCAAATAATTATAGTTTTGTGTTTTGTATGGAAGTGGGTCATGGGTGGAAAAAATCCATATTTTTTATCCATATGAGTAAGAGAACATAAGCACATGAGTTAAAAGAGCACATAATTAAAGAAATATTGCAATTTTGTTTAGAAGTTTGGGGTGCACCCCAATCCCCCCCCCTGCGTAAAATTTTTTAAAATTCACAAAGACAGTTTGGTAGATTTTTAACGAAAATTATAACGAAGTCTCAAATAATTATATGTCTGTCTTTAGAGAATGGGAGTGGGGAAAGTGAAGAAAGCTTTTTTGACCCAAATGAGTTGGACGTCATTCGAAAAAGCACCTAATTTAAGAAACATTGAAATATTTCTAGAATTTTGTGATGCACAGTTTTTTGAGTTATTGTCAAAAAAATGTTGCTTTAAGACCGCCCTCCCCGGTACGTTTCGACGTTGACATAAAAATTTGAAAAAATTCACAGAGACAGCAGGTTTGGTAAATTTTATATTTCTGGTAATAATTATATTTGGTTTTAGGGGATGAGAGTAGAGAAGTTTAAAAAAGCTGTTTTGACCCAACCGACTTGGGCCATTTGAAAGAGCACATAATTTAAGCAACTTTGCAATTTTTTTGAGAATTTTGTAGTGCAGTTTGTGAGTTATTGATAAATAAGTGGAACTTTCAGACCGTTCACTCCCCTCCTACGTTCCGAAGTTGATTGACAGAAAAACTTTAAAAAATTCACAGAGATAAGAAGATTGGTAAATTTTTAACGAAAATTATAGCGAAGTCTTAAATTTAGTGTTTTTAGGGGATGGGACGGAACATGAGAAAAAGCTCTTTTGACCCAAATTAGTGGGGTGTCATTTGAAAGAGCACCTAATTTAAGAAACACTGCAATTTTTTTTAGAATTTTGCGTTACACAGTTATTTGAGTTATTGTCAAAAAAGGGTAATTTTTCACTTTAATATGCCCTTCTTTGATTAAACTGAATCTTTTATGTGTGATTAAGGTAGGCTTTCTGACCATATTTATTTAAGGATGTACATGGCGGTCGTCATCCGTTCTCTTGTTTTTAATCATTTAAACCTCAAATATCGCCATAAAGAAAGCAAAATAACTATTTATCTGGAATTTCTTTTACAATTTTGTTTTTGGATTTAGGATTCAAGCAAAAGAAACAAATTTGTTGAATGTCAACTTTTTCTGGTTCTAATAAAGAAGATAAAAAAGGACGATTTTCAGCCGAATTTATGCTGTGTTGCATACGATGTTGCATACGATGTTGCATAAAATAAAATAATATTTTTGGATGAAAATTGTAAAATTTCAATCAAAGGAGGCGAGTAGTATATTTTGATTTTAACTTCAACAATTGTTTGAAATTTTTGGTTTTAGCTGATTAAGTTCAATTCTGGGGAAATATAGGGTATATGGGGGTAGCTCGGATCGGATCGAGAGTGGTATAATTGTAAGGGTCTTGAGGAGACAAGCTCAAAACACGTGAAAAATTATCGCGGTCTCATCCCTGGAAAAAAATTTGAGTGTTTAAAGTTTAGCTTTTTTTATGCATTTTTGGCTAATATAGGGTATATGGGAGTAGCTCGGATCGTGTCGAGGGTGGTATCTTTTAAAGAAACGAAGAATTATACAACAAAATCCATCCCATTTTGGCTAATATAGGTTATCCGACCCGAATATACCCAATATGATCCGAGCTATTTATAAAGGATCATACTTTCAATTCTACATTGAAATGAATAAGGTTATATAATTATTCATTTTTATATTTACTATTTGCCAAGATTCTGCGACCTTGCAAACCTTCGATCAAAAATAGCCACCGTATCGGGGGTTGGGATGGGGGGAGGGGGCGGGGGGCTAAAAGGGGGCTAAAATTTTTAGTTTATCCTGCAAATTTAAAAACAAACATCTGTTTTTGTTGGTAAAAAATGGTGAGTTAAGTTGTTTTTCCCCTGTAAATTGGGTAAAAAAAAATGTTGCACATTCTTTTTAATTGATTTATATCGGCTGGGTTTGATATTCATTAAAATTGAATATACCAACTGAAAGCTTTTGTATTTCTTCAATATATAGCAGCACTAACTCGATTTCGAAAAAATGGACTTACGTTGTTTTTCCTCTGTACCCTTCATATGTTTAGGCTTATAACATAATTTCCTCTAGCTCATAACATAATTTTCTATTTTTTGTTCACTTGTGTGTAGTTAAATTATTGTTTTTATTTTATGGAGAGAAATTGACTTTTAATTAATTTGTGATCGTGATCACAAATGTATGTACTTTTTATTTACTCTTAAAAAATTAAGATACGCAGTTGTGGTTTTGAATCCTGAGAGATTGTTTAATATTCGACACAGTATATATATATAATACAGCAAATAGAGCAAATACTCCATTATTTTTTTTAAAAAAGTATAAATTATGTGTTCTTCAATTATCAGATAATATTAGCTAAGATTATAGAATATAGTGCGGTGACATGCTGTACTACGATCAAACAGATCTATCAGGATATGGAGAAGGTTGAACGAATGCAGGTATGCCAATATGTCTCCTTCTCTTATGAGTCAATGATGTACATCACGTGAGAAGGTGCGCTGAGATTCCAATTGACAGAATCTACATTAATCCATTTTTCTACCCCCGGTGTTTTCCCAATCTGCAGTTTTCTATGAGTATATCTGTCAATATTATAAAGTTCCTAAATCGTGAACATATTATTTGATCTTTTTGGTTCATACGACCTCTTAATTAATTTCTAGGACTGTCTTAGACCCGTGGCATTGCTTCACGCCTCAGACTTTCTTGTCTTTTTTTGGATGGAGCCTCTGCTTATTTTACAATATTGGTCAGGGTAGGTGTGTTTAAAAAATTAAACATTTTCTATTTTGATTTCAAAAAGTCAAATTTAAGGTGAAATTTAGAAGCAAGCAGTATTTGGTGCGCTCAATTTGACTGAAATGTTCAACTTGCCCCAAGTCTGATATGCGTACTACGTGTTTGCGATCATATGGACTCTATAGTACATACTTTACTTGTTTAAGTTTGTACTTGTTGTACACTAACCCATGTTGAGATTTTTAACTACGTTTATGAGCTCAATTGGATTTAAATCTTTTGGTGGTGTAAGTGTTCCCTTGTAAAAATAAAATATAGAAAAGGATAGGCATCGATAGATTCGTATTCTATTGTTTCCTATGCGGTTTTTGAATGAGAATTAATGGGTTTGAATCTGTTTTTCCGATAACAACGGATGCACTTTTATTTGCCATTTTTGGGCTATTAAACTGTGGAAGAGTCGCGGCGACGTGATAGTTATTTTTTTGGATATCGGTTTGATTTTTCTTGAATCTATTTTTTGAAATACATTTTAGTAAAGAAACCGTTAAAGGTAATTGTATCAGGATCGATAGACGGTTCTAAGCTTAATCTTTTTTAAAAATATATGATCAGTTCTGAGAAATTTATGTTTATGAAATTTGATTTTTTTGAGAGTCACGAATCTGTCAGTTCAAGTAGAACAGCAACCTAAAAGACTTTTGGGCTTTACTCTGGTCTCTGGATTTTTCGTACCCGTTGCTGACGGCGTACCCGTTACTGACAGTTTTTGGTAAGTTTTAGTAGCATGCTAGTTTTAAGTGAAATCACCATTTCAGGGTCGAAAGTGTAGCTTGGCTATCATAGACAACTTGTATATTTCATTATTGTAGTATCTTCTTTTATCATAAATACGAGCACAACTACTAACAGGTTTCAGGTAAAAAGTAAAAACACTGTTGATCAGTAAACTAGATGCTGGTATATCAACCGATTGTAGTTCTTAATACTGTCTCTAACCACTATTTTGGCCAAGTTTATCATAAAAATTTGAAATTTCCGTATACAACACTGTCACATTGTTCTAACGATTATGAAAACTTATTTTTCTGTTAAACCTTCGCAATCTTTGTTTTCGTCTAATTGCTCCTGACCCATTCAGATCCTTAATTTTAACACTTCTTGTTCACGTACGTCCTCTGCGCCGAACAAAATGGTGATATTCTGTTGAAAAAAATGTTCACATAATAACACCATTATAGTCCGTGAATTCTAGAATGACTATGTACCGTTGGTTTTAGCTCTGGAAACTTGAGGATCGTCATCGTTCAATTCTGCCTTTTTATTTGGTAGTGTCCTAATTTTATTCGTGCATCCTTTTGATTGAGTGCTGAAATTATTCGATCGTCATTGAAAACACTTTCGATTTTATTCAGAGATTCTGAGCAGAAGTGAAACGCATCAAACTTTCCAAACCGGAGCAGGACCGGGTAAGTTCAAATGCACCATATCTACTACGCCTGGGATAAAGTTTGTCTAAATAAAATACTTGTCAAATTTCATTAAAATTGAACTCTAAAAAAACGATTCAGCACGTCTATTCCGGCATTTCCCTGGGAATTGGGAATTGAGAAAAAAGTGCAATAAATGAAATAAAGAAATGTTTTCTAATACGAATTTGTTATTTCCCGCAGCACGGAATACTAGTTATGGAAAAATTGCTATAATTTATTTCTTAATTCCTATTTCACGATGTACCGGAATAAGGCTACTGTACGCCTATTCCGGCATTTCCTTGGGAATTGGGAATTGAGAAAAAACTGCAATAAATGAAATAAAGAAATATTTTCTAATACGAATTTGTTATTCCCCGCGACACGGAATACTAGTTAGGAAAAAATTGCTATAATTTATTTCTCAATTCCTATTTCACGATGTACCGGAATAGGGCTACTGGTAACAAAAGACAAAGGCATAAAAACCGATTGACCGTGTTTATTTAACCAAAATGAGGTTATGTTTGTTTTTTTCCAATATTAACCTTTCCATTCCCAGTTCTCAGAATAAACATGTAATTTGAATTTATCTGCTACAATCGGCACTTTTTCCGGATTTGAGAAATTTTTCAACTATAATTATAAGACGTTGTGGGTTTGGGTTGTTAAAACAGAATTTTTTGTCAGGACGAGGAGTGTGTCATACAAAACGTGATTTTTTCCATTCAAAACAATTAAACTTAAAATTTTTAAAAGCTATCAACTTATTATTGAAGATGTGTGTTTTATACAGGGTTGTTCGACTAATCTTTATAGTATTTTCTACGTTTCAAATATACGTATGGACTGGACACACTCATTGATAATTTTCTATGTATTTTTCAACAACGAATTTATTTGTTGTCAAGAGCGTTAAGATTGTAAAGCCATATTCAATGGCTGTACAATGACAAAAGCTCAGAAACGATGTACCTAAGCCCTTTTGTTTCTCTTGCTAAAAATACTATTCCAAGCTTAAATTTCTATTTTCTAATGTGAGAGAAGGAGGGAGCGAAAGAGAGGGAAAGATAAAGAGAGAGAAAGAGAGAGAGAGAGAGGAAGGGAGTGAGAGAGGGAGAGAGAGAGTGAGAGAGAGTGAGAGGGAGAGAGAGAGAGAGAGAGAGAGAGAGAGAGAGAGAGAGAGAGAGAGAGAGAGAGAGAGAGAGAGAGAGGGAGAGGGAGAGAGAGAGAGAGAGAGAGAGAGAGAGAGAGAGAGAGAGAGAGAGAGAGAGAGAGAGAGAGAGAGAGAGAGAGAGAGAGAGAGAGAGAGAGAGAGAGAGAGTTTTAGCTTGTTAATTGAAAACAAAAAATTTATTTACTTCTGTAGGTTCATGATAGTAATAACTAAAAATAAATCGTGTTATTGTTTAATTAATTTTTGAGGTTATTAAGGACTGCGGTAAATTATAAAATTATTCAAAAATAACAAATTAATTCGTAACAATTTACATGGAATAGCCTGCAAGGAGCTGAGTGATTCATTCGAATCTTTGCTAATTTTCAGCAACTTTTAATGGTCCATAAATTGGTGTATTATGTTTTTTTTCAAATCTTGTCCAGCTTTTACTTCTATAAGTTAGCACAGATCGAAAGTTTTTGCTATTTCTTGGACTATATTCAAGAAAATATCAAGGCTATGCAGATGAATTAAAGCATTCAAGAATTAGATTAGTTTAGTGTTTTGGGTCGCAACGTTATTTTTATTCTTGTGGCTTATAGTTACCGGGTCCTCCTCTGTTTTATTTGATGATTACCACACATTTTATAGTTCAAGAGATGTCTGTCATTGACGAGTCCGCTAACTTTTGCATCTGCCATTTTTCTCAATTCGGCCGCTTTTTCATTCGGCCAATGCACGCCGAAACATTACGATTGGATCTTGTAAATTTACTACTACAATTTTGTTTTTTTATTAATAGGGGGTGATGCTACAATGTCAATTGTCGGACTCGAAAATAGAAGACAAATTTCTGTCGGGCATGTTCCTCGGGCAATCGTAATGTTTCGGCGTTTGCCGAACAAAAAAACGGCCGAATCGAGAAAAATGGCAGGTATAAAAATTAGGGGATTCGTCAAGGACAGACGTAACTATCACGAAGTATCAAATATGTGGTTATCATCAAATGAAACCGGTGAGACCCTGCTCAAGTTTCGAATTTAATAATATGAGTGAAAATGCATCACCGTTTTGAACAATAGATTATAACTCAAAAGAATCAGGGAGTGACCTTTCGAGTACTGTTCTAGAGTATGATGCAACTTTGGAGTTTTACAAGTTATCTTGGAGATTTTTAAACAAAGCTATCATCTGCTTGGTTTTATGACGGGTTGGTGGTGGCTTCCAACAGCTCTTCTAGACTCATGTGAAATCTTGATCTGTTAGACGATGAAGGAAACTGTTGGTCAAAATTCAGCAGAGCAAAAAGAATCCCACTCATTTGCAGTTCAAATTTTACGTTGCATAGCCGTTTCTTTCCAAACCGATTCTTCTAAAGGAGTGATCAAACCATGAAATACAATTCATTTTCTCCGTTCTTTTTGCTAGTTTGCTCCTTTTTGCTTGTCTTTTAAAGAAAAGTATTTAAGTCTTTTGAAGAAAATTTACATCGTATTTACAACATTTACAACATGTATAACATTAAAGCAGTGATGGCGAACCAATGACTTGCGGGTAAATGAAGAAATTTTATATGTTTGATCGGCAACTTTAAGTTAAATTTAAAAATAAATCCAATTTAATTTGAAACGATTTTCAAAAATTGATCGCCATCATTGATTTTGTCTAGCTATCTCCAATCCATGCTTCCTACAGTTTCATGCACTGAATCCCAAAAATTATAAATATCAAATTTTCTCTTTATTCCTTCATATATGCTGTTTATCATTTCTATAAAATTTAGCTTCGTTTCTATACAATAGCTTAGAAACGATAACGTAAAAATTACATAATGGCACAAATTATCGTCTGATCTTATAAGTATAAAGCCAACGTAAAACTGAAAATAAAGTGCAAATCTTGTAATCGGTTTTAACTATAAATTTATATCACTTGCTCCGCTTTTTCGTATAATCTGTTTTTAAAAATTTCATCTCACGCGGATTGCAGCTTGTGATTAAGCAAGACTTGCTTGCTTGAAAATACAGTTTTTTGTATGTGGTCAGAATTGCGAATTCAAGCAATTTACTTTAATTGTGGTCTTTCGATTTATTGGAAAATCGAGGTGTTGATGTCTATTAAAGTCGATCTGATTCAGAGTGGAACTCTTGTTAGAAACTTATCCACTACTCAACACTTATGTATGACAATAAATCAATAATTGTTTTTTTATCATACGGTTGACAACTTTTAAACTTATTGACTAGTTCATCAGAACAACAAACTACTATCTTTACTTTTAAGAAATGAACAAGATCAAGTAATAAATTTTTAAAGAAAATGTTCACCAGAAAAATCATCATCAGGATCGAATTTGTTGAAACCTTCGGTACCAAGATGGCAGATATTCGTTTTATATCGATAGATATAAGTTTTAATTTTCGGTACTTCAAAGTTTTAAACAATAAATCAAATTAGTTTGATTTTTTTGTACATATCAAAAATAAAGTTTAAAATAACAATATTTGCTATAATAATATCTGTTTGTTTATTTATTAAACAGTTGTAGTTTTTTATATCATTTCGTTACGATTTACACTTTATTATTATTAAAAGCGATACATTTATTAATGCAAATTTACACCAAAATAATACTTTCGCGCGTAGAAAAAAGCATATTCGTCACTTCAAGTATTTCACAAAGTATTCGTAACTCCAAGTAGTCCAAAATAAATTTAGCGACCGATGAAGATTTTGATTCTTTTGCAAATACGCACCATGATAATATAGGAACAGTAAATTTAGATGTTTGATAGTTGAACATCTTAATCAAAGCGATTAAGATTTAAAGACCTGATTTGATTCTATAACCCAGCCCGGTCGTTACTCTGTCGGTAGTCATCTACATATATACCTAAAGAGGAGGAGCTACAGCCAGCTCCAGCTCACCTATATCCTAGAAGATTTAGTCTCCACGAGTCTCATCAAACGCTCCACTCATGCACTTTGGTACGTTCTAATAAATTTCGGTTTGAGTTACTGGGGTTTGTTAAAGCTCCCGACTTAGATCAATGGATTGTAGCAGTATTAACAAAATTTCCATACAGTTTTGCTTAGAGAAGATATAATCAGTTTTATTGCCTACAGCACTGTTATTCTATTTAAATTATTGTGTCTTGTCTTCCGTGGTGAGGTGAAAAGATTTTCAGTTACATCACATAACTGTTACAGTATCAAAATATTGATATTCATGAGATTTTCCTTGTTTTTGCTTATTGTTTTGACTAGAAATAACCCGTCAAAAATGATAACACAGTGACGCAGTAGGTAGATTTCTTCACCAAACAGATTTGTGTATAAATAAAATCGAATGTATCAAATAAGTGTAAATTAAAAATACCGAAAATATATACATATAAATTTTCTAAAATATCCAATAACATTTTTCTTGTTAATAACAAAGCACAAAACTAAAGCTTATTTCTTCATTTTTCAGTTAATTTGTTTTAACAGAATTGAAAAACAAAATAAAAACACCTATGAGTAAAATTAAACGAAAAATTAAAAATATAATAAAGGGTGTTCCAAAATTTACGCAATATTTGAATTAAATAGAAAACACAGTTTTTAGTCTTAAGTTAGGTTAGATTGTTATTTGATCATATCATAAAGTACATTGGATAAGGTTAATTATTCAATGGGCAAATGGTTTCCCCGGGTTCGCCGGCACTTACGCATATGAAGACACAAATATTTTGTGAATATAAGCAGAGTTTCTTGAAATTTGCAATTCTTGCTCACGTCGCCAAATTGATGTTCTGAGATTTTTATCAACACTGCTTCGATATTCCAGTCTTCCTGAATTTTTCAATTAATCTTTTCACAGTTGACGAACTTCGTTCATTCGTTCATTTTTTGTAATTTTCGAGCTGTGGCTGCAAAACTCATTATTTTTTAGATATTGTTTAATAATGAACCATTTTTACTAACTCTAAACTCTCAGCCGTCAAATTATTTTTCTGCTGTACAAATGGCGGCGTATTCAAATCTTGCATAATATTGGGACACTCTTTTATTTTATTTCGTTTTATTTTATTTTATGTTATATTATTTTATTATATTGCATTGTTTTTCTGCCGCTCATGTTGAATAGAGGAACTGGGGATGTCAACAAGTGTTCCTTACTTGTATTAATTTTTAATTCACTCAATTTTATGGTCAAGTGTCAATTGTACACTTAATTTAATCCAATTCCAATTTATTAACCATTTTGCCTAACTATCAGTTAGGTTAATTGGTTAATCAAAACCTATGAGCATATCGTCTCGTCCTTTAAGCATGTTAGTTCTTGGATGTTCCTTTGTATGTGATATAGAGTTACTACATTTGCTACATTTTAGTTTTGGGATAACATTGCCTATCAATACAAACAAAAATATAAATTTGCATCTGTTCTTGGATCTTGTATGAAAACTTATGGTTCATTGAAAATTACTTTGGTCTGCTTAAGTACGTCTTTCATTACACAATTTTCGAAATCTTACGCACATTTTTTTGGATTTCTAGATGTTTTAGATCATAATGAGTCTAAATAAGTAAAACAATGTATGTCCGTCTGTTGGCCGGTCGTCCGTCTGTTGGCCGGTCGTCCGTCGAGGTCAAATACTAGAAAACTATTAGTCCGATTTCAGAAATGTTTGCTTCGAAAAACACAATCATAAATTTTCAGAAGTGCAAGGATTACAAAAATCAAAACCTCTTAATGGAGTTATTGCACTCTCTTGCGAAACAATCTTATCATTTAAATTTGTTATAACTTTTAAAACAGTTTGTTATTTGCAGGTAGATTGAATTTGCACTGCGGAACTTTTTTAAGACGAAATAGGGGCACAGGAATATATATTACAAATGGTGAACGGCTGGCAACCCTAGAAAAGTCGTTAAAAATACTTATTTTTGTCGAGTCATGTATGAGAAGGCGCTAGCTCTGGCTTCCTTAATTGTTTATTAAAAACAATTTTCTTGCACAGTTGTTTTATAATTTCGAAATGTGCATTTTGCCATTTTATTCTTTCTTCGCTTGTGTTGGAAAAATTTGAAAACTTATAATGGTAGAAGCTGGTTTAGTTCTGGTATATATCTTACAAATCGAAAACTTTTTGTAAGATTAACAATATTTTTGTTACTTTAACAACAAAGTTTGTTTGTTGTAAAAGAAGTTGTTTTAGTTTAAAAGATGATTGGAAAAAATTTAGTGCATAAGCTTTACATTGAATTTCATTCAATCTTCATCTTTTTTTGCACACGAAATTCAGAAGTCTTTCAAAAGTAGCAAGTTTTTGCTTGTTTAGATGCTGAGCTTAGAGACTCTCCCTCTATATCGATTAGTTTTAGAGAGGAGACAGAAAATTTGCCTAGAATTATTTTTAGAATGTACTAGAAGGCGGAGAAGAATCCGCGCCTACTCCATAGTTGTCTGTTTTGTTCCTATTCCTAACTATGGATGTCGAATTTGAGCGAAGTCTTGGACATGCTAAGCACGGTTCTGGATCGATAAATTTTGTATTGATAGATATTCTGCTACAACATTACCATGTACCCCTGTGGGATCAGGTCCCATACAAGGTTGTAGAAATGGTTCAGTGATGGTTCATTACTGGCGACCAGTAATGCAACAATGGCCGAGTGGTAGCAATCATGACTAGCGTCACCTAGCATTATTAACATAGTTTTAATAGACGATATCTTCCGACAGTAAATGACTGCCACTCATGGGGCAGAGACAAAAATCAGCAATGGCCCTCTTAGAAGCCCCCCAAAAAAATCTTTTTGGTGAAAAAACACAAGGGCGTTTCTTTTTTTTTTAAATAAAAAGAACACGTGCCGCAAAATCATCGAAGTTGATTTTTTGATAAAATCATCGATTTTTTAAATATCGCTGCAATATGCAGATTTCAAACAAATCATAAAAAATATTAACTTTGGTTTTTTCTTTTTACGATTATATGTTGATTCTTTTTGTTCTATTGCAAAAGTAGAAAACTAGTACTTTTTCGTCATCATTTTTCGTTACGAAGATTTACAAGTTTTTTTCAAAATATCACCAGAAATATACTTATTTTGGATTTTTGAGATCAATTAAACTCAAGTAAGTAAAGAAGTAATTGGAATATTTTCAATTCAAAGGTATGGTTTGAAGCTTCTCAGAAAAAATACAATTCACATTTTACGTGTTTCGGATGGGATTCGAACCTACCCTCGTCAGTGCCCGGCTCGAATTCTTGGGCAGACACGCTATCGATTACGCCGTTGAGGCGATGACAATTTCAAAGTTGAAACATCTTCATCACTTAATTATTTTTTACTTAAGTTGAATTTTTCCACTGTCATTAGACTCCATATTATGGAAAATGCTTTTACATTATATGGGATTTTTTGCATTAAATTTCTAGACAATACTTTGTGTGAATTCATAGAATGGGGAACATTTCTATTCTAATTAACATCCTAAGTCACGATTGTATAGTTATTATTGATTGTTTCCAATCAATGTGAAATCAATGGCTGACACTTGGTCAATTTGTAGTCCTATATGTATTAACATTAGACTACATTAAGGGAATTTAAATTTATTTTGGATTTTTGAGATCAATTAAACTCAAGTAAGTAAGTAGAAATATCAAAAATAGAAAGTAGAAATATCAAAATCAGAAATATACGTTTTATACCAAAAATGACCATGACCTTTTTTGTAAAGAATTAAATTTTCTACAAATATATTTATATGATTTATTTTTAAATCTGCATATTTCTAGAGATATTTAATAAAATCTACGATTTTATCAAAAAATCAACTTCGATGATTTTGCGGCACGTGCTCAATTAATTTAAAAAAAAAAGGAAAAACCATTGTGTTTTTCACCAAAAAGAATTTTTTTTAGGGGATCTGAGAAAATTTAATTTTTAACGACCAGTCTATTGTACAGCTGGCCCATGATTGGATCTATAATGATTACTAGTATTGCAACAATGTTCGAGTACTGGCAAATATAACCCCATTAAAAAAAACAAACTATGTACTATATGTAAATTTCAATTATTAAATACAAAATAATTAAAATAAAATAAAAATGTATAAAAAATCTAAAAATCTTTCAGCCAAGAAGCGATAACTAAACTTTATGTGATACTTTTCATATAGTTAGAAAAGTATCACATAAAGTTTAAGATTTTTAAGATATCACTATAGTGAATTTTAACTCAATGACCTAGATCGGCCGATGCATGGTTGCAGGAATGGTATAATAACAATAGCCAAGTAATGTTAACCATTATTGGACCAGTGCTTGACGGTATTACAGAGTCAGGCAAACCCTGTTTGGGGTACCCATACAAATGGTTACTGCAATCTTTTGTAGAATTCAGCAGCAGTACCATACTAGCTTTGAATCGAAGTCGGACTTACGGCACATAAAATATCACAGTAGTTGATGGGGCAGGGTATGACTGTAAAAACTGTTGCAGAGGTGCCCATTGCTATCGGTCATCGGTTTAGCACTGGGCCTGACATATAGTCAGATATTTGGTTTGTTTTTGGCCAATAGACCAAAACTACGATTTACAATATAGGTTTTATTGTACTTTGAGAAAAATACAGTATCATTAAGGACTTAATCTCCAAGTTGCCGAAACAAGTTTCTGCAGACGAGAAAGTATCGTTTGCTTTCACAGAGATGTTTCTAGTTTCAGGTGTGAGCTCTTCTTGATATTAAAGACAACGTTATTCGTTTTTTGATGATTGACGGACAAACACTCCTTGTTGCACCAATTCATCACCAGAGTTAAGGATGGCTGATTAATGAGTTCGTTTACCAACCATAGAGTCATGTGTGCTTGCAGAAAAGCAACCAAACATGAATTTAGAGCTCAGGATCCAACCCTTACGTCTGAATAATATTTTTGTAGTAAAACTTTACCAATCAACGGCTGGCATGCCAATGCAACAAAAGACACTCAATAAGGTTTATAAATTGGAAAATCGCTCAATTAAGTTAAGTGATATACCTGCTGACAAAATTAAGAATCAATTCAAAAATTAGAAAACGATCAATCTGAAGCGACGGTTTTGGCACATAAAGGAGAATTTTTTTAATTTAAGCGAAGGTTCCCAGCTTTGTACCCTACAAAATGGAGAAAATCTCTTCCATTTTTGATTTTGGGAAGATCGAAGTTAGTAATTTTTTTATGAAAAAATATTTTCGTAAAAGACGAAATCTGGAATATTCTTGAGGGATATATTGGAATAAAATTTTCTTTTTCAAAATTTTGGGGCGTGATAGAATTGTATTAGTTCATAATAAATAAATTTGTTTTTATCCTAAATCTCTGTGTAAAACATTGTCGAATTTCTGTTTTTCTTATATTATAAGAAATAAAATTTATTTTTAATTTCTAAACTATAACTTTTTTTATTTTTATTATACTATCTTTAAGACAAAAGAAAGCAAGGAAAAACATATGCATACACACTCATATATCAAAAAAATTATTTTGAGTCAAATAAAATTCAATATTATCCTTTTAATTTATTCGATTAAAATAATTCAAAAATTTAATCAAATTGTTAAAACTATTTTTCAAAAACTACATGATTTCTTTGAAAATCACAAATAAAAATCGAAATTATACAAGACATAAAATTTGTAAATATAATATACATATTTATTTTTGATAAAACTTACAAACGAAAATCACAAAATAAAATTTAGAATATAGATTACTGATAAGTAAAATGTTTAAAATAATTTTTGTATTTAGTTTACATATTGATTCTAATAAAAATGGTACAATAAAATAAAATTATATGTACCAAAAAATTAAAAATTGAGTTCGACATTATTTCCCATCTCTGACCAACGAGACGCCATTTTAACATCACGTATATGTATACGGAATAGAGGGTATATGTCTCTAAATCGTAGAGCGAACAAAAAATTTGAATCTGAAAAATTAAATTTTTTTAATATTGTATTTATTTTAATTGTGGAAATACATTAATATGATTTTGTCTTAAACACTTGAATAAAATAAAATTCGCAAACAAATTTATTATTTAAAATTTGTTCAGTAATTAAATTACAAACGAACATTTTAATAACGTAAAACTTTAATAATTTTTAACATTTTTATTATTATATACACCCTCTAAAAAAATTACAAATGCGCTACCTAGTGCCTAAAATATAAACTAAATCGACCAATAAAAATTCATTATTTTGGTCACATGGTATATTTAGTCCAATCAGTGAAAGCAAACATTTTAATAGACCGACTATTCTTGACAAGCGTAGAAAAAAGTTTTTTTAACAGCCGCCATTTTAACAAATTGAGACTCGATAGATTTTTTTGGGATTTTAAAGTCGTTTTAATGGAATCTATTATTATAATAAATTAAAAAAATTAGAATTAATTAGTGTAAAAAGTGTTTTAGATTAATATAAAAACATAATTTATATAAAAATTATGATAAAGTGACGAATTATTTTGTGTTTAAATTTGCGCTCATTGTGAGATTATTTTCTCGGCAATAAAATATAAAAAAAAAATTCTCAGTCGACTATTTTCGATCGGTTGTTCATTTTTTTAACTTTGCTTTTTTCTAAAAAGAATATAAAAAATATACAGAAGAATTTTGAGTGATTTTCATGATAATGGCAAATGGTTGAGTTGACGGAGTGGTTTTTTGTAAAATAGAAAAATCTGTAATAAAGATTCAATAGTTTTTTTTTAAATTAAAAATAATTGTAAATAAATATGTGTTATGTATTAAAAAATAAACGGCGAACTAATAACAATGAAATAATAAATACATTATTTTTTAATATAAAAAATAAACATGTGGAACAAGAGAGAAACGAAAAATTAAGTGTAAATGTTAATACGGCGTTTGACGACGATATTTCACTTGTATTTTTCTTTGATCAAATTAAAATTGCTGTCTGATTTTATAATTACTGTTATAAATTGATTAATTTTCATCCTTAAAAAATATTTTATTTTTACTATTAATTAAAAAATTAAAAGTTATTTTGCTGTTTTACTACAAAAATTATACAACAAAAAAAAAATAAAAACAATTTATTTTCGTTATTAAAAAGAGAACAATAAATTAATTTTTAGTTTTCATATTATGGCCGATCATATGGAAGAGCCACCCCAGAAGAGGGTGAAGTTAAGAGGTGATCCTTATCAACAAGGACCGTCTGATCAATCAGGTAAATTATACATTTTTAATTAAATTTTAAAATATATATATTAAACCAATATAAACAGGTGGATTTGTATGTTTTCATTTTCTCTGTTTTAACTTCTAATAACGAAATGAGTGTTTTTTACTTGCATAAAATTAGTGATATTTTCGACCCAATATTTTCACTGTCAAATTGAGTAGTTTTTTGTTGTTAAACAAAAAACATATATTTTATTTTAATATTATATTTTAAAGACCACAATAAGATGTTTTATGGTCAAAATTAATAATATATTATTGTAATATATAAAATATGCTTGAAATAATTATTTCTGGAAGAGCCCTAAATCATTAATTGTGCAATTTGTTTGCTTCCATTAAGATTTTATTTTTTAATGTTTTGTTGAAAAAAGGATTTGTTGCAAAATGTTAAAAACATAAAATTGTCTTGGCTTTTCTAGATATTCTTTCGAGTATAGAATTGTTTGATTTAGAGGAGAATTTACCAGATGAGTTAATGTCAGAACGGGCTACATGGGGGGAACAAATGATGGGCAATAAACCACCTGCTCAAGGTCCTGGACCAGGAGGACCACCGCAAATGAATGGCGAAGATCCTGGAGTGGCAAATGTTGCACTGCAACGACAATTACAACAGCAACAGTTGGCGCATCATTTAATGCAGCAACAGGTACTAACTGTTGGTCGGATATTCAAATAAATCCAATACTAATTTACATTATTTCTTTTAACAAAGGGAAATAAATTGGTCGGTGGTGTAAATGCTTTGGGATTGGGTCAAGTTGGCAGCAAAAGTCCAAATCTCCAATCACCGCCTAATGTACAATCAAGTATTCCTAACAATCTTGGATCTATTCATTCAATGTCTATGTCTATTGCAAATAATGGTCCGCCTTTAAGTTCAATGCAAGGTATGGAATATATTTGTGCTATTTTGTAAATAGACACAAATATAAATATAATTGTTATTTCTATTTTATTCAGCTATTAATAGCGTCGCGCAGGGTAATAATGGAGGAGGAATGATAATGACAAATAGTAGTATAGGAGGACTGGGGGGAGGTGCTATGACTGGAGGTGGCCTTGTAGTAAATAGTGTTAAACAACAATCTCTTGCACCTGGACAATTAATGGGAGGACCTGGAAATCAGCAAGTAGGTAACATGCACCATGCAGGTCATCCAGGTAACATGCAAAATGGACCAATGATGAACACCAATAGAGTTGCCCCAATGCAACAAGGACAGCAGGGTCATATGGGACCACGAGTTCCTGGACCACATTTAATGGGTGGACCTCGAATGCAAGCTCCCAATATGCCTTTAGGTAAATTCCTAACAATATTGTATAAATATTTATTGCATTAACTTTTGTTACTTTCACATAGGAAATCAAATAAATAACATGAATGCCTCAGGTGGTCCATATGGTTATCCAAATCAACAAAATCAAAATTTAAATCTAGTAAATTCAGCAAATGTTTCTGCACAGCAAAATAAACTTATAATTGGTGTTGTGGCTCCACAGCAAAGGCTACCGCATATGGGAAATCGTATGAATAATCCTATGGCAGGAGGTGTTAATATGGGCCCAAATGTTGTAAATAATGAAGGTGGGATGGCATCTCAAGCTCAACCACCTGCTCCATCACCTGCACAACCTCAATCTGGCGCACCAACTGGAGCACAACCAAGACCTCAAACAGCTATCCAACAGAATCAAAATACTGGCAATATAAATCCACAAGGAACTACACCTCAAGCTAATCCAACCATGGCCGATCCAGAAAAAAGAAAATTGATCCAACAACAGTTAGTGCTTTTACTGCATGCCCATAAGTGTGCAAGACGAGAAAGTGAGAATCCCAATGTACCTAGTCGTTGTACATTACCGCATTGTAGAACTATGAAAGATGTCCTAACACATATGACTTCTTGTAAGGCTAATAAAGATTGTAATGTAACACATTGTTCTTCCTCCAGACAAATTATACAACATTGGAAGAATTGTGTTAGAACTGATTGTCCTGTGTGCTTACCGTTAAAACAGGCAGACAGAACAAAGAATATTAATCCAAATATGGCGAATAATAATGCCTCAGCAACCCCACCAGTTCAAGACAGTACAAATTCTATTCAACAGGGCAATAATGCACCGCAACAACAGCAACAACAATCACAGTTGCAACAGCAGCAGTCACAATCAAATCCACAAAATCCAGATATGCGGCGACCATATGAAATGAATATGAACCAAATATCGCAATCTACTACATCTTCAACAGCTAGCAGTAACATGCCTCTTAATACAACAACAATGCAAAATCAACAACAATCACAACAACCTGGTCATGGAGTAGGAGTGGGCGGAACAGTAGTACAACAAAGACAGCAATGCTTTCCGCTCAATGCGCCTAACATGAATCAGGTTGTAAGAGTTATTGTTCCGAATCAACCTTCACAACAACAAAACCAAAATATTATGTCCAACAACTTATTACTAAACTCAGATATGGCTAATAGTAATATTGGACATATTGTAGGTGCTCAAGGCTTAGGTAATAGTTCTGCGTCTACAATTAGTAACAATGGACCACAAACACAAAGTGGTGGACCATTAAATTCACAACAATCTCAAAATACTCAAAATCAACAACAAAATCAAGTTAATCAACCAAACATTCCGCAATCTGTAAATATACAACTGTTCGGGTTAAATAATGAAGGCACTGGTGCAATGCCTGGTCATCAATTATCCCAATTGCCTTTAGGTTTTCAAAATAGTCAAGTAACTCCAGTTACCGGAACCAAAGATTGGCATCATTCGGTTACACCGGATCTACGAAATCATTTAGTTCATAAATTAGTTCAAGCAATTTTTCCCACACCCGATCCGTCAACGATGCTAGATCGTCGTATGCACAATTTAGTTGCGTATGCTAAAAAAGTTGAAGGTGATATGTATGAAATGGCTAACTCACGATCAGAATATTATCATTTATTAGCAGAAAAAATTTATAAAATCCAAAAAGAATTGGAAGAGAAAAGACAAAAACGAAAAGCAGAGCAATTAATACAACAACAAAAGCAACAGTCAGGACCACCGGGAAGTTCAACACAACCGGTTAATATCCAACAATCACCACAATTACGTTCAATTGCTCCTGGAGTTTCAAATAGTGGTGGAATGATAGTCCCAATGGGACCACAAAACAATATGGGACCTCAAGGTATACAACGTCCAAATTTAGTAGGACAACAACAACCATGTTTAAGAAGCCATTCTCCTGGCATGGTTGGGTTAAACATAAATCAAAATCGAATGCAATTTCCAAATCAACAACCTCAGCATGGTGGTTTAGTGGTAGGACCTTCTGGTCCGAGTCCCAATGGCCAATCTTTATCTCAAAGCGGTGGTATGGTCGTGTCCGGAAATGCAGGATTATCACCATTTGGCAATCAAAATATCGGATCTCAATCATCCAATATGTCGTCCGCATCGAACCAATCTAATAATCAATTTAGCAATGCTAATGGACCAACTCAACTGTCTAATCAAAATGTAGCCCAAAATCAGTTAAATGATATTATGAAAGCTAGAATGAATGTCATGGCAGCTTCCGGAAAAGGCAATTTAAATTCTAATCAAATGCAACAATCTCAACCATCGCCTTTCAACTCAGGACAAATGTTTAATAATGGCAATAATAGTAATCGCATTGGACAAATGCCTCCCACGCCTACGGATTCAATGAGTGGAATCCCATCGGTTCCAGTTCCTAGTCCATCACCGAGCTTGTTGTCGAATGGTCCGATTCCAGTTAGTACGCCTAATCCGCCGAGTGTTTCATCCTTAATTCAACCAGTTCCAGAACCAACTCCACCTCCAACAATGTCTCCTTCAATAACACACACACCTACTAGTAGTAGTAGTAGTCATACATCTATTAGTAACCACATTTCCAGCTCAACCGGTATATTATCAGCTATGAGTAGTTTAGGAAAAGGTAATTTTATAATGATTTCTATTATATATATATACTAAGCATATATTTTTTCTATAATCTAGGACAATCGATGAGTCGTGGTCGCGATTTAGGTGGTGGTATTGGAATGTCTACCAAAAATATGGGTCTTGAGGCAGGATCGAAAGATGAATCTATGTCACCACAAAATGAATTAACAAAAGGAAAATTAGACATTAAAAGCGAAGATGATATTAAAAAAGAATTAGATGATTCTGAAAGTAATTTAAGTAATTTAGATATTGGTGGCAAAAATGCTGAATCGATGAAAATGAAAAGTGAATTAAAAACAGAACCGATGGACATGGATGGGAATTCAGATCATATAAAAGACGAAACACATATTAAGGATGAACCTATTTCACCAATGCAAACAGATGGTTTTAAAAGTGAAGTAAAACCTTTAGTTCCAGAGCCAATTCCATCTACTTCATTAGACAAAAAAAAGAAATGTTTATTTAAACCAGAGGAATTACGACAAGCTTTAATGCCTACGTTAGATAAGTTATGTAGGCAGGATCCAGAATCAATACCGTTTCGACAGCCGGTTGATCCTGGTGCATTAGGCATTCCAGATTATTTTGATATTGTCAAAAAACCGATGGACTTAAGTACTATACAATTAAAATTAAATACAGGACATTATACAGATCCATGGCAATATGTGGACGACGTTTGGTTGATGTTCGATAATGCATGGTTATATAATAGAAAAACTTCTCGAGTTTATCGATATTGTACCAAGGTAATTTATTGTAAAAAATTCAATTTACAAAAAAAATATTTATTTACGCTATTATTTTAGCTATCTGAGGTATTTGAATTAGAAATCGATCCAGTAATGCAAGCTCTAGGGTATTGTTGTGGACGAAAATATACTTTTAATCCTCAAGTGCTTTGTTGCTATGGAAAACAGTTATGTACAATTCCAAGAGATGCAAAATACTATAGCTATCAAAACAGGTAATGTGCATATATTATTTTCACATTTAATTAATTACCATATCTAAAATAATATTAACAAAATCTTTCATAAGTATGCTAGCACAATGTAAAATGTATGAAGAATTAATGTTATAATATATCACTTCTGCTTACCTGTGTTGTAGTTTGTTTGCAAATTTTCTTGCTTAAGTTGAGCTTTCTATCATCCTTAAAAGCTATTATTGTAATTTGAAGTATGATTTCTTGTTTACAACCTTTAATGTTTAAGACGCTTCAAAATTAAGTTACAGATATTATTTTCATTACTGTTCGTAATCGACAATGCCATATGTACAAATTCGTAAGAAAACAAAAATCACTGCAATTAAATTAAGTTTTGACATCAAAAATAACAGTAATTTTAGTCATTAAGCATCCTGATATTTCAGGTTTTTATAAACTAATGTAAGAGCTGGTCAAGCTTGTGTATAATTCAACCATATTTACACTTATCAGTCGAAAATCGTTTTTTTTTTCATTTTCAATTTTCCTTTTTTTCTTTAAAAGTATGAAAGTTTTATATCGGTGTATCTTTACTCCACTTTCGTTTGTGAATATTTCTTAAATTCGACCTTTACGCCCAAGAAAAATTGTATATTTGCCGATAATAAGTCAAAACAACAAAGTAAAAATATAAAATTGATTAACTTAATTTGTTGGAATTTTCTATCGTATATTTAATTATTTTCAAACCTAAATACATGTTAATTCTTATGAATTTCAACATTTTATTCTTGTATATGAAGAGCGGGGAACGATATTTTGCACCCCCAACTATATAAATGACATTGCGGATGGAAACATAACTGTATTTTCCATTTGGTCTTTGATTCTATTATTTTTAGTTTGCCTGTTTTTTTATATCATGTTGAATGAAGCTCATGGGATACGAGTTATATATGGAGGGCTCAGAATACAAGTGAACCAAGTCCATTTATTATTTTTTGTTGAGGCATAAGTTCAGGCATTTTGTTCAGGCATTTTGTCATTTGTTTAGCATATGCTGAACCACATATGCTTAAATAAATTTTATTCATAATTAAAAAAATGTTAATATGTAATTTTGTTATAAAGCTTTGACTTTAAACTTCTGTAGCACAAAAAAACACAAAATGGACTTGGTTCACTTGTATTCTGAGCCCTCCATATAAGTTACATTTTCGACTCGTCAGTGTTAAAAGTAATAAATTATAAGTATTTCCTAAATTTTACTTCTTGTAAAGTTTGTAGTACATAAAGGAAGAGACAGATGCATAAATTAATTTTGAAGTAAATGTTAAAATTAAACAAATGGATTGTTCATTTGTTGTGAAACCATGTTAAAAATTCCTTATAAACATTACCAATTATGGTGGATAGTAGATTTTATAACTAGTAAATTGCATGCATTTGTTCTAATTACAAAAGGGCCATTTGTGAAGTTGGCGTTTGGAAATTGCTCTACGTACGGTTTTTCCTACTACAGTCATCGAGATCAAAGGGAACTTTTCTTCGCAAATAATATCGACTGTTACCTAATTAGTATTGGAGATTCTGATAGAAAAAAATATGGAAGGGCTGAAATCTCAAACTCTGAGATATCAAGACTTCGGTCTGGGTTAAGGATTTTGATATAGTTTTCGGCAAAAAACTTTTATGATGACATTGTTTTTAGTTTTGGTCAGCGATGTATATTTAGCGTTTCGAGAAAATATTACAAAATCACAAATTCATATTTCTTTCAAAATTCCAAAAATATTGTAAAAATTAAATAAAATCAAAAATTTAAACTGTTTCCAAAATTCTAAAAATATTGCAAAAATTATAACAATATCAAAAATTGAAACTTTTTACAAAATTCCAAAAATTTGAAATTTTTCAAAATTCTAAAAATATTCCAAAAATTCTTACAAAATCAAAAATTGAAACTTTTTTTAAAATTCTAAAAATATATACATATATAAAGAATTCAAAAATTCTAAAAATATTGCAAAACTTATCAAAAGACAAAATCAAGTATTAAATTTTTTTCCGAAATTCTAAAAATTTCGCAAAAATTATTACAAAATCAAAAATACAAACTTTTTTCAAAATTTAAATAATATTTCAAAAACTATAACAAATTCAAAAATTTTCAATTACATTTACGTTCATTTACATTTACGTAATATTCCAAAAATTAGAATAAAATATTTTTTATAAATTCTAATAATATTCCAAAAGTTCAAACTTTTTTCAAAATTCTAAAAATATTGCAAAAATTATAACAATATCAAAAATTAAAATTTTTTACGAAATTCCAAAAATTATAATAAAATCAAAAATTTAAAGTTTTTCAAAATTCTAAAAATATTCCAAAAATTCTTACAAAATCAAAAATTGAAACTTTTTTTAAAATTCTAAAATTATATATAAAAAGAATAATATTTTTTTCAAAATTAAAAAATATTGCAAAAATTATAAGAAAAACAAAAATTAAAAGTTTTTCCAAAATTCTAAAAATATTGCAAAAATTATTACAACATCAAAAATACAAACTTTTTTTCAAAAATATAACAAATTCAAAAAAATTTCTATGTTCAATTTCTTTTCAATTACATTTACGTCATACAAACAGCGAAAATTTTGTTTGACAAACTTTTAATGCAATAATCTAGTTTTTGAGCTCACATACCAATCCCGACCATCCAGATTTCTCCACATTCTTTGTTCGTACTCATTAGGGTTGCACCGATTAATCGGTAGATAATCGGTAATCGGCAATTTTGCCGATTAATCGGTATCGGCTTTTTTGTCCGATTAATCGGACAAAAGACATGCGTTTTTGATTGTTTATTTCATTTTAAACACAACAAATACCAAATTCTAAAACACCATAGTCAGCCATAGTTAAAAACCTTTTTAAAAATGTATAAGATTGAGGGAGGGCTGTTTAAAAGTATGACAAATCTGTCTGAAAATTATATAAAAAATTGCGATGTTACTTAAATTAAAAGCTCTTTCAAATGACACTTCTCTAAAGTCTAAACTGTGTCATGAATGTTGGTTTCATCCATTCATAAATTCTTACTTGAGACATCATTGTATTTTTCATTGTAAACTTATTAATTTTCCTATCATTCCGAACTCGTAAGTTTTTCAGTCAATCAGGTTCGGAACAAAGCGAGAAATGCCACGGAAGGACTGCTATTAATCAAAATTATACAAAAAATGCGCGGTGTAAATTTCAAAAATAAATGTAGAAATACTGATGTACCGCCCTTTTATTTGATACGCTAGTTGGCTCGGTAAAAAATGTATATTTTTTATAGCCTTACATCGCATCCCTGCAAAACAAACAAAAACTTTATTTATGAATAACCACGCCATTTTGAGTGGACAGGTTAATTTTATACGCATCTTAAATTTCAGTCAGACCCATAGGGTTTGTAGTTTGAGATACTCGATATAATAGAAAAATCATGCATGCTTAAAAACATGCAGCATATCAGTCAGAAAGATTTCCAAACCAGTAAAAGCATGGTTCCGAGGGCTGAACAGTCTTTAAGGTTAATATTGCGAAGCACCCAGAAAATATATCGAAAGTAACCGAAAATAAATTTAAAAAGAGTTCAGAACTAGGGTACTATATAATTCAATTGGCAATAAAACATTCGTTTAGCTTAGAAACATGAAATATTCACTAAAGCTATTTTGTCTGGACTAGAGTGCTCTCAGTTTAATACGTTATAAGAAGTACAGTTTCTTTCAGATTGGAAAAACTCGATGTGTTAAAAAATTCGGTGCAAAGTTTCTCGTTCGGTCATTAATGGCAGTGTGGTTCTCGAAGTTTGCCATTCGTGGCTACTGTCTTATAAATACCTAAGTTTTTATTATTTCCATACCAGAGTAACCATGCTTGAAATAATGACAACGAATTCCTTCCCAAATATATGAATCCACCAAATGTGAGACAGTTCACTTATAGATATTGGGTAAAAAATAAGCAAGCAGGACTGCAGATTGTTTTACCTACAAATAGATAATAGTTGCCAGAAATTTGCAAAAAAGCACTTTCAACAGTTACAAAATTTTTTTATTTAAATATTGTCGAACTATTAATTAAAAAAACAAAAGCGACATTTGCATAATATTTTAAACTAAGGTTACAAGGCTTACCGATTTTGGTGGAATTGTCCCGAATTTTAAAGAAAAGTCCCGCGTTCTAATTAATAGTCTAATTAAAAAATTCTTTGTGTAGATTTGTTTTACTCATTTTCATCAAATAATCGGCAGCCGATTAATCGGTATCGGCCGATAAAGAAAGCCGATTAATCGGTAATCGGCAATTTCGCTTATCGGTGCAACACTAGTACTCATCATCACTTAAAATGAACGTTTTTTAAGCAAAAAATATGCATATTTCCTTGTTTTGACACACTTGACGATTTTTTGACACACTTCCACTACAGTTATCGAACACATCGGCCTTTCGGCTCTTACCATTGAGTAGACCTATTTTGAGAATTCAAAATTTTTCAAATCCCTTCAGCCGTTTTCTAGATTTCGTCGGTTGTGACGGCCGGCAGACAGACATATATTTTATAAAAGTCGAGAAATGCCAAAAAAAGTAGGGGTAAGAATTTCACTTTTAGCTCATGAATTTAATACTTAGGTCTTTCAGACCGAAGTAATATTGATGATTTCAATTTTTGGTCTAACTCTCGCAAAACTTAACTTTTAACTCAGTGCACCAACAAATTATTTTAGACTTAGCACAAGCAACATTATTAAAGTCACTTAGCACTACGATATAAAAATGGGAAGCTGGAAAGTCTTAAAGTTTGGAAAATATTAAAACCAACCAGAATAGTACCCACAATGTGGGATTATAAAAAACGGTGTGCATTACAAAAATCTGAAGTGGCAAACAAACAAGAATACTGTATACGAAACTCTAAAGTATACACTTGAAATTGGTTCGGTCATCAAGGTTGTGCATATTTTCCTTTAAGCCGCCGCAAAAACAGTTAAACAGGCTATTGACTTCTGCCCAATCCAAAATAGTTATAGGTTATTTCAATGTAAAAATTAAAACATATCAGTCCAAAATAAATAAGTAAAACAACGTCAAAAAATTAAATTATTATCATTATCCAATCAGATCGTTGGCAAATCCAATTGATCACTTATGATTTCTAAGTATCTCTGACGTTCGAACATACACATACCATCTTATAGGATAGTTTTATTTGTCATCTCTTTTATAGATAAGTGGCGAATACTTTGTATAGATATACTGAAATAATTTCAAACAGTATCGAAATAGATAATGTCCCTCATAAGGTTTTATTTATTTTCTCGGTCGAAGTTCAGTTGTAATGGAGAGTGAGACTTTTAAGTCGCTTGAGATTGAGCTAGAAAAATTGGTCTACAAATAATGAAAAAACCAAACATGAAGGTTTCCAGAAAGGCTGATAAAAAGATATGATGTGCGGCGATGAACGAATTAGGGGAGTTGAATATTTGAAATATTAAGGATGGAATGCTTTACTCACACAACATATAGATATATACTTATAGATATAAAAACTAGAATCGCTGCAATTAATTGAACTTTCTATTCAATTAAACCTCTTCTTGAATTACCGTATGTGCCAACTAGCACCAAACTCAAGAGATACAAAACTTTGATTTTTTTTTAATAAAATGTGTCGTATAGTTAATTAGGAATTACAATATGCATCACATCAACACAAAAACTTAAGACCAAGGTTCCAGAACAACATGAGTCTACGGTGTTGGACGCACTTTTGTTTGTTTTTTTTTTTTTTAAGATTGGATACTAAACAATAAATCAAGAGCAAAATGTCACAAGTAATCATTAGTGAGCAAGCCATTCCTTAGCTAAGATTGAAGGTGCTACCGTTGACCGAATACAGTTCAGCCGCCACCTTCCGTAAGACACTAGCTTTGGTAGTAATATCTCACTGTTATTGCCGTTGGTATGTGGTATCTCACTTTAACTCGCATGTCAATTGCAGGGACTAGACTGCGGTGTTGCCATATCACACCCGTAAATCAAAATAAAAAATATTTACAAATTAATTAAAACTGATCGGTTTTAATTGTATTGCGGTTGTATTAGACCGGCGATGATGCATGGGTCGCATTTCGATATAATTTTGAAATTAGGAACCTGCTTGAAGGTTCTGATATAATAGGTTGAATCCGCTCTAATAGAATTTCTTGGTTGGACATGTTCTACGTGCCGGCTCGCAGTTTGAAATAGGTAGTTTGCAACTGTGAGGTAGACCACGTCTATAATGGGACATAGACGTATTAAACGCCCTTAAGAGAAATAACCAATGTGACAACCGAAAAAAATTTTTATGACGATATATAAGGTGCATGGGAATCGCGTTTTTTATTTTATTTTGCTGTAAAAATTCTCCCTCCACAGTCGCTAATCAATGCTGTTTGTTACCATACTATTTAAAAAGAACATATGAATATTATTTAGTTAATTATTATTATTTTTACATTTTAATTAAATTGTCCATAAATAATTCAAAAATAAATTAACGTCATCTTCCCAAGAAAGATAAATTAACACTAACAAAATTATTTCATTCAATCAATTGACTCTCTTAACGGGTGTTCTACGACGGTTTATTCTAGTTAAGAAATTAGAAAATAGATGGCTTTTAAAAAATTACTTTCGTCACTAGGTACGAAAGTAATTTGTATAGGTTTTTTTATCACTGGTGACGAAAAAGAAATTTTCGATGCAATGAACAAACATCGAAAGTAGATTTTTTAAGTTTGGTAGTAGAAAAAAATTTGCTTTTTATAATACAGTAACTGAAAATAAAAATAGACCAAAAGCTCCGAATTCTTTGAACCGATCGATTTTTATAAAAATTGAACTCTTCCTACTCTTGACTTTAAAAGGGACATAAGCCCAACTATGCTTTTTATGTTTAAATGGTTTAAACGGACTCGTACATAAAAATATGTAGGTTTTTATGGATTTCCATCTTATTTAATTTTAGTCGAGTCAAATTAGCTTCAAAATCCGTAAAACTTCTAAGTCCTCAGGGACAGCTTCGATTTTGATGATTTTTTTTTTAAATGTGTGTTTTGCGCAGTTAAATATTTATATTGTTTAAATGATATAAACAAAATTTATGAACAAATAATTTTTTTTAATAAAATTTATGCAATAAAAGAATTGTTAAGTTCAAATTTATAGAAAATTTTATATAATAATAACATAAAAATATGGTATTATAAGAGTAGCAAAATATGTACAGGTACACGCTATGTCTAACTTCTGTATACATTAGTCATTAATATAGAGACTTTGCTGAGTTTTACGAACAGACACGTTTTCTGCTCCGAATTCTTTGTACCTTGTCCGATTAACATGAAATTTGGTGAGTAGTTTAGGAATGGCTCAAGGAACGAAAGTGGCATAGCGCTGATGTGCTCGAGGGGCGGAATATTTTTCACTCAAAATAACCCAAAAAATAGATAAAAGGACATATTTTAAGTATAAAATGTTATTTTTTTCGATAGATCGATATTTTTCGAGTTATTCGCGATTGAAAACTTATATTGTTCATTGAAAAATGCTTGGTTTTTGATAGTTTTTCGAAAATAACTCTTAAACCTAGCGTTCTATCAAAAATTTTGTAATCTACAAAAATTTTGTAATCAATTACAAAAATTTTGTAATCAATCAACCAAGAGATTGTTGTTTTTATGAGGGTTGTAGGTCCAAAATGAAGCAAGCTATGGCTCAATGACGAGACATTTTTTTTAACGACTTGGTTCGAAGAATTCAACGTTGAATAACGGAAAAGCAATGCATTTTTCGGACAAAACTGTCATACATTTTTTTAATGATTTTAAAGACCTTTAAAATGGGCGCTAGTTTAAGTCGTTCGCATTAAAACAACCAAGTTACGATGCAAAAACGGTGGGTAACTCGAATTCAAAATAGAAACTCAGCGTTAAAATCTCGTTCATTCCCAATAGAATTTATATTGACCATTGCCGCTTTACAACTAGTTTTATTTCAGTGTGACCTATGTGATCCAGAAGTTTTGCTAAATTAGAATACGTAATTTCCGAAAAAAGTAAGATAACAATGAAAAATGTGTTTTCAAATTTCCTAAGAAAGTACCTTCTGTTCAAAAGAACAAAAAAATTCCAGACAAAAACGTAGGTTTTTTCTTAACCAAAAATTGGTTTTAATTTGTTTTCTGTGGGATAAAAAATACCAAAGATATAACTGTTTCAAGTTTGCATTATAGTGCACGGATCACTCCTTTCGAGTCGTTCAACCCTTAACAATTTGAAGGTGAAGGGTTTAGGCATGTTGGACGATATATCATCTTATAGCCTTGAAAGTATCTATAAATCGGGGTGGTTATTTTGTAGCGTTATCTCACTAGGTGAGATAAAAAGTGAGATAAAATATTTGTCTTTGATCGATTATATTAGATAAAAGAAATCATTTAAACATAATTTTTTTATCTCACTATTTATCTCACCTAGTGAGATAACGCTACAAAATAACCACCCTGGATTTTAATAGAAGTTGTAACTTTAAAATTGAGAAAGTTATGTTACTATGAATCATACATTTTCCACTCATATAATTTAAATTAGATGAAAATAGGACTTTATTATTTTTGTGGGATTATGGAAATGCTTATTCATTATATGGGGACTTCTTTGCACTTTGATCATCGCATTGAAATTATCGAATTTCCTGAATTTAGAATTATATATCATATTTAAATGTAAAATAAATACAAAATCATTTATAATTGTTAACAATTTTTTTTTTACAATATTCGTATAATTTAAAAAATAAAAAAGATACAAATTTTTTAACTTATACTATTTAAAAGTTTATAAATACCGCGACAAAATTATTTCTCTCCATAAATTATGTTTATTATTTAAACAGTATAAAAATTTAATTACGCACATTGTAATGTTTCTGATTTCAAATAATATATAGAAACACATTTTAAAAAAAAATTCATCAAAATCGGAGCTGTCCCTGAGTACTTAGAAGTAAAAACCTAATTTGACTCGACTATTATAAAGAATAAAGCTTCTTTTATATTCTCGAACATAATTACTAAAAACCACCCCATGTGCCTTAGATAATAAATAAAAAACGACAATATTGTAAAAATGTTATTATGGAAAAAATAACATTTATTTTGAAACTATACATCATAATTCTGGCAGCTGTTACCGCAACATGTCTCCACATGTTGAGTTAAAATATAATCCGAGTCTTCAGCATCGACAAGAGAATCCGCATTCTTAAATAAAGTTAAAAAATTTGTTTTAAGTAACGATTCTGGTGAAGGCATACATAGAGTTTTCATTGGAACTAAAGGTCCTTCATTATTGATCCACTCCCAATTAGTCGACCAAACACGTTTATTGTAAGTCATATTGGGTTTGTAAAAAACCCTTGTAAGGTGTTGCACTGTTTTTTGTGGTAGCCTTTTTAAATATTTCATAGAGTATTTTCGAGATATGCTGATTTTCCTTTAATCACTGGGAAATTTTGCCTTTAACCACTTGAAATTGTCTTGTTCAGGAGACTCTTGATGATTTATTTCCCTAAAGCTATACATTAAGTTCTTGTGTATAGTTAAAATTCACTTGTATGAATTATTTATGAATTATTCAACAAAAATTTTTGTAGCTCTCGATGGCGTGATTGTAGAGCTCTTAGGGCTGCGTAATAAATTATTAACCTCTACATTTCTAACGTTCATCAATTCGAATTTTCAAATTATCTATCAACTTCTTATACTAATTCCTCAAACGTGAATTCTAATATTGTGTCAGTGCTCATAAGTGTTGAATCTTCTCTGCTAATATCCTCATTAGCTAATTTTACAAGTCTCATTTCCTTCTACCTAGTAAATCTGTTAACGCATCTAGCTGCATTTCATGAAACCGTGTGATCCGTATCCGCTTAAGTTTTACATGAAAAATGTGGTCCAACTTTATTTTTGTATCTCAGTTTGCATGTTAAAGTTAAGTGGATCCGGATCACACGGTTTCATGAAATACAGGTATTGTCATGAAAATCTAAATTAGTCTTAAATTGCAAGAAAGTCTTATCTTTATCAATCAAGCATTGCTCGGATTGAGTTCCAGCGAGTCTTTTAGTTCAATCATGTCGAGAGTACTTAAACTGAAAATTCGAATGAATCTGATGAAGGCTAACTCCGAAATATTTTCGTCCTCTTAAAGTAGTGTCGATGAGATGACAGTCATGCTAAACTTGGCAACTTTTAATTTAATTGTGTCTATCATTTTTTCCTCTTTTCATCAAATTCTTCGTGCAAAAGTATTATTTTAATTAGCGGGCAGTTTAAATCCATCTCAAGCTATTGACTGACTAATGTATTTATTTCTGGTGATGGCTTAGATCAAAATGCCATCAGTATTCAAATCAGATATAATTTCTTTAAAAGTCTTTGACTCTAAAAAATCACCAATAGTTTTTTGTCTCTTCTCGCTTCTTTTCTTTAAGTCATATACTTTCGATTCTTTGAGTCATATACTTCCCTGAGCACTTGGTTATTACTTATTTACAACGCTGACAATATATTTTCTCGGATACTAACATTTTCTGAAAATGGTTGACGTTTTACTTTTTGTATTGTCTCTTTTTCACCGAGAGAATATGGTAGAGTACAAATATAAAACTGTAACGTTTTGTTCAACATAAAATTGCTTGGTTGAAACGCATTAGAATATTCAAATAAAATTTAATCGTTACGACGAACACATGGAAAAATATTGCGACGCTGATGCATAGGCTGACTTCACCACAGCTCTGAAAACATCGTGTTCTGGATATATAGTGAGCTAACATCCATCAAACACTTTAATAAAAGACTAACCAATGTTATAGATTTCGCGTAGTTCTATCTAATTATAATAATATTAAAGAAAGCAGTTGTATCACAACAAACATAATTTCTGTTGTACGAGAAAAAGTAAAAAAATTTTAACCGGAATTTGGGATGCAGAACTGTTGTGAACCGTACTAAATGCTTATGTCCCAAGTTTCATCCAATTCGATTATCAGGTACAGATGTTATTAAGCTTTAAAATAAACGGGTGCTCAGGAGACCCCCACCACTTCACTATCGCTCAAAAACTAATCAGTTCCTTGCCATACATATTTGCATCTTTTTCCAAAGTGTCATCAAAACTCATTCACGAACGAATGTTGTGACAAACAACAAACATAAAAAACCCAACAAACATAAAAAACATGGTGGAAAAAACCAACTGTTGTATGGTAGACCCCCAACCCTTCATCTAATGTACTCCAAAAGCTGATAAAATCTTTCTCATGTTACTTGAAAGCTTTTTCCAACGTTTCATAAAAATCGAACGGTAATTGTAGGCTACAGTAGGGATAATCACTTGGAAAAAAAATTTTTAACCGGAAGTTAGTATGCAGAAATATTAGAAACAGTACTAAAACCTTATATACCAAGTTTCCATAAGATCATAATCCGGGATTAGAAGTTATTTTAGATTTAAACTTAGAGGTGTTCGGGAGACCCCTCGCCATTTTGTCCAAATTTGAAATGTATCCAGATCTTCCATGTTCAAGTGAACCTGGATCATTTGCCAAAGTTTCATCGAGATCCTATGCAGGAATGTCACCCACCCACACACAGACGTACACCAGAATTTTTTTTGGCTATTTAGATAGAGAATGGTTCAAACCAAAAGAAAAAACAAAATTTGTGGTATTTAAGATTTTTTTTTCTCGATAGATTGCATTACTTCACACAATTTAAAATTGTGGTGAAGTAAAGATGAATTTCGCGTTTTCATTTTTTTTTTTTGCGAGAATTCAAATTTAAATTTAAAAACACAAAAAACAGCCTTCCAAGAACAGGTGTTTTCTGTTTTTGATTTTTTTCCAAAAAACTGCAAAATCCACACTTTAATTAATATGCCTATCAATTACAAAATATTACATTAATAAAATGGTCTGAAAAAATTTTAATCCTACAAGTCTGATAAACCTGCATCAAAACCTTTGCATCGGTAATCAACGAATTTTCGATCTTTGATGATTTATCATAAAATTCGATGATTTCGGTATGTTGGACAAAAATCATATGCAATAATTTTTCGATTCGATAGATGAAGAAGGTGATGTGATGATTTAGTGATACCCAACATTTTACTCTGCATATTTTTACCGCAATATTCGAGACACCCTATGATCGATGGGTTTCAATCCTGAGCAACTTGAAATTTATAAACTAAAATAATTTTAGAATGATAGGACCAAAATAATTTTAGAATGATAGGAAATGCTATAAATTAAATATTAATCTAAAATAAAAAGCGGTAGTATGACCTCTAACAAAACCAAGGTTGTACAAACAATTTTTTTTTATAAAAAGTGTTGTGTTATAGGAATTACATTATGTGTCACAACAACACAGATACTTTTTAAGATATTGCACAAACTGGTGTATTTTTGAACCGTTCTTTAACTAATAATCGAAAACAAAAATCTATTGACAAATATACATTTGTTCTATACAAATATATAGAACTTTCTCATTTTACGTACTAGCGTAATGGTCCTGAGCCTGACGGATGGATTCTTCATTCAACGATAGCACTCTCAATCCTAGTAATGAAGTATTGCTTGGTGATGCCGCACTAATGCTTGCTCGAAGAAGTGAGTCATATTATTACTGTATATGTGGGTTATTATAACCAATGATCGAGGAATGTGCCACTAGCTTGATTATTGGGTAACCTCATCTTAAATTTGTTTTTCCATTCTTTAAAAAACAAATGATCCATGTTTTTGTCAGGTCTACGTTTAAACAGTTGTGACACTTTGCAATTCCTACTACACAACATTTGTTATTAAAAAGAAATCAAATTGCATTTTCTTAAAAACAAAGACACGTTAAAAATCTTTGTTTTATTTATTTGATGTTCTTACATATTGCATTGTGTATTTTATTTATTCTCTTAACATCTAAAAAGCATGTCATTTTACTACTAACAGTTTTTAGATTATTAAAAACCTAATTTACCCTAATATTTATTCAAAATTAATTAAAGAAATGCATTTCAACCGTACATTTGATTAATTTAAATATTTTATTTTCTATTTTTGTTCGTAAACGCTATACTTCAATATTAATATGCACAAACAAAACAAACATTAATAAAATACAAACCTTTATGGCATTTGTTCTTCATTTGTTTTCATATTAAAATTATAACATTGGGATTCATCAACTCATATAATTTTAAAATGGCTTTATTTGTTGTTAATTGATATTCAACCTGTGAATTGTAAAAAATCCTCCTGCTTACTTACTGTATACTATACACCGCAATTAATATAATAACTGTATATGTATATAATAAATCGAATATAATAGTCTAAGAGCATATGGTGTTGTATCTGACAGATATACCTTCTGCCAAAAATGTTTCAACGATATACCAGGGGACACGGTGACGCTGGGTGATGATCCTCTTCAATCTCAAACGTAAGTTAAACATTTAACCAGTTTTTATTAAAACTGACTCTTTTTAATGGAAAAAAATTCAATTTTTTTAGACAAATTAAAAAGGATCAATTTAAAGAAATGAAAAATGATCATCTTGAATTAGAACCCTTTGTTGATTGTATGGAGTGTGGTAGAAAACAGCATCAAATATGTGTTCTCTATTTAGAAACAATATGGCCAGGCGGTTTTGTATGTGATAGTTGTATGAAAAAGAAAGGTGCTAAAAGGAAAGATAATAAATTTAATGCCAAACGTTTGCCTACAACCAAACTAGGTATATACATTGAAACTAGGGTAAATAATTTCTTAAAGAAAAAAGAGGCTGGTGCTGGAGAGGTTCATATACGTGTTGTATCAAGTTCAGATAAAATGGTGGAAGTAAAACCTGGAATGAGAAGTCGGTTTGTTGAAAATAATGAAATGTGTGCAGATTTTCCATATCGTGCCAAAGCATTATTTGCATTTGAAGAAATGGATGGAATAGATGTTTGTTTTTTTGGAATGCATGTTCAAGAATATGGATCAGAATGCTCTCAACCGAATACAAGGCGGGTATATATAGCATATTTAGATTCCGTTCATTTCTTCAGACCACGACAATATCGAACAGCAGTTTATCATGAAATATTATTAGGATATATGGATTATGTGAAACAATTAGGATATACAATGGCCCATATTTGGGCTTGTCCACCATCAGAAGGTGATGATTATATTTTTCATTGCCATCCACCTGACCAAAAAATCCCTAAACCTAAAAGGTTGCAAGAATGGTATAAAAAGATGTTAGACAAAGGTATGATTGAAAGAATAATTCAAGATTACAAAGATATATTGAAGCAAGCAATGGAAGATAAATTAACTTCAGCAGCCGAATTGCCTTATTTCGAAGGTGATTTCTGGCCTAATGTTCTTGAAGAAAGTATAAAAGAATTAGACCAGGAAGAGGAAGAAAAACGGAAATTAGCTGAAGCAGCAGAAGCTGCTGCAAACGCGGTACTTATTCGATTAAAATTTCTTCTAAGCTTATTTTTATAATATTTTGTTTTTTTCTCATAGAATTTTTTACTAAATGATGATAGTGAACCATGTGGTGATGGCAAGAAAAAGGGACAAAAAAAGAAAACAAATAAATCAAAAGCAGCGCAAAGAAAAAACAGTAAAAAATCTAGTGAACAACAAAATGGCAATGATCTCAGTGCAAAAATTTTCGCAACGATGGAAAAACATAAAGAAGTGTTTTTTGTAATTCGACTACATTCAGCACAATCTGCTGCCAGTTTAGCAGTATGTATCTTAATAATTTTTATTTGAGTTAATGAGTTTAATAATTTAATATTTTATTTAGCCTATTCAAGATCCAGATCCCTTAATGAATTGTGATTTGATGGATGGACGAGATGCTTTTTTAACAATGGCCCGAGATAAACATTTCGAGTTTTCTTCGTTGCGTCGAGCACAGTTTAGTACTTTATGTATGTTATACGAACTACATAATCAAGGACAAGACAAATTTGTATATACCTGCAATCATTGTAAAAATCATGTTGAAACCCGATATCATTGTACAGTGTGTGAAGTAAGTTGTTTTGTTGTTTTAACTGATTCGGCGAATTTACTCATATCCTTTTCTTCAGGATTTCGATTTATGTACTGGATGCAAAGAAAAAATTGGTCATGAACATAAAATGGAGAAACTTATTGGCCTGGATTTGGATGTTGGATCTTCGCCAACTGATACAATGAAACAGACTAATCCTCAAGAAGCTAGAAAACAATCAATACAACGTTGCATCCAATCTTTGGTTCATGCGTGTCAATGCCGGGATGCAAATTGTCGTTTACCTTCATGTCAAAAAATGAAACGAGTAGTTTCACATACCAAAAATTGCAAACGAAAGACAAATGGTGGCTGTCCTATTTGCAAACAATTAATAGCCTTATGTTGCTATCATGCTAAACATTGTCAAGAAGCTAAATGTCCGGTACCATTCTGTCCAAATATTAAACATAAATTAAAACAACAGCAATTACAACAACGGTTAGTTTGATTATTTATTAATTTGTGTACGTTTATTTATTTTTAATAAATTTCATATTGTTTCAGAGTTCAACAAGCACAATTATTGCGTCGACGTATGGCTGTAATGAATAACAGATCAATGGGTCCAACGTCTAGTGGGCTTCAATCAACTCCTTCTGTTCCAGCTCTTCCAAACACTGTTGGTGGTAATCCTGGTAGTGTAGGTGGAATGAGTCCAAACGCAACACCTTCACCTGTGTCAGTTATGAGCAATATGGGAAGTCCTCATCCACCTGGACTAGGGTTGAAACCCGGCACACAGACACCACCAGCAAATGTCTTGCAAGTCGTTAAACAGGTATGTTTACAATTTTTGTCTTATATGTTTTAAGTTTATTTTTGTTTGTTTTAGTAGTAAAAATTAGGACTATCAGACCGAAGTAATAATATTAGCTATGTTACCATTTAATCGCAGATTTCAAAATAAAACTAGTAAAATTTAATTTCACACAATTTATATATAATAATTGATAATTAATAGGTTCAAGAAGAAGCAGCTAGACAACATGGTGGGGGTGGTTTTGGAAAAGTAACGCCAACAAGTGGGTCAATGCCGCCCCCGGTAATGCAAAGAACAATGAGTGGTCATATGGGACCAATGAATCAACAACAACCTCCAATGACTGTGATGGGTGGACAAAATCCTGGTGGTAGCTTACTTCCTATTGAGCAATGGGGACCTAGATATCCTAATAATGGGCCTAATCCTCAAGTTCTAAGACCGCCGAATCAAAATCAACTACTACCTCAGCAACAAATGGCACCACAACAATCTGTATGAGTTATTTATTTATCATTACAAACATATTGCTAAACATTTTTTTCCACTTCATAGCAAATAATGGGAATAGTGCAAGGAGGTGGTCCTAATCAAATGATCGGGGGAATGAGACCAAACGTACAAGCTGTAATCCAACAACAGCAGCAACCAAATCCATCACAAAATAACCAACAACCAAAACAAGCACTTCAACAATTAATGCAAACTTTAAAAAATCCACAATCAGGGCCAGAACATCAAAACCAAATATTGCAAATATTGAAATCAAATCCTCAATTAATGGCAGCATTTATAAAGCAAAGACAGGTAAATTCTATTCATGATTTATAATTTTTTTTTATATAATTAATGTTTTATTGTTACAACAGCAAAGTCAAAATGCCGCTGGTGGTGGTGTTCCTCAACAACAAAGTGGTCATCTTCAACATATGATCGGTCATCAACCACAACAACAGCAGCAACAAGTCGTTGTACAAGGTCCTCCTGTACAAGCTCCACCGAATAGAATGCAAAACGCTATGTTAGGACAACCAGGACCCAATCCACAACAACAAGGACCGGTAAGTACATATTTTTGGAAAAAATTATTTAGAACTCGAAACAAAAACTAATTTTTATTTGACCTTATTTTAAAACTAAAAATTAGTTTATTTCATACTGATATCTAAAACGACATTTTTCGGATTATTTATAGTACAAAAAGTTGAACTTTAATGTCCTAGGACTTTATAAAATTCAACTTTTTTAAGCAAAATTTAAAACTCATTTCTTTTTATTTTAATAAATTTCCAGTATGAAATAAAATTTTGTATTTACCTAAAACGAAAAGTGTTTTTAAAGGTACTCACTAGTAATTTTGGCCTCGACTAGACGCCTCGGCCGTAAACAACTAGCTCGTACTTTAAAGTTTCACTTTTCGTTCTAGATAAATAAATAACTATTAAATGATTGAAAAATTATAAATTATAAATAAATAAAAATTATATATAAAAAACAAAATGAATACTTTGTAGTAACAGAATATTTATAGTTGAATCATTTTTAATGAATTTGCAACTATGTAATTGAGTTTTGCCTCCGTATATTAAAAGATGGCTATTGCCTTCGAGATGAATTTACAATAAAATTATAGAAAACTATAATTCTTGATATTGCTTGCGATGAAACGAGCTTTCATATAGTTCTATAGCTGGGTTTGTTTGCAAAGACTGCGTAACATGACCAAGAAATATACTACTAACTGTATTGGAAACCCAATTTTAATTTTCCTCGTGCAAATTTTTCTAAAAAAATTGTGTTCCTATTACGAAATGTTGGCCCTATGTCACATTTTATTATATGATAGGATTTTTTGCTTAGTTATACATTTAAAAAAAAACAATAAATACAAAAAACAAATATTTGCGTTAATTAAATCCTTAGTTAGCTTAGTTTTCTCTCCGGCTTTTTTTATTTATTCCAAGGCTTTGTTGAAAATTGCTAGCAACATCGTAAAAGCTGTGGCTTCTAGGCCAAAAAAGCAGCAGTTTCTTTGGCGTTTCGATGATGCTGTAGTCAAATGTTTTCTTTTAAATAATAAGCAGACGAAATTTTTCGATTTTTGGTCAATTTGATAAATTTTAAATACATCTAAAAACAACTTTTGACTGTCTCCAGATCAAAGACCAGGTTATCCAACGACAGTTCAATATGCATGAGTGGTGAACAAATAGATGAATGTGAAACTTTTTATTTAAAAGGTGTTCAAGATTCAAATTAGATAGAGTACGTCTCGAAATATTAGGCTCCTCAATAGATGCGCTACATGTTTCACTCCATATTTGTAAGTCCTAAATTCGTTTCTGTAGTATGGTTGTCAAGTGAGAGAGTACTGCATTGTTTGCATTCTCATCTTGGACTATTAAACGCGCTTTATACGAATTGTGGGTGATCAAAATTTGACATTAAATCTTGATTCCTTACGACACCGCTGTCATAAATATCGTCACCGACGGTGCTGTGGTTAAAACACATATAACGCCCCAAACACATTGTCCTCATTTGATTCGATTATAATTCCTATTACGCAAGACTTAATTAAAAAAAATCTAGCCACATAAAATTGAGATATACAGTTGAACTTCTCTCGATAATTTCCCGAATTCAAAATAATTTTTAAAATTTCATCGCCTGTAGGTACTTTACCATTTACTTGCTTGTTGCTGCGACATTTATTTCATGTACTGTGTGGTAAAAGACGAAACTTTACTAATTTGACGGTTGAGGTTTTTAATGCAACTTTTTGCTAGCTTATATAGGAAGCCGTTTGATACAAGAAATGTCAGCTTTCCAAATAATTGATATGCTGTTCTTGAATCAGAGATTATTCAAGGACCTAAAGCATTGTTACGGGTAGCGAAATCCGAAATTCGACGTCCACGCCGTGCTGCCTGGTAATGCTGAAATAATTAGTTTGGTGTATTGGAGACAAGCAGAGTAAAACTGCTTAGTCAATGACGCTACACCACGGCGAATTGGCGCCTTACAACCAATGCGACTCAAGCGTCTGTTCTCCATGTCAGGAGCGGCTTGGAGCGGGCGTCTGTCTTGGATCAAGCGGCTCGCTATATAAACGTGTAAAAAGGTTGTTTCTGGTGACCTTAATATGCAGAACGAACCCATTTACAAAAATTTGGGTCGGGTCTAAGGTTAACACCCTAACCCCGGAAAAAAAACTTTGCTAAATTTGGAAATCAGAAAGAGAATAACAGACCCGGATTTCAACCACCGAATCGGAACGTGGAGCGTGCGCAGCCTGTGCGCTCCTGATGCTCTTATACGTCTAGAAACAGAGGCTGAGAGGTATAGGATAGATATTATTGCTCTGCAAAAAATTAGACAGCCGATAATCGTCATCCTGCTCGAAGAGAATTTGGAACTGGTTTTCTTGTTGGTGCACGCATACAAGAAACCGTGATGAAATTCATCCCGGTCAATGAGAGGATCTGTAGGTAGCAGATCCTCTCACTGACCGGGATGAATTTCATCACGGTGTACGCGGTACATATAACAATATTTCTTTTATTGCCGTGCATGCACCTACTGAAGCTAAGACCGTCGACGGCGGCAGGATAAGTTCTACAATCTACATAGCATTGGAAGAGGTTATGAATTAAACACCAACACGCGACTTCCTAATGGTTCTTGGTGACTTTAATGGGCAGGTTGGAAGAGATATCTCTTATGGAAATGTGGTGGGTCCCAACAGCCTGCATTTGAATTCGAATGATAATGGTGAGAGAATGACTGAGTTTGCATTATCAAATAATTTGAGAATTGCCAGTACGTTCTTTATGCATCGATCGATTCATAAACAGACTTGGGTCTCACCGAATGGAAACACTCGAAATCAAATTGATCACATTCTAGTAACAGCACGTTTCTTTTCGAGCGTTCGGGATGTGCGATCCTTCAGAGGTGCATACATTGGAAGTGACCACTTCCTTGTATGTGCTACGATAAGGTTTCACTTCCCAAACCCAAGCATTCCAAAATTCAATCAACGGAAACGTTTTAACATCTCATCATTAAAGAATGCTGAAACGGAAGAGAGATATCGAAACCATATTGCCGAAACAATGAATAAATCAGAAACCATTAATGGAGACGTCGATAAGTCATGGTATTTGCTCAAAGATGTTGTTTTAAGCGCTGCTGAGGGAATACTTGGAGACCGCAGAACCACTCCCAGAAATCATGGATGGATTAAGCATGCCTTGACGCTATCCAATACAAAAGAGATTGCTATCTGAAATGTCTACAAGGACGCAACACCAGGTCCACGAAGGAGAAACATAAACTGGCAAGACAAGTCGTTACAAAACTATGTAGACGAACGAAGAGAGAATGGTGGAAGAGACAGTGTGAGGAGATTGAAAGCTTCAATAAGGAACATCAATCGCGTAACTTCTTTCAATAGGTTAAAACCTTAAAGAAGGGCCCTCAAGCTAGATCGACTGCTATTCAAAACGAAGATGGGGAGCTACAAGTAGACCTTAAAAATATTTTAGATATTTGAGCCGCTTATTTTGAGAATCTTCTCAACTTAAGTGACCAGGAAAAAAAAAAGAATATACCTACAATGTGCAAACTATAGAGGAATCGCTCTCCTCTGCACAGCATATAAGATCTTTTCCAACATTTTGCTATCCAAAATCAATCCTTTGGAGAACAACTGTTTGGAGAATATCAGTATGGTTTCCGGCCGGGCCGAGGTACTACCGATGCACTTTTCTCGATAAGGATGATTTTGGAAAAGTGTCGAGAGTTCAACATGCACAGGTACCAACTCTTCATTGATTCCAGGCAGGCCTACGACTCTCTCGAACGAGAGACTCTATGGTCTGCTCTGGTGAAAATTCCTGGTAAACTGGTATCACTATGCAAAATGACAGTACAGGACTCTCAATGCTGTGTACGAGTAGAGAACAAAATATCAAAGTTTTTTAAAGTCGAAGACAAGGTGATGCTATCTCTCCTATACTTTTAATTTAGCCTTGGAATATGTGTGCCGTTAAAAGAAACTACCGACTAATAACAATATCTTGTCAATAAACTCAGTACAGATGATTGCTTACGCTGATGCTGTTGTCATCCTCGGTCGAAGTGAAGCTGTTATGAGTGAGACTTTCAAGTCGCTTGAGTATGGTGCTAGAAAAATTGGTCTGCAAATTAACTACAATGAAACCAAACATATGTTTCAAGAGAGGCTGAGAAGAAAGATTTGATATGCGCGATGGACGAATTGAGGGAGTTGAATCTTTTAAATATTTGGGATCAATGCCTGACTCAAACAACAGCATACTTGCAGATATTAAAGCTCGAATCGCTGCAGGTAATCGAACTTTCTACTCAATTAAACCTCTCCTTGGATCACCGTATGTATCAACTAACACCAAGCTCAAGTTATACAAGACATTGATTAGACCGTTTGTGATGTATGGGTCACAAACCGTCGCTTTAATAATGAAATAACGTATGCCATATATACGTTGTTTTTATATAATGGGTGCGCTGCATTCCCCATACGGAGGTCTATAAAGTGGCATTTTAACATTTTCCAGTTTTTTTATAACTGGGGGTGAAAATTAATATATTGTTAATTAACGTACATGCAAATTTGAATTTGGTTAAATATTGAAACAGCGTAAATGCATGTACGATATTTCAATTTCTACAGAATAATAACTTGGGTAAAATCAGTGTCGTATACTTTACATACATTACGATCGCCACACGAAATGGTAAATCTAAAATATTGTATAAGCATCATTCATTACTACATGATATGCCGGTTCATATAAATAAAAAATTGTAAGAATATTATGTGTTATTTCAATAATATTAGTTTTAGGCTTAATCGTCCTTCCATGCAAAATGAAATAACGTATATGAAATATGAAATAACGTATAAGGTACCTGATTGACTTTTCACCTCTTTTTAGGTAGAAAAGCCAGCAGGTATCAATGTGAAATTTTAATATGCTGTGGGGAAATTAGTCAAGATTAATGGGTAGACATTTTTTTTCCAAAATCTTTATTCATTCAATTGTGCTGCCGAGTTTACGAAAATCAGAAAATCGAAAAATCTTTAAACCCAATTATCTCGAAACTACACTTTTGCGAATACGTTGTTTCATTATTAAAGCGACGAAACGTGGACCCTTACACAAAATGACGAATCGCATTTTTGTATTTGAGCGTAAGATCCTACGCTATATTTTTGGTCCACTTAAGACAGACGATGGAGAGTATAGAACCCGGTATAACTTTGAGATCAGAGACCTTCTTGAGGGTCCTGATATAATAGGTTGTATCCGTTCTAATAGGATTGCTTGGTTTGGCCATGTTCTACGAGCCGATTCACAGTCTGGAATGATTAGAAAAATGTACGTTAGTACCCCGGGGAGTGGGCGACCGCGAGGACTACAATGGGAGACTGACGTAATAAACGACCTTAAAAAAATCGGCTGCCATGGTAATTATGTCGCTGTTGCGAATGACCGTAGTGAATATTTAAAGCTGATTAGCCTGGCAACGCTCCTACATGGAGCATGAACGCCAAAAAAAAAAGCATTGGTACGCTATGTTTGACTTAATAGTGTAGTTTTTCTGCGCAATGCAGTCTGACTGGTTATCAGTACAAATATTAATTACCTTGCCAGCAAACTTAACCTCCACCACTTTGATGTTACATTTATGTTAAATACTACAACCTGAAAGGCTACAATATTTCCCCTCTCTCTTTCTTTCATTAACACTCTTTCTCTATCTCTCTTTGTAAAATGCGAGTTGACACGACCGCGAAAAATATTTTGATCGCAAAAGTTTTGCGAACACGTGATTTGGCGAAGTTATAAGTTATAACAGACCTGAGGTATTTGATAATGTCCATACTGCGTAGTTGCTTGTATATAAATTGCCAGGAAACATATGGTCCTGGATGTTGGTAAAAGCTGTTTTGCCTTGGTGTATGTGCATAATCCAATGCAATGGTTGTGGCGGATGTAACTATCATATGCTTTCTTGAAATCAACATACAGCTGGTGAATTGAATGCTGATGTTGTACTCATAACATTTTCGAGGATCATCCTAAAGGTGAAAAATTGATCTGGGGTTAACGGGTTGGGACGAAACCCCAATGATCCCGATGATAGATTCGGCGAACGGGATTAGTCGAGGAAGTATAATGCTAGCGAGTATGTTATATACAGTGTTCAGTTATAGTGTTGCCACCACAAACCCTCTTGCATTGCCCCAAAATTCGATTGTATATTTGTATCAACATAAGCAGCCCAGCTGAGCCGTTTGTTAAGAGTAAGCAAGAACTTCACACTATTTCTGAGTGTTAATGTGTCATTACCAATTGAAGGAACAGTAAAACTGTTTATTTTCCTACTGTTGCCAAACCCAACGAGTTGTATCTTGGGAGCATTTATCTTTAAACCATTCTTCGGATATCAATTGTTGGTAATGTCTGGAACATTCTGCATTTTCTGCAGAGATACCCCATTTTATCTTCTTTTAAAAGAGTTTTAACTTCATCAGCATAAAGGGGCTGAATTAATAAATAATTTTTCTAATAAAAATAAATTATATATATTTGTCATAATTCTATACTTTCAGGTTAATGTTAACAATCAAATGCAATCTCAACAACAAAGTAATTGGTACAAACAGCAAATGATGCAACGACAAATGCATATGTCGAATTTTATTCCTGCTCCACCATATCCACAACGTCCACGAGGTCCTCAAATGGGTGGATACCAAGGTGGTTTCTCACCAGATCAGTATGGTATGCAACAAATGAAAGTAAGTAATCCTCAACAACCTGGTGTAATGGGTGGTATGCAACAAGTTGTTACCAATCAAAATGTGATGGGACCACCAACACCTCAACATTCAATGCAACAACAAATGATGCATAATGTTCGTTCGCCGCCACCTATACGAAGTCCCCAACCTACACCATCACCACGTGCTGTCCCATCGCCCAGAGCTCAACCTTCCGCCTCACCTAGAGCACAACCATCACCACATCATTTATCAAGTCATTCACCTGTACCGCAACCCGGTAACGATATGCATAATCATTTACATCCTCATCCATCACCTGTTCCTGGTGGTCCACCTGATAGTATGGGTTCAGGTGGTGGTGATGGATCTGGTCTAACCGCCCAAGATCAATTAACTAAATTTGTGGAGCAATTGTAGTAATGATATTAGTTTTTAAGCCAAATTTAGTTGTTTTTTTTTTATTATTATTCACATTATTTAATTTATTTACATAAAATGAAGCCCCCTGTAGTAACGAATACACATGTGGCGTTACTTTGTGTTTATTATATTCTCGGTGAATAATAATTTAAAATCTGTTGTTATTCTGTGATCGATGTCTATTCGATATTCATCGAATTATTATTTTAGTAATTTTATAAATACATTATATTTTTTGTTTGGTGTTTTTTTAGGAAAAAGTACTTATTACATAATATTTAATTGTTTCATAACTAATCTGAACAATTATTAAAGTATTAAAAAAAACTGTATAAAATAATTAAGTGACGAATATTAAAACAGTGAATATTTTAAAATAAACGTACAAAAAATTTAATAAGAAATTAAGTCGTTTTTTTTATCCTTAAATGAAATTGAACAATTTTTATAAATAATGTAGAATACAAAAATATTTATTTTTTTTTCAGTTTTAATTTAATATTATTTTTTGTATCTTTCTATTTGTAAAAAAAAAACAATATATTATAGATAATTTTATATTATTTTCGATAACAATTATTATGGATTAGTTATATAAATATTTATTTTCCATAATTCATTCAAAACAATGAGATAAAACAAATAAATTAATTAGTTATCTGTCCAATATTAAAGACAAACGAATGATTTATGTATAATAAATCTTTAAATAATTTAAAAGTTTTTTTCATTCATTTTAAAATTGGACAAAGTGGCTTTTCAATTTTAAAACTTAGTTAAGAAAATTTAAAATTAATATGTATGTAATTTGAAAATTCATATTCTATTAAATTAAAATTACATTGACACTTTTATATACTAAAAAAAAGAAACTTGTGTACATTGTATAAATATATTAAGAGAAAAAATTATTTATTACTCCTCACAAAACACGAAGCTTAATATTAAAATCTTAGAATATGAATTTTTTTAATTAAGTCGAAAATTAAACAAAAATCATTTAGAATATTCAAATGTACATACTATTTTGTTATAAAAATAAATAATGGTAAACGCATAAATTATAAGCTGTACATAATTTATTATAAAAATAGTTAATATTAAAAAAAAAAATAGTTTAAAAAAAATATATGTTTTAATTTTTTCTATTACACCATTCTTGTTTTAAAATATAATTTAATAGAAGATGAAATGGACATAAAGATTATTTAAAAATTTGAAAAGAACAATTAGATAATAATTTTATTACAAAATGATAGTTAATCATTAATTTAAGATCAATTAAAAACTAATTTATTTGGGTTTCATTTTTTTATTTTAAATTGTTTAAAATAAAAACATATCGTCATAAAGAAGAAAATACTGATGAAACTGTTTAATTTGAATAAAAGAGTTATTTAATTTTGTTTCTTTTTTTCAACTATAAATTTATTGTGATTAATTTGCTTTTTAATAATTATGTTAATATTATATTTATTCAACCAGCATCAATTATATTAAATCACCTAAAATTTAGAAATGAGCAAAAAATCTTAGTTTTTAACAAATTAAAATGAAATAGTGTATTATAATTAATTAGAATATGTAAGTGAAAAAATAAAACAATTAAATATTACTTAAAACAGCAAAAATCGTACATTATAAAAATATGTAATTAAAAAAAAGGAATATAAATAAAATGTACGAAATTGTGTAAAAATTCAATATGATATAAAAAGGAATTTAGTTCTACATTATTAAATAAAATAATTATATGGTGATTCATAATAAATAATTTAATATTTAAATAAATATATATATATATAAAAGAAAATTATTAAGTCTTGTAATTTGTATTGAGTTTAGAGTTTTTTTTTATTAAACACAAATAATAAGGGTATAGTAGCATTCGTGTTAGGAAGAAGGAATTATTTTTTATTTTATTTTAATTGTTTTTTTTTATATAAATTATTACCAAAAATAATTTCTTTTTTTAAATATAATAGTTCATATCGAATATCAGTGTAGAATTTATGGATATAAAATGTAGTTTTATTTGTTTGTTATAATTAAACAAATTATAACAATGCAGACAACAACAAATAATTAATACTATTGCTACTTACAATAAGTGTTAATAAGAAAACAAAGTATTATCAATCATAATTCTAATAACACCATTTATTTTAATATATGTATAAATATATTTTTTTCATTTTTTAGTTTCGTAAAACCATATAATTAAAGTATAAATTTATAAAAAAAATTGAAAATAATATTATTATTTTGTAAAACAATTAAAAAAACCAACAAAAAAAAAATAAGAAAACAAAAATAAACAATTTAATTCTAGTTGTTATTTTTTTATTATTAATATTTTTCAAGTTTTTATTCAAAAATAATTAGAAAATTTTAAAACCAAAATAAATGTAAAATACTTTGACCGAATATCGTTTAATGAAGGTCGAACATGAAAGTTCTCTTCAAACAAAAAGAAAACTATATCATGGTGTCCACCAGGTATGGAATTCTGGAAAGTCATGGAAAGTCAGGGGATTTTATTTTGGTCAGGGAAAGTCATGGAAAGTCATGGAATTTTTGTTATTTTCTGGAAAAATTTTATTTTAACAAAAACTTTTTTATAAAAATAAAAATTATATTGCATGCATTCTTAATATTTTACTTATGTCTCCTTTATACGTATTTAAAATATTTTTGCAAGCGACATAGTTTATAATACAATCTATTCAATGTTTTATTTTGAATTTCAGTTCTTAAAAGTTTTTGGATATTCTAAAATTTTACGTAAACGTTCAAATTAATATTTTTTCGTCAATGTACAAAAAATCCCTTTGCATTCTGTCGCTATGACATCGTGTGATCTCAACAATTACTAATCAGGCACTAACTAACTGACAAGACACAAGGACGCATATATTACTTATAAATATTAAGTCATTAATGTGGAGTGAAGTATTTTTTAACTTTTATGGAGGAGGCCGAGTTTTCTACACATGGTCTATGTTACTATGTTATTGCTATTAAATGATCGTTGCATAGTAAGTCATCTGCAATGGGGACTCCCAATAAACGAATGCTTTCGCATTAACGTAATTAATCTCCACACATATTGATTGAAAGAAATATCGTTGGGAAACTCAGTTTTCAAACTAGAAAAAATAGCTATGTTTTTGGAATTAAAGTTGATCAAATTTTGATTGCCCCAATTGGAATTGTAAGCTACTAGTTTACTTTTAGTGCTGCACCTTTCGGGGACGATGTATTTTATCATTTGAAAATTGGGTGACCAATGATTTGTGCCATTTTACCATCTGCAAAACTACTTATCGGGTTACTGACTACTGTGGATTTACAACAGTTCGTTTATATAAATTAAAAATAGAGTTGGGACAAAATTAGGGCTAGAGTGCACCAGCTTTAATTAATTTAGAATAAAAAAAGCCATCTTAGTAAATGTTGCAGATTTCGCAATATTCTGCAAATACTTTATGGATGATCATTTTTCTAATGAGATTAAATCAATCTTAACCGAGCTTGCTACAGTGTTTCGTCCCACCACAACAAATTCCACTGCCCACCCACTCACTGTTCACATAGCTAAATGTAGAACAGTGACATTTGAGCGTGATTCTTCAACAGAATTTCACTTTTTTTCTTTTTAACAGAGTTTTACTTTTACGTGATTTAAATGCCAAGCTTTTTAACCTCAAATAAACTCCTCAAAAAATTCTTCAAATTCTTAATCCCCTAACCTTGTGTAAAGAAAAAAAAAATCAATGCACTAACGTAGGGGTAGGGTACACCATCTATTTCAAGTATGCAGTTCCAACAACGGTTTACAAAGTTCAGTAGTACGGCTGTTGATGTTTTGTTTCGAAAGCCGCATTAGCTATCAGATATCAAATAATTGTCTCCCAATTTGATATATGTGAATGAATATAGTGGTCATATATTTTGGATAGGGCTGGGAGTAAAGCTGTTGGTCTACCACATCTTGTTTCTTTTTTGTAGATCGACTGATATTGAGCTTCTTCTAGCACGAAGAAAAAAATACTATAGATTTATAAAATCTGTAGAAAATTTTAGTTAAAGTGAGTGCAAGTTCTTTTAAATTTGCTCGGATTATATGGTTGGATATTGTCCAGCTTTGTTGATGTTTAACCCGCCTTTAAACATTTTTTGACAATTTTGGGTTTGAATTCTGAAATGAATTTTTTTCATATAAACTCCTGAAGACTGAATTTGGAGTATTTCTTCAGGAATTTTCAGAATGGTGGTGTTTGAAGCAAAGCGTTTCAAAGCGTCAAGGTCAAAAGATTTAGTACAGGTAATAGTAAAAAGTAGTACAAATAGAATAAGAATTTATGGCATTGTCAACACTTTTCAAATTGATATATTCGAAACCCAGGTTAGAATGAGCTAAGGGACCAAACTTGGACCAAGCTACAGCTTTTGTGGTTCGGGAAAGGTTTAACATTTATAAACGGTCCAAGTTTGAACCAAGTTTGAACTGGTTTCCTGGGGCCAAGTCTGGCAAATTAGACTTGGACCATTGGTCTACCAAACCAATGTTTTCCCCAGACCTCCTTTAAATGTGTGGAAAGAGGTTGTGGCATCCAACCGCTTTCTACACTTTTATGTTTATCTTCATTTTTATGAATGTTACTCTTTAGCAACATTCATAAAAATAAAGATAAACATAATATGACTTTCACATGCTTACAATGTATTAGACAGGTGAATAACGCAGAATATAATAAACTAAATCTTGGTTTAGTTTATGCATTTACACATACGTTTTTTATTGTTTATTGCGTTTTAAAGACAACAAATGCCCAATTTCCAAATTCTGTAACACTATGTCAGCCATAGTTGAAAACCGTTTTTAAAAATGTATAAGATTGAGGGCTGTTTAAAAAAAAATCAAATCTGTTTATGTATTTCTGCAATTTTTTGATAACTTGACAGTTCTAACTTTTGAAAAACTTAATTTAAAATAATGCTGTTTTTAAATAAAGTACTTCAGAGTCACTGCCATCGACATATGTTTTTTTTTTTAAATTTTACCAAACTTCTTGGACTAGCTGTAAATTTGTTCAAATTGATCAAATTGTTCAAATGAAATAGCCCTTTTTGACTTTAATTTACGAACTGTGTAGTGCAAATTTATACAAAAAATTCCGATGTTACTTAAATTCAAAGCTCTTTCAAATGGCACTTCTTTAAACTGTGTTATGAATGTTGGTTTCATCCTTTCTAAAATCCTTACTTGAGACAACATTGTATTTTTCATATTAAACTTGGTAATTTTTCTATCATTGCGAACTCTAAGTTTTTAAAATAATGACAACGAAGTCGTTCCCAAATACATGAATCCACCAAATGTACCACAGTAAACCTAGATATTGGGTAAAAAATAAGCTGAGGACTGAAGATTGTTTTACCTACGAATGGAAAATTGTTGCCAGAAAAATGCAAAAAGCGCTTTCAACAGTTACAGAAATTTTACTATTTGCCGAACTATAAATTAAAAAAATAAAAGTGATATTTCACATTTGCATAATATTTTAAACTAAAGTTGCAAAGCGTCCCGATTTTGGTGGAACTATCCCGACTTGTGAAGAAAAGTCCATCGTTCTACTTAATAGTAATTCTTTGCGCAAATTTGTTTAACTCATTTCCATCAAATAATCGGCAGCCGATTAATCGGCATCGGCCGATAAAGAAAGCCGATTAATCGGTTTTCGGCAAGCTTGCTGATCGCTGCAACCCTAGTTCGTTGTTTAATATCGGCAGCTCCTACCCGGGAAGTTATGCTGCTTTCGTTGTCAATTTCGGCTTATTCCTACTGTTAGCTTTTAGATGTAACGAGTATTTTCTTATATAATCAAATGGAAGATAATCTACGTTCGCTTCTAAAAGTCAATTTGGCCGCCCTTGAACACATTTTTAGTTCACCAATTTATTAATCCCGAATTAAATGGTTTTAGTTAATTTTGGAGCAAAAACGTTTACATCGTCAGTATAAAACAATGATGATTAAAAAGCGAAACCTTGGAAAAACTTCAAAAACCTTTGATTTCTATTTTTGAAGAGTGAAACATTTTGTCGAACTTCGATGCTGTTGTTTTTAGTAAATCGGTTTGTTATTATTAATTATTTAAACATGTTTAGCACACCATTCATTATTTAGACACTTAAATAGCCGAAGATACCATGTCAACTAGAGAAACAGATGGGGAAAATTCATCTGGAAAAAGATTGAGCATCGGGCAAGCATTCAGTTCTACAATTTGACCACGCTATTAAAATAATTGGGTTGGAAAGCTATATGTAGTTTCACAACTAGTCTTTTATGTAATTAGATATTTATCAGAATTTGAAATATTTTGTGTCTTTGTTGGAATTAAAACATGTCTCATGTCATGTAACATCGACTCATGTGAAAACATTTATACATTTTAGGTTTTTTGTATACAAAATTATTAGTTTTTATTAATTATATTAATTTATTTATTTCCAATTACTTCTTTACTTACTTGAGTTTAATTGATCTCAAAAATCCAAAATTAATTTATTTATATTAATTAATTATTTTAAAAAAGTCATGGAATTTTTATCTTTTTGGTCTGGAAAGTCATGGAAAGTCAGGGAATTTTGTTTCGAAAAAAAAGTGGACACCATGTATATGAAACCGTTTTTTCAGTTGCCGCTTTTCGTACGTTCATTCGTTCAGTGTTTTTTTAAACCCATCATATTCCTTAGAAGTGAGTTCCTCTTCTTCTTTTTTTCTAGGGTATATGATTGGTTTAAAAAAAACACTAAACGCTTGGACGCACGAACAACTGCAACAGAAAAGGCGGCTTGTGAAGGTCGTTAAAAAAATAGAATAGTAATGTAATTCAACGGTTTTTATAACAGATTCAACGGTTTTTATAATGTGATCTTTCAAAGAAATGTTTAAACTATATATAAACATAGTGCAATAAAGTGAATATGGAAATAATAAAGTTATAAAGTAAGATCAAGTGTAAAAAGCGAAATAGTTTTGGATTTCGGATAAAATACATTAATAAAATACATTGGTTGGTAAGTAAGAATATCACTTGTTATTAATTTAATTTTACACCCCGATTACCGAAGGCAAATCATGTCACTTTAAATTACTAAAGTCACATCGCACCAATTTTCGTATTGAAGTCGTTTTTTACGCCTCAAGTCGTTTTATACGACAGATGTCACTTTAAATGACATTTTAGTCATTTCAATTTTTCATGTGACAATAATTTTTTCAAACGTTTTTAATTGTTTTTGTGAAATTGAAGAACGTTAATAGTATATTATTTTATTAGGAGGAGAAGTATGACTTTCCATGGCGCGCCTGCGTTTACCCGCCGAACGCAGTGAGGCGGGTAACAGAAGGCAAGCCATGGAAAATTACTTCTCCTCCAAATAAAATATGTTATTTTTTCTTCAAACGCTTTAAAATGTGCCATGTTTTTGTGTTTTGATACTCAGTTCTTGTTTTAATTTATGCAAACAATAAATATACAGCAAAACCTCGATTTGCGTCGTTTCGATTTGCGTCGTTTTCGAAGTTGCGTCGTTCATAATTTTTCGTAATTTTTTGTTTTTTTTTTGAAAAAAAATCGTTTTTTCATACAAATTTTTATGTATTCGTGCGAATACGACAGAAAAGATAAAATAAAACCATCACTCGGACTTTCATCTCCGAACGTGGTGAATATAAAATAGACCTATCCACAATTCGCATGTTAAAACCCAGCTTTAGAGTTGAGTCGTTATTTGTTTTTCTAAACTATTTCCATCTATTTGCGTTGCTTAATTTTAAATAAAGGGGATTGCCTAATATTTTCAGTAAGTTAAATTTGTTCAATAATAGTAAGTGTAATTTTTCAAAAATTAATTGCTGCAGTTAAGTTCAAATAAACTTATTTTGTAAAAATAAAAATGAGTGAAAAACGGAAACAAATTAGTTTGGAACTGAAATTAGAAGTTTTAAAACGATTTAAATTTGGTGAAATAGCGGTTGAAATGGGAAGAAATTTTGGTTTAGCTCCTACAACAATTAGAACAATTTGTAATCGAGATGCTAACCAAATAAAAGAGTTTGCTAAAACTGCTACACCATTACAATCAAAGCAAATTACCAAACTAAGAAGCTCAGCTATGGTAAAAATGGAGTCTCTTCTTAACTTCAAGATTTTATTAAGAGTTTAGCAATGGATCTAACCATTATGTAGTTTAGAATTCTGATAAAACTTTTATTACGGATCTTTCACTTTTTAAAGCAATTTTTCATTCTATTCAATTGAATACATTCATTTCTAGTGTCTTAGAATTCTTCTCTCTTCTTAACATTTGGATAGAAAATCAAAATCAGCGGCGGATGCCACTGAGCAAAATGGTGATTCAAAATAAAGCTATAAGCATTTTTAATGAGATTCACAAGAATTCACCATCATCCAGCAGTGAAAATTTAGAAAAATTTTAAGCCAGTCAGGGTTGGTTCGAACGTTTCAAAACTCGAACAAAATTGCATAATGTTGCCTTGAAAGGAGAATCAGCTTGTGCAGATGTTGCAGCTGCAAGTAAATTTAAAGTTGAACTAAAAGCGATTGTCGAAGAAGGTGGATATTCTGCTAAACAAGTTCTGAATGTCGATGAAACTGGTCTTTTTTGGAAACGGCTACCAGAGAGAACGTACATTTCTAAATCCGAAAAATCTTGCCCTGAACACAAGGTCAGTAAAGATCGGCTTACCCTTCTTTTAGGAGGAAATGCAGAAGGTGATTTTAAATTTAAGCCGCTTCATGTTTATCACTCTGCAAATCCGAGAGCTTTTAAAAATGTGAAAAAAATGATCTTCCGGTTTATTGGCGAGTTAATAAAAAAGTATGGATGACTGCAGCTCTTTTTAAAGATTGGATAGAAAATTGCGCTGTTCCTGAATTAAAAGCTTATTGTGGTACTCAAAATATTGATTTCAAAATGTTGTTATTAATAGACAATGCTCCAGGACATCCAATTTATGCAGATGATTTTTCGGAAAATATTAAAATTGTTTTTATGCCTCCAAATACTACATCAATCCTACAACCAATGGATCAAGGAGTTATATCCAACCTTAAATGTTATTATCTCCGACGCACTTTTAGTCAGCTAATTGCAGCAACGGATGGAGAGGATAAGACAACGATGAAAGAGTTTTGGAAAAATTATAATATAAAAATGGCTATCGAAAATATCAACGCATCATGGATAGAAGTGAAAAATTCATGCATGAACGGCGTTTGGCGTGAATTATGGCCGGAATGCGTTTGTAAAGATAGAGAAAAAGTTTCTGCTGTACCAATTAGTCGAAGGGAAGTTGCGGCATTAGCCTGACAATCTAACATTGAGGTATGGAGGAGAATGATATTGATGAGCTATTGATATCTCACGATAAAGAGTTGAACAATGAAGATTTAATTGCGATGAATGTTGAGCATGCGATGGAAGACGATGATGACACACCTGATATTGTTCCAGAAGGAAAAAAATTAAAAACTAGCCATATATCGGAAGCCATGCAACTTATTTCAAAAGCAATGGAAATTTTTTCAGACAACGATCCTGATGAAAATCGTAGTTTAAAAGTCACAAGATCTGTGGCTGACGCTATAAATTGTTACAAAGAAATTTATTTGGAAAGAAAAGCAGTGACAATTCAGCAAACATTGGACAATTTCTTAATAAAATCAGCACGACAACCAAATCAGTCTACCGAAATGACCATCGATTTAGAATCTTCAAGCTCGGAGTAAAAATTATATCCAAAAATTATATTTGCTGTGAAATTTGTTGAATTTATATGTTTTTATTTATTGTTTGTTTGTTTTTTTATGTAACTTGTTCTGAATTAAAGTTTTTGCGTATTGTAACATATATATATATTTAGAAATATAATATATTTTATTAATGAATTGGAAATTTTTCATGAAATATATTATTATGGTACCAATTAACAAAAAAGTTGTATAAATATATACGATAAATGATTTCGATTTGCGTCGTTTTGATTTGCGTCGTCTTTCTCTGGTCCCAATTACCGACGCAAATCGAGGTTTTGGTGTATAAGAAGGTGTGATTTATAAATATAAGTAGTTTCGATTGTTTACAAAAAAACGTTTTGACATATACAAATTGTTCATCGTTGTTGTTAGTTGTCATTGGCCAGTTTTTTTTAAATGCAATCGAGTTTCTCAGCAGAAATTGAGGTTGCGGCCAATGATGCCGTCCCCTCTCTTGGACCCACAAAATCTGGCGAGAGATATTGTGCCACGTACCATCATTTTAAAGAGTGGTGCAACTCAAAGGATGTAAATACATTTGAAGAAAATGTGCTTCTAGCATATTTCAACACAATGGCTTATAGCTTGTAAAAATTATTCTCGCTATATATGTCAAGATTTATTTTGAGTAAATTTACAGCATTCCCAAAGCTAGTCATTCTCGCTTATAAATCCATATAGTATATCTTTCGATTTAATTTGATAGTGTGTTTAATAATTATTCTCAGTTTGTGTTATAATCTCACTTCCATAAAACAAACTGAATATCATCCATTACGTCAACTCCAAAACATCAATAATTTCAATAATCCAAAGCTTTTTTTAATATTTATATTCAAATTCGCAACAGTAAAAATTGTTGAAGATAAAATACAATACCATAAACTAATTATTTATTTTCACAAATCACAACTAAGTTTAATTAGTAAATAAACTTATTAAGAAAAATTAAACTATATTGAACTTTTGTTTAAATCAAATTGAAAATTAAACAATTTAGATATATTAAATTATGTTTAGCAATTTCTTAATTATATGGATAATATAATAGGAACTTCTAAGATTGAAGAAAAATCCAAAAAGCTCTTTTTTAAAAAACGGAAAAATTAGAACTCAAAAATATTTTGTTTTTTTTAAATCTAAAATCAAGAAAAAAACATCGCATACTAAATTAAAAATTTTAAATTCTTAATTTAGATGTTCGCCACAACACTCCCCCTAGTGCCATCGCAGATGGGACGGTATGAAAAATAAAAAGAAAGGGGATTTAATATGCCGTAGCATTAAGAAAGCGAGCAGGAGTTCTGGTAGTTCGACAGGGCTCGGGTTGTAGCAGCGAAAGGGTTAAAGGTGAACGTTTGCGGTGTTAGATTAAATTTTACCTTTTTAGCAGTTTTAGTGGCGTTTGCGTTGTGTTTTCCAACTTCTGTGGAAGTGGAAGGTAAAGACTTGAAGATGTCCGAAGAAGAAGATTGGACGTTGTCTGTGTTAGAATAAATATGACAACTGTATATTATATATTAAATTATATTTTTTATTAATATAGAAATTCCTTTTTACACAAGCAGCACAGTTTTAAATGTTTAACAAAGTATTCAAGTTTAGGTTTTTAATTTTACGATTTTACGTTTTAGTTGCAACAAACAAAATTTTACTTCTACGACATTTTTATAATAGAACTCGAATGACATAAGAAAGTTCTACCAACTTATATAAATCAAATAATATTATTTTATACATTCGTTACCATAATGGCATAAACTTAATTGTTAATTATAATATATATATTATTTCAACATTTCCCCTTAATTAGCAACTAAGTTTAAATATTTCATATTTATTTCCCCTTAATTAGAAAATACTAACATCAATTAAAATAAAATTGAATTATACATTTCAAAATTTCATATAAATTTTAAGAAACAGATCAATTACTTAATTTAATATTAAGTTTTTAAATTTAACAAATTTAATATTTCCAAGTGGTTTAGTTAATATATCCGCAATTTGTAATTCGGATTTACAATAATTTATTTTAATTAAACCAGCTTTTACTTTTTCATTTATAAAATGATATCTTACGTCTATATGTTTACTTCTTTTGTTGACTATTCCATTCTCAATCATCTTGATTGCACTTTGATTGTCAATAAATACATTTACATTTATTTCTTGATTTTCAAGTAGTTCTTCTATCAAAGTTTTTAAATATAGTAATTCTCGACAGCATTCAGCAGCAGCAATATACTCCGCTTCCGTACTTGAAAGAGCCACTATGTCCTGTTTTCTAGAGCACCAACTTATTGGTCCACCACAAAAATAAACAACATATCCGGTAGTACTTTTTCTTGTATCCATGTCACCGGCAAAATCGGAATCACAATATGCTAATAAATCTAATGAAGTCTCATATTTGAATTTAATGCCATCACTAACTGTACCGTTTAAATATCTAAATATTCTTTTTACATTTGACACATCTTGATTTCTTGGATTTTCTAAGTTTCGGCTTGCAAATCCCACAGAAAATGCCAAATCTGGTCTAGTTTTATTTGTTAAATATAAAAGACTGCCCACGGCTTCTCGATAAGGATAGTCTGTATCAACACACTCTGATGGAGTTTGTTCCTTATTCGATAGAAGTGGTGTTTCCACTTTTTTCGATTCGCTCATATTAAATTTTGTTAAAATTTTTCTTGAATAATTTTCTTGTTTTAATTTTAGTTCATCTGTTGTCCTTATTATTTCAATACCAAGAAAACAATCTGGTTCCTTGCTTACTGTCATATCAAATTCAGCTTTCAACCGATCTAGAAGGATTTCCATTTCTTGTTCATCATTTCCAATCAACAATCCATCATCAACGTAGATTGCTAAGATAATTGATGTGTCTTTATTTTTGAATATACATCTTTCCGATTTTAATGGTTCAAGCCCTTGAGTCATTAGGAATTTAGAGAATGTAGTATTCCAATTTAATGGCGCTTGTTTTAATCCATAAAGAGCCTTTTGCAGTTTACAAATCTTATCTCTGATGTCGTATCCTTCTGGTGGGTGCATGTAAATATTTTCATCTAAGTGCCCATAGAGAAATGCAGATTTTATGTCAAACTTTATTATTTTCATTTGTTTCACTAATGCAAGTGCAAATATTATTCTCAACGAACTTGAGTTTATTACTGGACTGAATGTGTCTTCATAATTTATACCGTATTTTTGTTCACATCCTCTAATGACTAATCTGGCTTTATGTGTTCCGTCTTCTTTTATTCTAAATACCCAACGGCTGCTTAAGATCTTTTCATTTCCAGCTTCTTCACGATTGACAAGTGACCATGTTTTATTATTATTTAATGATTTCTTTTCTTCTTCTATTGCTGCATTCCATTGTCTCTTTTCTGGTCCATTGACTGCTTCCTCATATGTAAGTAAAACATAATCTTCATATCTTTTTGGTAATCTGTTTTGTCTTTTATGCATGACGGTCTCTTGAACTTTTGATTGTATTTGATTCTGATTATTAATTTCATTAAGTTCTGTTTCTTGATTGGTTAATTCCACAATTTCCTTCTCTTGATCTGATAATTCACAATTTTCTAGATCCACATCTATATTTATTTTATTAGTATTTCTTATTTTATTAGTTTCCATATGTTTTTCATCAAAAAGATCAGTAAAGATTACATCTCTGGCGACGACTATATTTTTCTTAGAATTATCCCACAGTCTGTAGCCATTCAGACCATAACCAACAAAAATTAATTTTTTACTTCTTTCTTCAAGCTTTTTTAAAGGTCCCAACTTTCGAGCATGGGCTATACAACCAAACAATTTAATATTTGACAGATCCGGTACTTTGTTAAACCATTTTTCAGCAGGTGTACATTCATGAGTTAATATTGGACTTCTATTATATAGATAAGCAGCTGTTCTAATTGCTTCACCCCACATGTATTGTTCCAATTTTGAATCTATTAACAACGCTCTGGTTTTTTCTATCAATGTTCTATTCAGCCTTTCAGCTTTACCGTTCATTTGTGGTGAGTATGGTATAGTATAGTCAATAACTATCCCCTTTCTTTTACACATAGTTTTAAAATTAGTACTCATATATTCTCCACCATTGTCACATCTAATTTTTGACACTCTTAAATTCCACTTAGCTTCTGCTTCTTCAACATAATCTTCAATTAATCCAGACACTTCGTATTTATGTTTAATCGGGTGTACTACACTAAAATGAGTATAGTCATCTAATATAGTGACATAGTATCTTTTATTATCCCACGTTTCAATATCAAATGGACCTCCAACATCAGTATGAAGTATTTCCAAAGGTCTTGTAGCTAATGTTCTTTGTGTATTAAATGGTGTTCTTGTCTGTCTTGATTTTAGGCATATTTCGCAAATTTTTTCAATTTCTTGAAAGTCTTCTTCTATTATTTTTACTCCCGTTGAAATGTTTAACAGCTTTTTAATGTTTTCAAAACCTAAATGACCCATTTTTCTATGCCATTCAAATGCTTCCTTCTTTTTCACAACTAGTAATGCTTCATTATTTTCTTGCTCATATTCACCCATATTTACTTCGTATAAGCCATTTTGCTGTTTTTTCCCATCTATTATTTTTTCTCCATTCTTAAAAATCTCAACTTTATTTTGAATAAATTTCACTTCACCACCATTGCTGGTTATTGAATTTACTGATAAAAGATTTTTAGTGAGGTTAGGAACATATAACACATTATTCAAAATCAATGTTTGTGTTTCGAAACAACCAACACCTTCACACTGCATACTCTCATTCTTTTTTGCAACACCTATTTCACTATTTGTCTGATTGAAGTTCTTTAACATTTCCTTATTATTTACCATGTGTGATGATGAACCTGAGTCAACAACCCAGCTTTCGGTGTTTTTATTTTCGGTTATTAGAAATGACATTTTATTAGGCTTATCTTTTCTAAAATAGCAGTCTTTTTCTGAATGATTCCGTTTTTTACATATATTACAATACATTGAATCGTTTCCTATCTTACTATTTCTGGTTCTATATTTACAGTAAGTGGCTATATGACCTGTTTCATTACATTTGAAACATCTGGTATCATAGTTTCTTTTATTGTTATTATTATAAGAATTTGTTCTTGGTTTAAATTCGCGTTTGTTAAATGTTTTGAAAGCAACATTTTCCTCGGGCTTTTCTTTGATGTTAATCCTGCTTTCTTCAGCGATTAACCTTCCTGTCAAATTTCCCAAAGTTTTTTCTGTAGATGGCGTTGAATCCCAAGCGCTTAAAAAATGTTTATAATGTTCTGGAAGAGTTGTTAAAATTTTTGACATTAACATGCCTTCATCAATTTCTTTTTCAAGGGATTTTAATCTATAAACCAAATTTTCTAGTTTGCTTATATGAGTCACCATATCTAAATTTTTATCAAAGCTGAAGTTAAAAAAATCTTGAAGCAACGTCCATTTTTGTTGTTCGATATCTCGATTGAAAATCAAACAAATTTTGTCATCCATTTCTTTCGACGATGTACAGTTCAAAATATGCATTAATACCTTTTTGTCTATGGTTGTAACTATAATTTTTTGTGCATTAGCATCCTTTTTTAACCACTCGTTCTTTTTTCCTTCTGTTTCTCCGTCAGGTTCTTTTAATTTTCCGGAAATAATCTCATATAGATTGTGTGCCTTAAATAAAATAGTAATTTGAAACTTCCATACTTGGAAATTATTACTATCTTTCAACTTCTCAATATTACTTATCTCTTCGGAGCTTGGATTCATTATATTGTACTATCTGTAACAACACGTTTTACGTTTCAACTTTTAAGGTTATGTTTTTAATTTTTTTTTTTTTTTTTTCGATGATTTTACTGCTTTTCAGTTTTACGTTAGTTTTACTTTTCAATTTGATATTTTTAGTGAATGATGCTGGTTTTTAGTTTTAGATGATACTGGTGTTTATAGCATGTGCCCTGGGCCCATAACCTGTTAGAATAAATATGACAACTGTATATTATATATTAAATTATATTTTTTATTAATATAGAAATTCCTTTTTACACAAGCAGCACAGTTTTAAATGTTTAACAAAGTATTCAAGTTTAGGTTTTTAATTTTACGATTTTACGTTTTAGTTGCAACAAACAAAATTTTACTTCTACGACATTTTTATAATAGAACTCGAATGACATAAGAAAGTTCTACCAACTTATATAAATCAAATAATATTATTTTATACATTCGTTACCATAATGGCATAAACTTAATTGTTAATTATAATATATATATTATTTCAACAGTCTGTAGAAGACGGTATTTCGTCTGCGCGATTAAGATTTTTGCTAGAAGACAATGGAGGTTGAGTCGCGATATCTTCAGATTCTGACCTAAAACAAGGTTTTAATCTGTCGATTGAGACTCGCATGTGTTGACCTTTGCGATCAATGACGAAGTTCTTTTCATCGCGACTAATGACTAGGTATGGACCTTCGTATGGAGGCTGAAGCGACTTACGTACTAAGTCAGTGCGTAAGAAGACATGTGAGCAAAAATCAAGGGCTTTGAAAACGAAAACTTTGTCAGAAGAGGGCCGTGATGCATTAATGGGAGGAAGGTGATCAAAGTGTTGTTTCAATTGTGAAATGAAATCAGATTGTGGAATGAAATTTGAATTTTTGCTGAAAAATTTTCCAGGAAGACGAATTTGCGTACCATAAACAAGTTCCGCAGATGAAGATTGGAAATCTTCACGAAAAGTGGTTCGTAAATAGGATTGAAGGTAATATCCTTGTCCAGTCTGTCCTGTCGTAAGCCATGATAGCAGATTTGAGTGTCCGATGCCAACGTTCAATGAGACCGTTACATTTAGGATTGTAACTAGTGGTGCGTTTGCGTTCGAAACCTATAAGTCTAGACAACTCACAAAAGAGATTGGATTCGAGTTGGGAGCCCTGATCAGTTACGATTACTGAAGGTACTCCGAAACGTGCGATCCAATTAGAGTAGAGTGCTGAGGCTACCGTTTCAGCAGTGATATCCGAGATGGGGATGGCCCTAGGCCAACGAGTATAGCGGTCAATAATTGTGACACAGTATCGTTTGTCCTCAGAAGTAGGAAGTGGACCAATAATGTCTATATGTATCTCGGAAAGTCGTTGTGAAGTTGGGGCATAGTTACCCAAAGGAGATTGTGTGTGCCTAGAAACTTTTGCCTTTTGGCAAGCCATGCAGTTCTGTCCCATTTGTTTGACGTCCTTTTTAATGGATGGCCAAATGACCTTATCCGTAAGGAATTCGACGGAACTGTTAACCTCTGGATGGGATACATTATGTAGGCTATTGAAAACAGATTGGCGAAATTGCTTTGGTATAAATGGGCGAGCGTTACCAGAAGAAGTATCGCATAAAATTGTTTTAGACGAAGATTGTCCAAAAGTTAACGGAAAAGATCGGAATTGAAGTGTGGGACTAATGTTCACTAATTCCTTTAGTTCGCAGTCGAACTGAGCATCAGTAATTTCGTTATAATTAATACATTCTGGTATTGATAGTTGATCGATACGAGAAAGTGTATCTGCAACTACGTTTTCAATCCCAGAGATGTGTCGGATATCAGTCGTGAATTGACTAATAAAATCTAAATGCCTGAACTAAACGAGAATAAACAAGAGGCTTATGATCGGTGTAAAGTGTGAAGGTTTTACCTTCAAGGAGATACCGGAAATGTTTAATTGCAGAGTAAGCTGCATGGAGTTCACTATCATAAGCGCTGTATTTCTGTTGTGACTCATTTATTCGAACAGAGCAGAAACTGAGAGGAGTCCAACAGTTGTTAATATTTTGTTGAACTACCGCGCCAAGTGCCTTATCAGAAGCATCGACCATTACCGCAAGTTGGGCAGTTTGCGAGGGATGGGCAAGAGTAGTTGCCTCGGCAAGTTGCCGCTTGCACAGGTCGAAGCCTTGAATGGCGTCTTCGGACTATTGAATGACTCGTTTGTCATTCTTTTTAGAACCTTTAAGAAAATCATTAAGGATGGCTTGATTGCCACCAGCGTGAGGTATGAAGCGACGGTAGAAATTAATCATACCTAGAAAACGACGGAGTTGCCTAACGGTTTCTGGACGATCGAAATTGTTGATCGCATCGACACGTTCTAAAGTTGGCTTATTCCAGTCGAGTCAATGTGATGTCCTAAAAAGTCAACGTTGGTTTTTGCGAAGTTGCATTTTTCAACGTTGATGATGAGACCTGCGTTTGAAAGACGCTCGAAAACAGTTCGAAGATGTGTGAGGTGTTCCTCAAAAGTCTTAGAAGCAATAAGGAGGTCATCAATATAGATGAAACAAAAGTCAAGGTCTCGCAGTAATGAATGCATGAACCGTTGAAATGATTGCGCAGAGTTTCGCAATCCGAATGTCATTCGAACGAATTCGAAGAGTCCGAACGGTGTGGATATTGCTGTTTTGGCAATGTCGTGTTCATCAATAGGAATTTGATGATAAGCACGAACGAGATCGATAGTTGAGAAAATGTTGCATTCATATAATTGTTGAGTAAAATCCTGAATATGAGGAATAGGATATTTATCAGGAGTTGTCACATTATTAAGAGCACGGTAATCACCGCAAGGTCTCCACTCGCCGTTCTTCTTTTTGGCGAGGTGGAGAGGAGATGACCATGGGCTGTTAGAAGGTCGACAAATACCTTGAGCCAGCATGGTGTCGAATTCGGTCTTGGCTATCGCCAATTTGTCCGGAGCTAGTCTACGGTACTTTGAAGAAATGGGAGGACCTCGTTTCGATAACGTGTGTAACGTTATGTTTGACCGGTAAAGCAAGATCACTTGCAGAAGTTAAATTTTTGTAATTCCTTAGAATACGACAGCAGGATCAACAGAATTGTCGATTGTTGTTAAAGTGGGGACTGGAGAAGTGGAGATTTCAGCGATAGCGAACAAGTTGGTAAGTGGATCGACAAGTCGTCGGTTTTTGATATCCACTAAGAGACCATACTTATTTGAAAAATCAGCGCCAAGTATAGGCATGGTAACGTCCGCGATAATAAAGGTCTGACAGAACGATCGTCTGAGACCAATATTTAATTCGAGGGATCGTGTACCAAATGTTCTGACTTTAGTGTTGTTCGCTGCATAGAGAGGGAAATCAGAAAATTTAGAGAGTTTTTCTTCCACAGTAGCTGGAAGAACAGACACTTCGGCCCCAGTATCGACTAAAAAGGATTTTCGAGAAATTCGGTCATAAACAAGAAGACGGAGCTGAGTTTGGCTGTTATCACATGCTGAATAATATCAGCTGCACTCGTTGATTGCGTATCCACAATTTATCTTGACGAGTCCAGTTGTACTATTTTGTATTTGTTGAGTTTTACCGCCTTTTATGTTTGTACAAACAAATTACCAAATTATTCCAAAAATGATGCGTTTCCTATTTCACAGCAGAGGTTCAATTATTATATTCAGATGAGATGAGAATGTCCGGGTGTAATTTCCAAAAATCGTTATTAAATAAAAACAATAAAATAATATTCAAATATTGTTTTATTTTAACAAAATCACAGCTAATTAATATTTTTCACCGTTCACAGGAAAGTTCAAATATAAAGTGAAGATGACTATGCAAATTTTTTAATCAAAACTTTTAATAATTAATCGAAGCCTTTCTTAATATTTCCAAATATAAATTAAATTTCCTTACATCTATTGTAAAAAAGGTGAACTTTACTAATTTAATATGATCGAAAGGTTTTGACCTAAGCTAATTGATTATTCTATGATTTGTTGATTTTAATTAGATTCACTAAATCTATATTCTGATAGATGAACTAATATTTTTCTATATTAAATTATTGTTTTTTAATTAGTTGTTTAGGTATTGTCGTCATACTCCGCCTCGTTAACGACTTAGTCGTTAACCATCATCCTGTTGTGGTAGTTTGCAGATTTTAACGATTGGGCGTTTTAATATATTTTTGGACGTCTTTACAGTGACAACTCTAACATTGCCTTGATCATCTGGATGCAACTCTATGATCTTCCCAAGCATCCATTTGTATGATGGTAAGTTGTCTTCTTTAATTAACACCACGTCTCCATTTTTAAAATTAGGTTGTAATTCACGCCATTTGTTTCTTTGTTGTAGATTATGGAAATACTCCACACTGAATTTTTTCCAGAAGGATTGAACACGCTGTTGAACATTTTGCCACCTAGAAAGCCTGCTGGTCGGTGTATTTTCACTAATGTTTTCTTCTGGAATATAAAAATTTCCTGAGCCAATCAAGAAATGTGCTGGTGTTAAAACATCAATAGAAGCATCATCGTCAGCTGTCGCGTAGAGTGGCCTTGAATTTAAAATGGCTGCAATTTGAGTAAGCATAGTTGTCATCTCTTCGAACGTTAGGTGAGTATTTGAGGAATATTTGAGTAAATGTGACTTCACTGACTTCACAGCTGCTTCCCACAAACCCCCAAAATGTGGAGATACAGGTGGAATAAAGTGCCACTGTATCTGATCCTGTGCTAAGAACTCTGCAATTAGAGAATTGTGATTAATATTGCTAATTTTTTCAAAAATTTCGCCTAGTTTTCGACGTGCTCCAATGAAGTTAGATCCATTGTCACTGTAGATATGTGCGGGAGCACCTCGCCTTGAGATAAATCGTTTTAAGGATGCTATAAACGCATCTGTAGATAGATCAGTAACGGCTTCAATGTGTACAGCTCTGGTCACCATACAAACAAAGAGTGCAATATACCCCTTGATAAACTTGGCACCTCTTCCCTTTTTTGTAGCAATCTCAATTGGACCCGCATAATCTACACCACAAGATGAGAATGGTCTTGTAGCTTTCAATCTTGCTAATGGCAGATCTCCCATTAGTTGCTTAGATGTTTTGGCGTTCTTTCTGAAGCAGACCACACATTTGTTCACTATATTTCTGACACTGCTTCTGCCTCCTACTATCCAGAATTGCTGCCTTATCAGATGAAATGTTAGAGTCAAACCAGGATGAAGATTTTTCTTGTGCACATGTATTGCAATCATTCGACTTAATGCATGACCCTTTGGTAAAACCATTGGATGTTTATAATCATATTGGCAGTCCAGATGTTTCAATCTGCCACCGACTCTTAACATCCCCTCTGCATCTATAAATGGTGCCAATGCTACAATGCTGCTGTTTTTTCTAATATTCACCTCTCTTTGAAGGCAATCAACCTCATCGGCAAACGCTTCTCTCTGTACATATTTGATGATTATGAGGTTGGCCTTCCGAAGTTCAATCACCGTAAGAGAACCCGAGCTTCTATTCAACTTGTCATTTCTCATATTATTTATAAATCTTAAAACGTAAGCAAAAATTCTTTTCAGTTTATTATAGGAAGATATCTTTTGAATTAATGTGCTGATTTGATCTTCCTTGCAATGGGTGTTGGAAACTAAAAGCTTGGTTATTTTTCTTTCTTCTTTCAAATATTCTGGATTCACAGCAAAATCATCCTCTTTTGCAGAAGTCGATTGGTAATTTTTTAACCATGCTGGGCCATGCCACCAGAGATCTAGTTTGATTAATTGAGACGGCAAAATCCCACGAGATGCGCAATCTGCAGGATTGTGTTCAGATCGTACATGATTCCAGAATTTTCTCGGTATCTGATTGATGATTTCAGCCGTACGATTAGCAACGTAGGTTTTCCACCTGACTGGATGACTCGACAACCACGATAGTACAATTGTAGAGTCCGTCCAGGCAAAACATTCCACTGGCATCTTCACTGTTTCTTGCACAAGACGCATAAGTTTTGTGAGTAAATGAGCACCACATAGTTCAAGTCGTGGTAAGGACACCTGCTTGATTGGAGCCACCTTTGTTTTAGCTGCCATTAAGTTAACTGAGACAACACCATTATTGTCTACCGCTCTACAATATACCACCGCACTATACGCACTTTCGCTGGCATCGGAGAAACCATGTAATTCCATTTTACCGTCTTGTGGAATGTATCTTTTGAGCTTTATTTTTTCTAAATCTTTCAACTCAACACGGATTTTGTTGTATATTTCTGATATTTCCGCTGGCAGATGATCATCCCATCCCAATTTGTGTAGCCAAAGCCTTTGAAATACTATTTTCATTAAAATGATCGAAGGAGATAACCAACCCAGCGGATCAAAGACCCTTGAATACTCGGAAATAACTTGACGTTTGGTGGGCTCATTACTCTCCTTCAAATCGAGTTTAAAGGTAAAAGTATCTTCTGCTGCGTTCCACTGTAGACCTAATATTTTTGATTCTTCTGAATTATTGAACAAAGTGGTTTGTTGTGTCTCTCCATTCACTGTGAGTTCAGGCACATTTGATTTCCATTTTCTTAGATTAAAACCACCGCTTATTAACAAATCATTCATTTCTCTTTTTAGTTTCGTCGCTTCTTCAATGTTATCAGCACCAGAGATAAAATCATCAACGTAAAAATCATTTATAAGATGATCAATAATATTTGGATGACTATCTTGATTATCATATGCTAGCTGATGAATACTTCTAATAGCTAAAAATGCCGAACTAGATAAACCAAAGGTAACTGTATTTAGTTTATAATGTTTAAGCTCATCAGCTATTTCGCTTCGCCATAAAATACGTTGAAATTGACTATCACTTTCACAAACCAAAATTTGATTGTACATTTTCTCAATGTCGGCTGCTAATGCAATTTTGTGCTTTCTGAATCTTGATAAGATTGACCATAAAGTGGGCTGAATAGTCGGACCGACTAACATCGTTTCATTTAGTGATATCCCAGAAGAAGATTTCGCTGATCCATCAAAAACTACTCTTAGTTTTGTCGTTTCGCTCGCTTGTTTTATCACACAATGATGAGGCAAATAAAAACACTTAGACTGCTCAATCATTTTATCAGCTTCAGAAACAGCTTCTAGGTATCCCCTACTTAGATATTCACTTATAAATCTAGAGTATTCATGTTTTAGTGATGGATTAGATTGAAATTTCCTTTCTAACGCTAAAAATCTTCTTTTGGCAACGTTGATAGAGTTGCCAAGCTGAGCGGTATTATTTTTAAAGGGAATAGAGACGATGTAACGACCCCTTTCATCTCGTTTGTGCGTCTTTTTATAATATTCTTCACACTCGACATCATCTTGACTCATAATCTGGACATTGGGAATTTCTTCTTGCTCAAAAAATTGTTTTAATGTTCTATCAATGTCTACATCTAAATGGAAATTTAAAGTACAATAACTTTCTTGGCTGCTGTCTGTTCTTACGACGTTTTCTTCACCGGTAACTCCAGCCGCAATCCAACCAAAAATGGTACGTTGTGCGACTATTGAATTATTTGAGTTAGTTAACTGCCCATCTTTGATAATGCTAAAAAATCTGTCAGCTCCTATCAGGATATCAACGGCAGATACTTGGTTATAAGATGGATCAGCTAGTTTTAAATCGTCCAAAAAACAACAGTCTTGGAGCTGGAAATTGAAACTTGGTAATCTCGTTGGCAGCTGATTTATGATCAAAACATCAACTTGAATCGATTCCTCTGACGAATACAACGACTTAATATTTATTGATGTAATTCCTCTGGTGGTTACTTTTCCAGCTGTTAAACCTGTAACTGCAACATTTGCTTGAGATCTCGGTAAATTCAAACGCTGCGCACAAGCTTCTGTGATGAAAGAGGCTTGTGATCCGGAATCTAGCAGTAACCTGCATCTCTGAGAATTTCCAGATTTGTCAGCTACTAGAACTATAGCTGTTGGTAGCAAAGATTGAAAATTTGGTATGGCTGCTGCATTTGCTTGAACATCGGTTGAGCTAGATGGTTCCAAAGTATTATTCAATGCATTTGCGTTGAGAGTTGCATTGATCCGTGGATTATTAGCATCTTCTTCTGAGTGCAGAGTCAAATGATGCTTCCTGCGACATTTACCACATTTATATTTGGATCTACACACCACTGACTGGTGAGATGAAGATAAACAATTGAAACAAAGTTTTTTCTCAACTACTAGTTGTTTCCTTTCTGCAAATGTTCGCTGTAAATATTGATCACATTTGCTTAAATAATGCTCTCCTTCACATAACGGGCATACTAATTGGTTTGTATGCGAAACTAAAGCACTTGTTCTTCTTTGAGGATACGTTTTGGTCTTCTGCATTGAACTTAAGCTCTCCAAGGCATCACTTCTTTTGTTTAAAAAGATAAACAACTGCTCCATTGTAGGGAAGCTGACTCCCGCTGTCTCGTGCGCCCAAGCTTCTCTCGTTTCCTGGTCTAGTTTTTGAATAAGTAGATAAATTAGCCAGGGGTCACGGCCTTCAGCACGCTCATCAAGCACCTTCAACCCACGTAGGACTTCATCCGAAACGTCAGCTAAGCGACGAATTGACTTTGCACAACCTTGTTGTACGTTTGGTTGTTCCAGAAATTGTTTCAACAAGTTGTGTATGACATGCTTTGGCTTGTTGTACCGTGTCTTTATCTTGTCCCACGCTTCATCGTAGTTAGCTTCTGTCACTGCCAGATGATTGATCAGCATATAGGCTTCACCTTTAAGCAACCCTTTTAAATATTGCAATTTGTGAACCTTTGAGATATTGTTATTGTTATGGACAGACGCTTCATATAGATCACGAAAGGAGGGAAACTCTGCATACACTCCATTAAACGATGGTATATTAACTCGTGGTAAACGAACCTCATTATCTGGTTTATGAATAGATGATATTTGCTGGAGAAAATTGCTTTGATTAAGCATAAAATCATCCATCGAGTTATTTTGTATTTGTGCATTATTCTCTTCATAAAGCTTTTCCCATTTGACAAGCTTTTGTTTCAACTCAAGATGCATATTTTCAATTTTGTCCACGTTGTCTATTTGTGATTCATCAAATTTCCCTTTTACGGCCTTTTCTAGCGCTTGAAATTCTCTCCAATCGTCTGCTAACAGAGCCATGCAAGTTTTTATATCACTAATTGGAGTACTAATGCTAAAGAGATTTACTTGCACTTTCATACTTTCTAATGTTTTCAAGAAGCGCTTTATTGCTCTATTTTCCGCCATTTGTAAGAATTCTACAACGTGCTCACTATATCTTTTATATATATTTACTGCAGGATTGACACGTTTCAATAATCTTTTCGCAGTTTTAATTAGTAATTTTCGCGCAAAGTATTTATATATATTTATTTCAGCGTATAACGTGATCACTATATTGATTCACTCAGTAATGACACGTTTCAAGAATCACCTTTCACAGTTTGATTTATAATTTTCGCACAAATGTATTTATATAATTTCACTTAAGTTTATAACGTGTTCACTATATTCATTCATTAGTATTGGCACGTTTAAATAATCACCTTTCACCGTTTTTAAGTATTATTTTTTGTATAAAGTGTTTATATATATAAAAGAATAGTTTGGCTTGTACTCACGATTTTATATGCAGCAAATCCGGCTCGAAGGACCATGAATAATATCAGCTGCACTCGTTGATTGCGTATCCACAATTTATCTTGACGAGTCCAGTTGTACTATTTTGTATTTGTTGAGTTTTACCGCCTTTTATGTTTGTACAAACAAATTACCAAATTATTCCAAAAATGATGCGTTTCCTATTTCACAGCAGAGGTTCAATTATTATATTCAGATGAGATGAGAATGTCCGGGTGTAATTTCCAAAAATCGTTATTAAATAAAAACAATAAAATAATATTCAAATATTGTTTTATTTTAACAAAATCACAGCTAATTAATATTTTTCACCGTTCACAGGAAAGTTCAAATATAAAGTGAAGATGACTATGCAAATTTTTTAATCAAAACTTTTAATAATTAATCGAAGCCTTTCTTAATATTTCCAAATATAAATTAAATTTCCTTACATCTATTGTAAAAAAGGTGAACTTTACTAATTTAATATGATCGAAAGGTTTTGACCTAAGCTAATTGATTATTCTATGATTTGTTGATTTTAATTAGATTCACTAAATCTATATTCTGATAGATGAACTAATATTTTTCTATATTAAATTATTGTTTTTTAATTAGTTGTTTAGGTATTGTCGTCACATGCCGCCACTTGTGACGAACCATTTAGTTTTTTGAAAATTTTGATTGAAAAGAAGAATTTTGGCTGCTTGGTTTAAAGTGCTTGCACTTCGGGTCACAGCGTTTTGCGTTTTGCTGGAATTTGTGGTGATAGTAACATTCACCATCAAAGATTTGTACCCTAGATCTAGATCTTGGGCGATAGCGGAATCGACTTGGCGTGTGATCTCGATTGTAGTTTCTTTCCTTGGACCTACTTCTACTTTTGTTAAAATTATTCGCTGAGACTGTGTTGAGAACAGAGGACTGGAGTTCATTGAACTTCGCAGTCAAAGAAGCTATTTCATTAGCATAATTGTTTGCAGGAGAGGTAACTGCCATTATAGAATTTCCTATATGAGCAGCGCAGACGCGATCAGCCAGTTCGACTGTCGTAGTTAGATCGAGATTTACCACAGCTAGCGCTGTGCGCACTGAGACAGTTTTAATAAGATCGGTTCTAATACGATCTGTAGTGCTAGAGGTAAAACGATGAAGAAGGGCGGATTTCACCTGGTCGTACGGATTTGCTTCCTTAGGTGCAGTAAGGACGTCCCAGATTATGGAAGAAATATCTGGTGTAATGATGCCTAGAACATGACCATATTTGGCATCTTGCGATTTAATTTTTGAAATTCGGAATTGCTCTTCCAAAATTGTAAACCAGGTATCTGGTTGATCCTTTCCAAATGGAATGAGGAGGAATTGAAATAGAATAATATGTCACTTGATGTGACACGACTTCAGTAATGGGGGTGTTAATGAAATGTGTTGTGTATTGGAAAGTACAATATGTGTCACAACAACACATTAAAGGCTTCTCAAGATGGTCGGATTTACGCCCCAGAAGTAATCGAAAAATTTTCGACCAAGGACCATCACAACAATCTCGACGGAAAGTGCAATCTCCGTTATTCCTTTTTTTTTGATAAGAAAGCAGCTGGCACGGGCCTGGCTGTTTCAGATTCTTCTCATAATGGCCGGTATCGAAAAAAATCCTGGACCAACAGCAAAAATATGGCACTGTGCTGTATGTAAACAAATTCTTAACGCAAACACAACATCCGTCTAGTGTATGGTTGTAAAAAATGGTGTCACCTCAAAAAGAGCTCAGGTCTATATACACACAGAGAAAAAATTAGTGATAGTGTTAGTGATTTTAAAATTATAAGACTGGATAAAGACAAGGACATAAATGGTAGCCTTGCCTTTATCATACACAAAAGCGTTATCTACCGTACAACCACCCTACCAGCAACAAATGATGTACATCTTGAACAATTGGGATTTATAATAAAGTCCGGTAACACGAAGATAACACTAGTCAACATTTACATACCACCAGTGAGCAGCTGTGATACAGGTTATGAACCTGTAACATTGAACATTTAGTTAGTAATAACGATTGTCTTATTCTCGGAGATGTGAACGCTCACCACGATCTATGGCAATCTCATCTGAACATCGATGCGCGAGGCGAAAATATCGCAGATCAAATCGACGACTCCAATTTTGGAGTTTTCAATGAACCACAACCGACTAGAGTAACAAGCAAATTCTATTCATCCTCAGATGTCTCACTTGCAAGCATGTCACTTATGCCGATAGCAGAATGGAGTACTGAAACTGCACTGGGATCAAATCATGTGCCGATCATATTAAGCCACTCCATCAACCTAGTAAAATCACAAAAGAAAACGTTCATCAATTTTAACAAAGCTGACTGGATAAATTTTACCGATTTTTGCCTAAAAACGAATTTAGTAAACTAATTTTACCACTTGACGCCCTCTCTGGGGGAGAAAAAATTCAGAGATATTTTTAATAAAGCTAAAGCACGCTACATCCCGGCTGGAAGAATACAATTTAATAAACCTAATTTCCCACCAGAAGCAACTGCAATGGCCGTGCTTAGAGATGACATCCGGAAAACAGATCCAGCCGATCCTAGAATCCGAGACCTGAACTAACAAATAAACAAATTAGTTGTAGACCACAAGAGGAACAAATGGAGATAATTAGTGAGTAAGTCGAAATTCAGTCCAAGTAATAGTCTATGAAAAGTTATAAAAGGGTTAACCCATCCTCGACGACCAGAAAATAACTGCATGATCTCCTTCAACGATAATCCTATAGAAAACTCTAGAAAGTGCGCCTCGAAATTTAATACACAGTTTACAGAAAAACTAAGTAAACATGAGAAGGAGTCAAACCAGTCCTCATATACACTTCCGAAAACTTAAAGATGACAACATTGAGAATATCAATTTTATAAATGTTGAAGTTGAGACGGCAGTTAGAAAAATCAAACTATCAAAAGCAATTGGACCTGACGGCATATCAGCTATTATGCTTAAACACATTTGACCCAAGGGAGTGAACTACCTCACTACTACACTAAATACATCATTAAATACGCTCCAGCTACCGAATGTTTGGAAGATGGCTAAAATAAGCCCTATTCTGAAATCCGGTAAACTTGAAGAAGGAAAGTCATACAGGCCAATCTTCATCCTTTCATCTATCGCAAAACTAATTGAAACACTTCTGCTACCCATGATATCGCGCACTTGCTACCTAGCTCCTCGCCAGCATGACTTCCGGAAAGGACATCATGGTTTCCGGAAAACCAAATCAGTGATGGTGATATGACAACGGCTAATATTTCATGATAGGAAGCAATATCGTGCCATTATCACGGAATTCTTCATAGTTAAGATTTAAGGCGCTACCGTTTGTAATGATTCAGCTTGCAACCTAACTCTAACTTTATGACTTCAAGTCATATGACTTGAATTTCGAAAATGAAGTCATAAATATCGATTCTATCTGGGTCTTTAGTTGATACTGGTTGAGTGGAGGTAGATTTTTATATAGAGGCTGGCTGCTAGTGGCGTTGAATTATCCAGGAGATGAATATGATGGTACGAGATGTTGTTGGAAATGTTGTATCCAATATAATGAGTTACTTTGAATGTGTTGAGTAAGCTGAATCTTCATTATGATTTTACAAATATATTGTTCACATAAAGTAAACACAAAAGGCAGCAGATAAAATGTTGTTGTATCAACCATATGATGAATTAAATTTATTTCCAAACTTCTTCCGGTACAGTAGCTTCCACATTCACTAATGGTCTTAAGTAGCACAAATATAAATTAAATTCTCTCAAAACACAATAACATTTTAGAGTTTAATTGTATTTATAAATAGATTATACAAATTACATGAAATTTGTCTTATTGTATTAATCAAATTGATGGCGAGGCGATAAAAATATAATTTACATAGAGAATTACATTTTTAATTTAACACGAAAATTAAGAACTCGAAACTATTTGGAAAAAACAAAATCTGAATAATAATAATATATTTTTTGTTTTTTTATTAAATGTTAACGAAATCATCGCCTGCTAAACTTTAAATTTTGAGAAATGATTTTAGTTTTAATGTTCGCCACAGGTCGTATGACTTTTGCAAAACTCATTTGAAATGTCAAAAAAGTCATTAAAAAAAAGCTGTGACCGTTATTTATTAAAAATGTCGAACGATAAATTTAAAAAAAATTAGATAAAGCGCCCACAAACAGCCAAAAGGTTGCTCTAATTGATTATTTAGAGGACTATTTGGAGTTGGCTCGAAACCAATTTTCATCTGCAGAGGGTGAAAAGGAAAAGGAAAAGTTAAGCTTGCAGAGCAATGGGAGGATTTGCGGTAAGCTAAATTAGTTGATTAGAATATTTAAGCACTAATTGTGTAAAATAAATATTTAGTTCATTGATAATTTTTAATTTACGTGATACAAGAAAGATGTCACTAAGATCGTTTTTATTTAATAATTGAGTAGATTGTATTAGTTTTTGAAGATGTGAGATCATCGCCGAATTTATGTAATAAAAGATATTATTTTAAAATAGAGTAATCGCCGTTTATTTTTCAACATCCTGACAAACATAAAACCAACGTTTTATAAATCAGAAGTGGGATAACCAAACAACATCGTCGAATATTGCAGTCATCGAAAAATGAATATAATAATTATCCACGTTTGATCATCGTATATATACAAAATGGCAACCACATGGGATGAAAAAACAATTACAAACGCAGACTTTTACTACTCAACTCACAACAGCGGGGATAAAACAACAACGGGGAAACCAGGTACTGTACCAATCAATTCAAATATATATATGCATCCACCACCAAGCACCGCAACAGAATACAAACAAAATGTTAACAACGCTGATCCACTGACTCAATGTCTTTTGTCTCCTTTACAATCCAATCCAATAACACCTAACCAATTAAATTACGAAACAGTTACCGGGTACGAAAACAATTTAATTCTAAATAATTTTACGAACATTCAAACACCGCATAATACGAATGCACCTGGCTATAACCAAAGTATCTTGCCAATACATTTAACAAACTACGAGAACCAAAATCTACGCTACCCATATTATAATGCTTTTATATCACCGCCGAATTTAAATTATAATATAAATGAAAGTGCACATAACCTCACAAATATTCAACCGAAACCAAATTACGTTCGTTTTACATCAACTCCTCGTATTCCTATATATAATCCGCGTAGCCATTATGTAAATCCTCATCAAAATATTCAACCTCCGAACAATAATTTTGATTCACCGTGTCCAAGTGAAAATTTTCAACAAAATCAATTTGTCTCCGACCCCGTAAAACAGCCAAATCATGGTTGTAACAATTCGATTTCATATCAAAATATTAATCAAAACCATAGAAATACCGTCGGTAGATCAGACTCTGTCAATTTTACTCCACAAGCGGTAGCTGAAATGATTTCAGTGTTCAATCCTACGGCTAATAACAGCGTTCCAATTTCAAACTGGTTAAACGAAATTGAACATCTACGTATTATTTTCCAATTAAACGAATTAGTAATATTTTACGCGGCAGTTGTAAAATTGCGCGGCATTGCCCAACTATGGTATCAGTCGGTTCGCTCAACGATTACAAATTGGAATGAACTCCGTGCTGGTCTGCTAACAGAGTTCGGCAGTACCCATGATTCATGCGACGTATTCTTTGCGTTAATCCGTCGTCAAAAACAACCAAATGAAAGTTATGTTGAATATATCTACGATATGCGTAGAATCGCAAGCCAGGGTAATTTGGATGAACCTTCGATTATTAAACATATTCTAATGAATATTCCTTCGAAAGAAGTAAGAGACAACCTATCTTTACAAAACATTCAGCGCATTTCAGATTTAATTAACCGAATTAAGCAACACGAAAACGTTGAATACCTACACCTACATAATTTAAACGAAAGTAAATCCTTTCGTAACAATTTTAAATCACCTTCAACTGAGTCAAGGTTTAGAAACAATTCAAACAATAGCCCCAACGCCGCCGATAACAATAGTCCAAGTAATGTTCTTCGATGTCGCAGATGCAACTCTGCTGGTCATTTCGCTAGAGACTGCAGAAGTCTCATATGCACCTACTGTCGTGACCAAGGTCACTACGAAATTAATTGTCCACTCAAAAATATAAAATCTGTAAAAAGAATTAACAAATTATGTGATGAATATCATAAAATCGTTCAAATTAACGGCGTCGATGTTATTTGCTTCATAGACTTAGGTAGCGACTGTGTAACTATGAAGGAATCACTAGCCGTTGAACTTAATTTAGTTTATCACCCATATAAACAAATCTTACAAGGTTTTGCGAACGGTAGAACAATGACATTAGGAAATGTAAACACAACAATCACCATCGACGGTATAGATATCAACGTAGATGTTCTCATTGTTGAAAATGATGCACAGAAAGTAGATATAATGATTGGTAGAAGCGCCCTAGATCAGGAACACATTATTGTAACAAAATCACACAACAAATTAACAATACAAGACAATCGTGACAAAATGTCAAACCTTAAAAATATAAACGTCAAAGAAAATGAAATGTCATCGAATAATAGTGAAGTTGCAAACAATTTAGTTGCAAATATATTACCCGATGAACATCATGATAATAATAACGATAAATCCGTCGTTCAGTTTAACGATAAAATAAATTTAGATGAAAATAGAGATCCCGCGAAAATAAATTTAGAAATAGAGTCAGATAGTAATGATATCTTCAGTACTTTTTCGGAATTAAGTTTAATGTACGATAATTTACTGTGTGCTGATTCCGTTAAGGAAGAAATAATGAGTGATATAAATATCAACCCACCGAATATAAATCGAACGCAATTAGATGAAAAATTTGAGCAAGACTTAAAAATGTCTATACTACGAATAGTGAGCACCGACCTGTCAATTGACCCTATTATTACAGAGCCGACGATATTTAAGCCTGGTAATTATACAAAAATCATCGAAGAAGACCGTATTAATAGTATTAATCCGAACTTACCAAACGCCGCTAAAATAGATTTAAATAACCTTATTGATAATTATAGAGATTGTTTCGCTACGTGTATGCAAGAGATAGGCAAAACGACAAAAACTGATATTAGCATAAAACTTAAAAACGACGAATCAGTATGTTACGCACCGTATAGATTATCAGCGACCCAACGTAAAAATGTAAAAGAATACATCGACGAAATGCTTAAGCTAGGTATAATTCGTGATTCAACATCTCCGTACGCCAGTCCAATCGTTATTGTTAAGAAAAAGACCGGTGAGGACCGTATTTGTATTGATTATCGCAAGTTAAATGATAAAACGGTCAAAGATAAATATCCGATGCCTCATACTGAGGATACGCTCCAACGACTTAGTGGAAAACAATACTTCACCGTCTTAGATTTAGCTTCCGGATATTACCAAGTACCAGTCACCGAAGATTCAAAGAAACTAACCGCATTCGTAACGCCGGATGGTCATTTTGAGTTTAACCGGATGCCGTTCGGTTTGGCAAATGCTCCAGCCGTTTTCCAACGCATGATGAACGCTATCGCCCGGGAATTGAACAACGAAATTGTCGTGTATTTGGATGATACAATTATTCCCAGTTCGACCATCGAAGAAGGAATTTCCTTATTGGCAAAGTTTTTAGTAAAGATGAGAGAGTATGGTCTAACGATAAAAATTAGTAAATGTAAATTTCTATGTGAAAACGTGAACTTTCTGGGTCACGAAATCACCCGTTATGGCATTAGGCCTGGTGAAGTAAAAATTGCAGCAGTTCATAAATTTCCCCCACCGTCAAATGTGCATGAGGTCAGAAGATTTATAGGTCTCGCTAGTTACTTTCGCAAGTTCGTTGCAAAATTTTCACATATCGTCGAACCATTAACCCGCCTTACAAAAAAAGACACCGAGTTTCAGTGGGGAAGTGAACAAAACATCGCGTTTGAAACAGTCAAAGAAAGATTATGTTCGAGAAATATTTTGGTGCTGTACAACAACAATAAAGAGCATGAAATACATACCGATGCGAGCTCAGTAGGAATTGGTGGTGTGTTGTTACAGTACGAAAATGATAATCGCTGGCACCCCGTTGCATATTACAGCCGAAGAACCTCCGCGCTTGAGAAGAAATACCACAGCTTCGAACTAGAAGCATTAGCTGTAGTTGAAACAATTGATCGATTTCGTCCGTTTGTACTAGGGAAACATTTCATAGTTGTAACTGATTGCAACTCGCTTAAAACATCTGCAACCAAGAAAGATTTAATACCGAGAATTGGAAGATGGTGGTTACGATTATTGGAATATAATTTCGATGTTAGACACCGAAGTGGCTCTCAGATGTGTCATGTTGATGCACTGAGTCGTGCACCTGTTGAAGACCCTAATTTAATAGAACCAGCAACTTTAGACGTTTTCAATGTTACAACGATTGACATCGATTGGATTTCAGCACTCCAAGACGACGATCCAGATGTAACAGAAATTAAGAAACAAATAAATAATAATTCACCGAATCATCCTAGTAATCAGAATTTTAAAATTGTTAACGGAAAGTTATACCGCCGCACCGATAATGATGAAATTTTATTCTATGCACCGAAGGGAGTTCGAAATAGGATTTTAGGTGCTTGTCACGACCAAATGGGTCATTTTGGATTAGATAAAACTATCGCAGCTATTAGAAAAGTTTATTGGTTCCCTCGCATCCGTCAATTCGTGAAAAAATATATTAACAGCTGTATTGAGTGCCTCTATCATAAAAACAAAGGAGGTGCTAAAGGCATACAGCTACACCCGATTGAAAAAGTTCCAGTTCCATTTCATACCTGGCACCTCGATCACTTAGGTCCGTTCGTAAAAAGTCACCGTGGAAATTTCTACTTGTTAGTTATTGTCGACGCCTTCACAAAATATATGATTATGCGACCAGTCAAAAACACATCAACGCGTCACGTTATTACCGCCTTAGAGAATGCATCATCATATTTTGGTATACCGATGAGAGTGATCACCGACCGTGGCTCCGCTTTTACATCCAAGCAATTCATTGATTTCTGTATAGATCATAATATTCGACAAGTTTTGAATGCCACAGCTACACCACGCGCAAATGGACAGGTTGAGCGATTCAACCGAACTATTCTTCACGCTCTTCGTACTACGCTTGATTCAACGGAAGATAGAAATTGGGAGAAAGTGTGTCCATTAATTCAATGGGCTATCAATAGTTTACCAAATGCAGTTACAAAAGTTTCGCCGCAACAGTTGTTATTTGGAATTGAACCTCGATCACCACATGCCGACAAATTGACATTAGAATTATCGGATAGTAAATACGTCGAACCAGAAAAATTAATTGAACTTCGTCAGATGGTATCATCGCGTATAAAAAAAAATCAAGCCCAACAAAAAGAAAGGTTCGATCTTCATCATGCTACACCAGATAAATATCAGGTAGGCGACCTAGTTGTCGTTTATCGAGAACCGATTCAAACAGGAGAGAGCAGAAAAGTTCAGCGAAAATTTAGAGGTCCGTTCAGAGTCATCGAAATATTGCACGGCGACCGTTACCGTATCGAAGATGTTGTCACTACCGATGGAAGAAGAAGGTTCCGCGGCGTGTTTGCCTCGGACCGGATGAAATTAGTTCAACGACCTGAAGATGATGAATTTAATGCATCGAGCTCCGAGGATTGAGGACAATCCAAGGTCAGGAATGGCCGAATGTAAAATAAATATTTAGTTCATTGATAATTTTTAATTTACGTGATACAAGAAAGATGTCACTAAGATCGTTTTTATTTAATAATTGAGTAGATTGTATTAGTTTTTGAAGATGTGAGATCATCGCCGAATTTATGTAATAAAAGATATTATTTTAAAATAGAGTAATCGCCGTTTATTTTTCAACATCCTGACAAACATAAAACCAACGTTTTATAATTGTGTATTTATTATTGCAGCAATCGTGTTCATACTAAATTTTCCAAAATTAAATGGGAAATGAACAGATCGGGCATTAATGGAACAGATCCTATTTTAGAGTTGGATGAAGTTGAAAGCAAGGTGGTAGGCATTATCACGTACGATGCCGTGGATGGAGATGGTTTAGCAGAAGAACTGGGAGTAAAAACTACAGATGCTACCTCCTCTGTGATAAATAACATTCGACATCCATCGAGCCTGCCGCAGAAACACAAGAGAAAAATTGAAATGCCGAATCCAAAAACAATTTGCAGCTGTGAAAACAAATACATAGAGGAGATTTTGCGACTAAAAAGACGGAAATTAGAAATAATGGAAGAAATGCTCCAAATTCAAAAGGGCAATTTGGCTTGCGTTTGCAAATAATGTTTTACCTATTATTACTTTTACCTATTATTGCGTTACTATTTTATTTAATGAACTATAGATTTAACTAATGAATTAAAGAAATTATTAGTTTTATCATATTCACTTGAAATTTATTGAAATGTACAAAACTATTAAAATTGAGAAGCAATTTGGTCCCGTAATCTCTAATCGCCTACTATTAAAATTTTTTCTGTATTTCTTATATTTGATACATAATCGTCTATATTATATTGTGGATCCAGGTATCATCCGATTTAAACAGACAGTCTGGTATTGTTGAGTTGATTGCAAGGATTTTTCTGAGCCTAGAAGCTTCCGTGGATTTTTTAATGTTTTCACAAAAGAGTCGCCACTATTTTTATAAAGATCTCAGTCGTGTTGCTCCATTGAGCTTTAGGCTATGGATTCGCAATGAATCCAGCTCTAGGCTCCACTACGTATGTTTCTGCTTTTCTCTAGGTTTGTTTAGTGGGGAAGCAATTTTAAGAAACTTATTAAACATAGTCGTTAGATTTTCTACCAGTCTATTGGGTTGTTCAACAGTTTGGGGATGTTTCAATGCTGTGAGAACATTGCTTCAAAAATATCCCTGTAGCAATCCCAATCCACTCTTTTACAGTTCCTCAAAGCTGGTTGTATAACTAAAGAGAATGTTCGTCCCATATTTTTCACTTGTTTACGTTTATGATATATTTCTTAAGTCTGCAGAGAAAAACGTCACGTCTAGGACTTAGGGGTTTATTTCTGGTGACGAATGTTGGTTTGCAACCAATCTTGCATGCAATAAGGTTAGTGGTTAGTAAATTATTAAAAACTGACTCACCCCTTTCGTTGGTGTCTAACCTTCAATAGAGCGCGTGGTGAGCGTTCACACTTCACATCATTGCATATGATCACCTACCTATTTTCTATTCCTCTTCTATTTTCTAGTTTTCTGTTATAAGAGTAACCAGAAGTTTCAAGAAATCATACGCCATAAGCGAGGAGACCAACATAAGTGAGTTTTGGTTGATCTCCACGCTGATGGCAGCCATATTGTTGTCACCATATATTTGAGTAATAAGAAAATATTAGTTATTTTTAGGTAAAATAAAAGCTCTTATCTTACAATTGTGTCCGACCAAAACTCCCCCAAGGAGTTTATAGCCATTTTGTAGAGCAAGAGTGACCTGGTTCTCGCATGCTATCATCTTGTAGAACCGCTGGTGCCATTGTGCTTTCTTCCATTTAGATGATGGACCAGGGTTCATCTTAGAAATTAAGCGGAAATTGTAATTGCCAATGCAATTTCCATACACCGTTAGCGACTGAGCTATTTGACTCGGCTCACAGTTTGGTACCGGAAGCCCAGCCCAGTAGAAAAAGAGAATAGGTGGAAGTGGGAAATGGGTTTAGGCAAAGAAAAGTGTTTGGTTATTGACTATTGATTATTTATGGGTTGCCCTGATACAGGGTTATCCACTATTCACCACTTGTGGTTCCGCCTGTTAGCCACACGAAAAGGCAAGAGACCAACTGTTGGTGTTACACAGCTTTACCATTCACGGTACCTTCGTGGAGGGTGTGATGTTATTACTACATTTTAATAGAAACAAAATAGTTAATGTTTTTCTTCATCATAATGCAAGTCTGCAGTGGTATCACATACTATCTTTGCCTCGCTGTTTGTAAGGCTCTTCTATCTCGTCTTGTGAATGCAAGATTCATGTATAAGCATAACACCTACAGGTGCTGTTGAGACAGTTTAGAGAACGTTCTGGCCATCATAACGGCTGATGCTATCATGGTGATGGGCATTGGTTTGCGCTAAGCGTATAGTGCCGGTTCCTTTCATTGGCCCTTACCCTCACTCCAATATTTCTTAATCAATAAACTCGCAGCTTTTAATCAATAACCCCGAGTTCCAAGCTATCAGCAACGCTAGAGATTTCGCAGTAACCTAACTCCCACATTAGGTTCAACAGAACTTTTTCGATCTTGCCGAAATGTTCTGAACTCAGGAGAAACGTCGTTATTTAAATGTGTGTGGGACACTGCTCAAAGAAGCTTCGAACTCACACGAAGACTACCAAACTAGATGAGACTTTGTCCACAGTTAAGGAAATCGAAATTGAATGCTAACCGACTGATAAGCAAGATAAAGAACAATTTTTTGAAACGCTGCGCTCTAATATCATACTTCAGAAACCGTTCAACACCAATATTGAAAGTTCTTATACGTCTGTATGTCTGTTTGTTTTGGTTGTGGAATATAAAAAAAAAACAAATGGCGGAACATGCTTGAGAAATTTAAAAGCGGTGGTGAGCAGTGCTACGTACCTTCCAAAAAAACAGACTGGATCAGCTAACACGGATCCAGAGCTACACCATCGCAATCGACGAAATAGTCGCGAATTCCCCTATTTATCACTTTTTAATTCCTACCCCACATCTGACTCAGTACCTTCGAGCTAAGTGGTATGATGGATTTGGAGTAATAGAGACAAGCGAAAGCTCCTGGAGCTCACCAAAGGCTATCGTTAGAAAATCAAATGGTAAGACGAAGACCAGACTTTGCCTCGTTGTTTTTTTTTTGTTGACCTACAATATCGCGATACAATCATAATCATATATAGATATTAGATCATATTATAGGTCAATAAAAGCCGATCTTAAAATAGAGGAGATTAACTTGTCAAAAATTTGTTCTGTTTTAAGAAATGTAATACATCAAACAACAGGTTTCTCCCCTATTATCGGGGATGGACAGAACAAAGTTGGTCAAATAACTAGACACTTTACATCTGTCGAATCAAAGCAAGACAATCTTATTCACATACAACGCAAACACATACTACTTCAGCAAGTGGTATCCTTCCGCAACTTTACATAAAGTGATACCACCAGGGTTGGCAACTCTACACTAGTCTCCTAGTTCTTAAAAGCTAGAATACTGCAGCTGTTAGGAAATGCAACCTTTAACATTAAAGACTTGTATGAGAAATCCATGGGTGTCTAAATGTAAACTAATTTGCCCGGATTAGTTTGCCTCGATAATCTCAGAGGTAAGTGGTTCCCACGATTTGTGAGGTCGATTCAGAATTTTCTTTCTTCGCATTGACAAGTCTATTACCACGATTTTCTAACCTAATAGTTTTAGCTGCGTCTGTGTAGCTGACCCTCGGATTTATCTCAACTACCGATCGTAAGATTAGCTTTCCCTCAGGTGGTATAAGTGGAGAAAAAAAAGCCTTATCCCGCCTTCTTCTATAATCTTCTATATCTTTTTATAACTATCCTTCTACTACATGCTGCACTTGCAGTTGGTACTTTGCTCTTTATAGAGGCGTTGTCAGAATGTTTGGGCTTTCTCTCACACCTAGTTTTATCATGTACCGAATTTCTATATTTAGTCCAATACGAGCCCCAACAAAAAAAACTGTGTGATATATAAAAGTAAAACTTTTTCTGTGACGGGGTGACCTGTCTTCAAGTCTCGACACTTGCTTCTATAGTATGACATATGACACAGCTCTAAGCCGCCCCTAACATGATGAATAAACACTTTATCTGTTTTAGTTTTGCGGTGCCAATAACTTGCCGTGATATGTAGTGTCATCGAGTGTCAGCCAAATTTACTCTGGACCGCTCTACTACACCATACCCAATTCTTTTAGCTCAGTAACTCAGATATCACAACGAGAATAGTATGTGCTAAGATAGTACTTAGTAAGATAGTAGTAATTATAAGTGATAAAATCATCAGTTATCTGTGAAAATTCATTGTTTTATTTTCCTAGAGGCCATACCGAGTTTAAATATCTCACGTTATAATTGTAATAATAAAATATTCAAAACTAATATTGATCTTTATTTTTCATAGAATAATAAAATATATAAATAATAGTAACGCCAGAAAGACATAAATATTTTCCTAATTTTGTTTATTTGCTATGATTTTTTCTTCACATGTTTTACTATCATTTTGCATTTGCAATATATCCGTACTTATTCGAGCTAGATTCGCGGCAACATTTCTTAATTTAATCGTTTCCACTTGATCATCTAAGTCTCTAAGTTCTCTCATTATAATTCCAATTTCTTGAACATGTTTTATTAATTCTTCACAATCTGAATGTAACGTAACTAAAAGTTTATAAGCTTTGCGGGAGTTTTCATTACGTTTCGCTGTTTTATAAATAAGATCATCTGTTACAGTAAACTGACGAGATAGCTGCCCATTAAGGGTGTTGATTTCTTTTTGTAAATATTTTGTATCCACTAAAATTTTATCGATACTCAATTTTTGTTTTTTTATATTACCAATTATTTCTAAAATTCGAGATGTATATGAATGTCTGAAAATAAGTAAAATAATTAATTAATTTGAAATATAACGAAATTTTTGAAATTTACCGGCTTATTTTTTTATTCACTTTTCCAAATTCTTCAACTAGATTTGCATAATATTTCTGTTTTCTTAATAAATCTTCTTTGCATTCTTGACTTTTTGTTTGAGCCTCTGTCATCTGGTTTTTTATATCGTTTAAATATTCCTGTTAATTAGGAAAATGAAATTTATTTAACTCAATTCATTTGCAATTTTGCACAAGATTCAAGAGTTCATGAGAGATTTTTTAATAAGCTGTTTTGTGATATATGGATTATAGGTTGTGTTACAAAAACACGTAAATATCGTTTAAGACCTAATAACTTCATTTATATGTAGTTCGTTTACAAAAGTCCGTTCAATGAGAATCTTTATATAGAGTTATTCTGTTTATCTGTAACTTATAGGAAACACATAAAAAAACCACAAACAAAATTAACGAGCCTGAAGTAAGAGTTCTGAAAACTGGTTCTAGTACCTTAACATCTGCTGCAACCTTGGTTGTCTTAATCTTGTACCCAAAAAAACTCGAGTGAAATTTTGATCGACGTTAACTTTGGTTATCCATTTGATTCGAAAAAAAATCGAGCAATGATGTCCAACCAATAAACCCATCGAAACCCATCTCTGCAAACGAAATAGTTCTGTAAACGAAAGAATCTAAACTAATCGATAAGATTAATCAACATCTAATAAGTCAGCACACTGTCTAAAAACAATACTTCAAGAAGGAGGCAAACATTACTTGAAGAGGAGACGATGACGAATATATAAACTATGATCCAACGCCTCGACGAGTTCAGTTATCTTTAAACGGATAAATATGCGTAGCTGATAGAGATAGCATGAGAAATTGATGAGTTTATACGAGGGAAAAATTAAATGAGATAAAGCTCGACTACTCCAAAGCAATTTTGAGTCTACTATTAACCAAACTAGTAAAAACTAGTCATGACATCGTTCTAATGGAGACGTTGATCTTCGTGAGATGAATAACTGATTTGAATGTTTTCTTACTACCCAGCTCCAATGATAACGAAATGGTCAACAAAACATGAGGGATAGGCAGAATTTATTTTGGTTGCAATCTTCGCTAATAATGATTTGACTTCCAGAATGGCAAAATTTTATGGACATTTAAATAAATACGCCGGTTTCGTTTGGTTGTTGTTGTTGTAGTGACGTGTTTGGTTCTAATCCTCCGGCTCCATGTCCAGGTTCAGGAACTCTGCTACTGCCCTTGGGCGGTACCACAAATCTTCCTTCGTCAAGTTAGTTATATTTTCAGGACAATTAAATAGGTGGTCTACATCGTGTGGCATGCCCTCTCATGCGGGACACTTGGATCTGGTGCTACGGGGTAGTGGGACCTCTTCGGCAGCGACTTTTGGTGGCTTTCTATTTAGAACACGATTTGGAATATAGTTCCTTGTTGCATTTTCAACCGTTTTGGTGTGGGTGTTTTAAGCCAGTTCTATATGTAGGTTCGTCGATGTTACCAGTAACCTGGCTATCTCTGTCATCTTGCAGAAAGCATCTTACTGTCTTCCTTATGTCTCTAGGAGGTTCGATCGTAGTTAAGGTGTCATTGCAAGGATGTTGTTCTTTGTGGCAGACCAATAGATATTGTTTAGTTAGCATTTCATTATTTTCACGGACCGGCAATATGTTACGTTCCTCGTGCAAGTGATCTCGGTGAGCTATCAGGTGACATCCGGTTGCGGTTCGGATGGCAGCATTTTGTGTTGTCTGTAACTTATTCCAGTGAGTGTTGGTAACTTGGGGGGTCCATATGGGTGTAGCATAATTTAAAATAGGTCTTCCTATTGCTTTCTATGTTGTTATGATCGTGTTTTTATCTTTGCCCCATGAACTACCCGCTACTGTTTTCAATGCGTTACGTTATTCCTGTTTTCTATCTAGAGTTTATTTGGTGTGCATGAGCATTGAACTTAAAAAGTGGGTCGAATGTTACACCCAACAGTCTCGAAATTTTTACTGAAGGAATAAGTTGTCTGCGTAGATGAATGCGTAGTGTTGAATTTACCTCCTTCGTCTATGTGGTGAAAAGTGTAGAAGTGAATATTTCTTAGTGGAAAGTTTTAGCTTTCTGGTTTTAAACCAATCATTCAGAATATTCAGGATATTTGTGAGTTGCTGCAGGTTATTTCCTGTTGCAAGCACTGTACAGTCGTCTGCATATGACGTAATAGTTATTCCTTCTGGTGGGGTATGCAAACTGCTTAGGTAGAGATTGAATAATGACGCTGAGAGAACTCCTCCTTGAAGAACTCCTTGTCTTAGCACTCTCATTTTGGACTTGCAGTTACGGAACTCAACATATGTTTGGCGACCTCTGAGGTAATTGCACAACCAGTGCTTCATTAAACCTGGCACATTAGTATTGAAGATATCATCCGATAGAGCAGCATACGACACTGTGTCGAATGCTTTTGACAGTTCAAGTGCAACTAAAATTGTTCCAGAGCATGGTTGTTTTTGATTCAAACCATCACTGATCTGGTTTTGTATTCTATGTAGCGAGGTGGTTGTACTGTGTGCTCGCCGGAAGCCATGTTGGTGTGGCGCCAAATTGCAGGATCTTGTCAGGTGAGGGAGCAGAAGGGCTTCGATAAGTTTTGCGACCGATGAAAGGATGGATATTGGTCTGTAAGACTGTCCCTTTTTTCAGGATTTTTTAGTTTCAAATTGGGGCTAATTCTGGCCGTTTTTCTGATATTTTGTATTTGTAGAGTATTTAAAGATTTATTAAGTGTAGTAGTGAGGAAGTTCAATCGTTTGGGTCCGATGTGTTTGAGCATGATGGCTGGGATGCCGTCGGGTTCTATAGCTTTTGATGGCTTAATTTTCCTTATTGCATTCTCCACCTCTTCTTCGGAAAATATGATATCCTCCTAGTTGTCAGTGTTAAGTTTGCGCATGTGTCTCAACACTGATCTGGTCTCTATCTCTATCTCGTGTTTACGCTGCTTTTCTGTAAACTGAATGTTAAATTTGTTTGCGCATTTCCTGTGGTTTTCAATTGGGATATCGTCGAAGGAGATCATGCAATTATTTTGTGGTTGTCGAGGATGAGTTAGGTCCTTAATGACCTTCCAAAGGCTTTTACTGGTACCAGTGGCGGATTATCATACAAGTTTTAAGGCAACCGCACCAGGGCCCCGCGATTCAGGGGCCCCAAGCATAAGCAAAAAATACACTAAAACCAGACAAGTTTGAAATATATTTATTTTCAGGCATTAAAATTACATTTTTTCTGAATTTAAGTGTCTATAATTTCAAAGAATTTAATTTCGTCCAAAATTTTATTGTCAATAGAAAGAATGGATAAATCGTTCAAACGATCATTACTCATAGTATTACGCAAATAACTTGTGATGAACTTCAGTTTTGAAAATGATCGTTCGCCTATAACATAATCGACAAACATACATAAAAACATTCGTAATAAAATATCGATATTCGGAAAAGTGGTGGAAAGATTATTATTGAACATTGTTTTGTACATCGATTCATAATTTAAATTATGAAATGTGAAATAATTTTTGGCAAATTGACATTCGTCAATCAATTGATTTGCATTGAGATCTTTTGGGTATTTTGCGGTTATTGTTCTGCAAGAATTAGCAATCTCTTCATCACTCATTAAATTTAGATGTATCAAAAACGAGTACTATCTAGATCTTCATAATCTTTAGCACGCTCTCTCAGATTGAAAAGAAAAGCCTTTATAATTGGCTTGAACAACGAACAACGAACAAGGTGGTCTTTTTGTTCCTCTAGACAAAGTGTTTGTAACGTTGAGCAAGTTTGAATATTATTTGCGGTTTGAATATTAGATGAAACAGAATTTAAAAGCTGACAGGCATCATCAAAAATTTTGTTGTAATCTTTATTTTCCAAATCTGTAACTATTAAATCAAACAGTTTTTTGTCACCGAGATAGTTAAATTAGATTTTAGTAATGCTCGATTCACAAAATTAAACTTGGTTAGTACACTTTTACAGAGGACAAGCATCAAAATATTGTCGAATTGACATAGTTTTTTTATCAAACCTGTTACCACCGCTTTGTTATCATCACTGAAGCTTTCCTCATGTAGGAAAGATTTTAAAACATTCAACACTTTTAAATAACAAGAATGTAAAACGTGAACTGATTCGTATCTAGCTGACCAGCTCGTTCCAGTTGCTCTCTTTAACACATATTCGCTATTTTCGGTTAATTGTTTTTGTAATCGATTCCATCGAAAAGGGGAATATACGAAAAATCCATAAAGTTTTTCAACCATATCAAAAAACTTAGTTGCAGTATGTATTGCCAGAAACACTATATTTACCGACTTAATTTAAGGAATGAACAGAGCAAGAAACAAAAATTGCTGTTTCATTTGTTTGACGAATCAATCTTTGTACGGCACCATAAATACCTGCCATATTGTAAGCGTTGTTATATGACTGGCCTCTACAATTATCAATGTTTATTTCGTTTTCAATGTGGAATTTCATAATGATGCCAAAAAGATAATTCGATGTATGACCTTCGATTTCAATAAATGAAATAAATCGTTCACAAATGGTATTACTTTTAACATATCGAACACAAAAAGACAACTGGTCTGTATGGCTCACATCCTGAGTGGAATCGACACTAAACGAATAATATCGAGACTCTATAATTTCCGAAACAATGTGATTTTTAACATGTTTTGCCATGATAGAGATGAATTCTTCACAAATTGTGCTTGAAAGATACGATGCTTTTCCTAAAAATATTCCGAATAATAAAAAAAAATCATTTGTCAATGTTACATGAAAAAAGTGTACATTTTCCTTTATTGCCAAAACGAGAAATATGTTCTTGTAAAAAGGGATCAAATTTAGCCAATAATTCAAGAGATCCAAGCAAGTTTCCATTGTGTTTTGATCCTAAAATTTCAGCGTGACCACGAAAAGCAAGTCCTCGTGATGCAATTTTAGTTGTATTATTAAAAGATTTCTCGAAAGTAAGTTCATTTTTGATACGCATTTTATATGTAAAATTATTGGTCATGTGATATACTTAGACTCTTCATGCTTCGAAATGTGATGAATTATTCCCGTTATGGAATCTTTTTAATCAAAGTGCTTGCGATTTTCCATTTAAATCACCAAATAAACGGCATACAAAACAAAAAACTGCTTCGGCTGACGGTGAATAGATTAGCCAATCTCGTTTAATTTTTGTTGCATTTGTGAGTTTTCTATAAAAATGAAACTCAGTGAATTTTCGACCATATTTGCCAGCATTTTTCATTGCATCTATGTTTTGACATGCAAAGGCACCTAAGAAACTAACTGTATAATAGTACTTTATTGTTGAGATGTTTAATGAACTAGTTTATTTTCGATCAAAAGTTTACAATGTGAGCGAGCAATGAGCATTGCAAATTTGTGAGAAAATAAAATTCATTAAACACGAAAGCAATACGACGTTTTACTCTTCCGACAGAGAATCATATTTTAATTTAAAAATAAAATTCATTGATAAAATAAATAAAACGAATAAAGAGGACATCTTTATAGTAAATGAGGACGGAGGACCTTCTTGCTCCAAAGGAGGACAGTCCTACCGAAAAGAGGACACAAAATAATCTATGAGCTGATCACTATACAAAACTAATCGATCAAATTAAGCATGAAGTGAAACTCGACCATAACATTGAGTTAATTGAGAATACAACAGGTAAAAAACTTGTACTTGTTGACAGCCTATGTTATGAAACATATACAGTTACAAAAAATCATGCAAAACCCCGCCTTTATTCAAATGCAACTAATCGTCCAAATTTCAAAGGAATCGATCCAGTACTTAAGGAGATTACCTATTTTGAACAAACGAACATTTACATTTTTATTTATATAGAAGAAGATAGAAGATAGAAGAAGATAGATAGAAGAATATTTTTTGAAAATTTATTGAAATTCTATTAAAAGTTTATTGCAACACTAATCTTTATAAAATTGTTTGTGTGTTTTTTTACTGAAAATAATAATTAAAAGTATTCTTTTTACTAATTGAAATAAAATAAATCTGACTAAAGTCTAATTTAAATATTTTGTTTATATTTATTTCAATAACTTTTCTAAAAAAAGTGTTTTAGTTATTCTATTTTCTAGGGTATCGGTACTACACCGGTAACGTGAGAAACTTTGTCAGTATTGGCAAAACGGAAATTTTGGAACCGCTGCTCTCGATGTAAATATGTTATTGATTACTTTCATTTTGAAAAGTTATCGTTCAGCTGGGAACGGTAACGGTAACAGTATTAACATCGAGCCTAATTTCATTGAAATAAAAAAAAATAATCAACAATCTTTACAAACAATCTTTACAACAATCTTTACAACAATCGAATCAACTCTTGAAAACCGCCACTAATTCCGGCCATATTGTTTGCGTTGTCATATGACTGTCTCTGCAATTTTGTATGTCAATTTTGTTTTCTTCGAGGAATTTTTAAACGATGCCAAAAAGATACTCTTATGTTTGACCCTCAATTGGAATAAAAGCAACTAATCGTTCATTGATTTTACCATCTTTTACATATCGAATGCAAAAAGCCAATTAATCCGAATGACTTACATCCAGAGTGGAGTCAACACTAATCGAATAATAAACTGCGTCAATGACGACGGCTGCAGTACGATTTTTAATTTCTTGCCCCATGGTGGTAATAAATTCGTCACATATTGTGCTTGAGAGGTACGACGTTCTTCATAAAAATATCCAAATAACAATCACTTTTATCATTTCATTAAGTTTGCTTCAGATGTCGCATACCTTTTCCTTTGTTGACATATTTTTCACTATGCTCTTTTAAGAAAGGAAGTTCGGAATTAAAACTTTTGTTTTTTATTTATTTTATTTATAAATTATATATTTTTATTTAAAATATTCGAATAGATTATTGCTTTTAGAGAAATAGAGAAATAGCAAAATAGAGAAATCGAAAATTTTATTTGGAATTATTTATTTGAGAATCTGAGGAAACAATGGAACCCATAGTTAAAAACTGCTGCAAGAGTATCGTTTGAACTAGAGAATCAATTCATGATACACATTGTATATACTCTATTTCAGAGACTTTTAAAGGGTGTAATTGTTATCGTTTTTCGCAGTTCTGATTTCAGACATGCAGTTTTGAATCATCAAAAAATCAGTTCTGTTTTTTAGCCATCAAAAATGAATTTTTGAAAATACTTTAATTTACTAGAGTTTTTTTCGAAGCTGATGACCGTTTTATTTAGTAATAAGTTTTGGAAAATGAGGATAAAGGGCCCCCAAAAATTTACCCGCACTAGGGCCCCCTGAACTCTTAATCCGCCACTGACTGGTACCCAGGTTTGATTTACTCACTAGCTCTCTCCATTTATTTCTTTTATGATCCGTGACCGATTTGTTAATTCGTTTGTTTAGGTCTGGAATTCTGGAGTCTCTTTGATTAGAAAGCACACACGCTTCATGTGGAATGTTTGGTTTTAGCTTTTGAATTCTGCCAGCTGGAATGTAGCGAGCTCTAGCCTTATTAAAAATTTCTCTGAATTGTTTTTCCCCAGAGAGGGCGTCAAGAGGTAAAAGTTGCTTACTGAATTCAATTTCGGTAAAATTTGTAAAGTTTTCCCAGTCAGCTTTGTTAAAATTAATATATGTCTTCTTCTCGGAATTTATTTGATTTATGGAACGGCTCAAAGTGTTTATGATCGGAACGTGGTCTGATCCCAATGCAATTTCAGTTCTCCATTCTGCAATTGGCATTAGTGACATACTGGCAAGGGAGATATCTGGAGAAGAGTATAAGTTGTTTGTTACCCTTGTTGGTTGTGGTTCGTTGAGGACTCCAAAATTGGAGCTGTCAATTTGATCTGCAATGCTTTCACCTCGTGGATCAGTGTTTAGATGTGAGTGCCATAGATCATGGTACGCGTTCACATCTCTGAGAATTAGACAGTCTTTGGTATAAAATAAATGTCCTATGGACGGTTCATAACCTATATCACAGCTGCTTACTGGTGGAATATAAATATTGACTAGTGTTATTTCCGTATTTCCGGATTTTATTATAGTTCCTTGTTGTTCTAGGCGTTTGTCAGTTCCCGGTACTGCAGGTAGTGTGGTTGTATGGTAAATAACACTTTTGTGAATGATAAAGGCAAGACCACCACCTATGTCTTTCCCTCCATCCAGCCTTATAATTTTATAATCACAGATACTATCACTAATCTTAGATCTAACATTTAATTTTGTTTCTTGGAGAAACGTGACTAGAATATTGTTATTGCACATAAAGTTTATTCTCTCTCTCTCTCTCTCTCTCTCTCTCTCTCTCTCTCTCTCTCTCTCTCTCTCTCTCTCTCTCTCTCTCTCTCTCTCTCTCTCTCTCTCTCTCTCTCTCTCTCTCTCTCTCTCTCTCTCTCTCTCTCTCTCTCTCTCTCTCTCTCTCTCTCTCTGGGATTTTGCTGTCTGCGTTTCCAATTTTCTCGTTCCACGACCAGTTGACCCCCTATATCACGAAGGTCTTGGATAATGTCATCACAGATGTCTCTTCGACGAACACCAGCTGGTTGTTGTTGGAACGCTTTTTTTATCATTCTATCTAATGGAACCTCCCCTTTCTACATGACCAAACCATCTAATCCGGTTGGATTTAATGAATCCGATTACATCGAAGCTTCCAAGAAGCTGTCTGATTTCATGATTCATTCGTATTCTGTACTGATTTTCAGCAACTATACACAATTTATGGGTTCGTATGACTTTGCTCTCGAATGTTGACAAAATTCTACAATCGGAGGAAGTCAGTGTCCAGCTTTCACTTTCAAATGTAAGCACAGATCGGATTAATGCTTTGTAAAGTATGAGTTTGCACGACTGCGAAAGATGTTTTGATCGCAAAAGTTTTAAGTATGCGTAGAAAACTCTGTGTGCGGCAGAGACACGGGCTTTGATATCTGCCTGCATATCATTTAACGATGTTATTACATATACATAATTGAAGACGCTGTAGGCACTTGGCGAAACATTTTAATATTATTTTAAATAATATTATTGGATTTGATGTTATTCTACTTCATTCTACTTCATAGTCGCCAGTATTCAGATTGCCGGGAGGTATGTTTCTGGATGTTGTTAAAAGCTTAGTCTTGCCAGTGTTGATGCATAATCCAAGTCGTTTAGCATTTCTTTCAAGTTGAGAGAAACTATCCTTAATATCGCTTGGTCTACGTCCGAGAAGTGCAATATCATCTGCATAGCCATGAATTTGACTAGATTTGTTAAATATGCAGTTTTGTGTCTCAAATCGGATTTTTCTTATCGCGTACTCAAGCGCCAAATTAAATAGTACCGGCGCGAGTGCATCACCTTGTCGAACACCTGATGTTATATCAAAAGAGACAGAAACTGACCCTTCGATTAGTATTCTGCAGTTTGATCCCGATGTTGTGAGTTTGCACAGAGAAACAAGTTTCGCTGGAGGCGTATGAGTGAATGTGAGTGCAGACCAGAGGTTGTCGCGGATGATGCTATCATATGCTTGCTTGAAATCAACGTAGAGCTGGTGAATGCTGATGCTGTACTCCCAACATTCTTCCAGAATCATCCTTAAGGTAAAACATTGATCTGTGGTTGACCGGTTGGGACGAATACCACACTGATAGTCACTGATGATAAATTCGGCGAACGGGATGAGTCGAGCAAGTACGACATTAGCTATTATTTTATATGCTGTGTTCAACAGTGCGATGCCACAATAATTCGCACACTTTAGGCGGTCACCTTTTTTATGTAGCGGAACAATGAGAGCTGTTTTCCATTCAGCAGGTAGTTCTTCTTGGTCCCAGATTGCAAGAAGCCGATCGTAAATACGTGAGACCAGAGCTGCTCCTCCATAGTTCTGCAGGGATTCCATCGATACCTGGTGATTTATCAGTTTTTAATTTTTTGATGGCAGCTTCCACTTCTTTCTATTGTTGGGTAAGGACAATAATCTCACTTGACGGAGCAATTGCTCGAATAGGATGAACTTCATTCGTTCTATTCAGTAGGGCTTGAAAGTGGGATCGCCATACTGCCAGCACATTACGTTCATTTGTTGTAAGCTCGTTGTTTCCATTTCTGATGGCTGTGGATCTTGGGTGGAAATTTTTAGTCAGATTCCGCGCATTGGTAAAGCATTCTTTCGAATTTCCATTAGCTGCATGTTGCTTAATGTTTTCGACACGGCTCTTCAGGTGTTCGGGTTTCTTTTTCTGTAAGAGTTTTGCTTGGCCTTTTATAGCGCATAGATAATCAGTTTGGGAGCTTCGGGTGTTCCTTGTTAACAATTTTTCTCGCAGCTTTTGTTTATGTTCAACGGTTTGGCGGCACTCGTCATCAAACCATTCGTTACGTGATTTCGGTGTTCGTTTGTTGATTGTACTTTGTGCTGCGGATATAATGGTTGATTGAAGCGTTTGCCATTCTTCTTGCATGTTTAATGGCATCTCAGACGGGATGTCATGCTCTTTTATGCTTTGCGTAACTATTTCCTGATATCTATTCAGTGTTTCCAGGTGTTTAAATGCTTCGACATTCCAGCGTACGGTCTTTTTTGCTTGTCTATTAAATGTAGATGACAACTTGTACTTGTACTTAAAGATGACAAGCATATGATCGGTGTTCATATCAGCACCTATATATCATTGAACGTCAGTTACACTTGAAGAGTGTCTCTTAAAAATCATGACATGATCGATTTAATTTTCAGTTTTTCCATCGTTTAATTTCCACGTTGCTTTGTGGATTCTCTTATGAGGAAAGAAAGTGCTAGAAATTACTAGGTCATACATCATAGCCAGTTCAGCTGCGCGAAAGCTGTTATTGTTGCTGGTATGATGCAAGCTGATAGGGTCGATATGTGGTTTATGTTCTGCACTTCTACCAATTTGAGCATTGAAGTCACCTACCACGATTTTAATATTGTACCGCGGGATGTTATTGACGACTTCTTCGAGTTCTAGAAAGAACAGGTATTTTATGTCAACTGCTTTGTCTACAGTAGGTGCATGAACATTGATGATCGTTACATTAAATTTTTGCGTGCGGCTTCTCATTGTGCATATCCGCATATTAATTGGGCAAAATTCGATTACATGTCAATTCACGGGAAGGTGTTCGTGGATTTCGCTCCCTGGCCATCTTAGTTCTTGTAATGCCACTATATCTAGTGTTGGTAGAATTTCGGATTATCGCTACTCCCAAACCGTCTGGGTTTAGGAAGTTTCATAGCACTAAGCCTACTTTGATTGATCTGATTGATGAAATTCGTTGCAACATGGGTCGTGTGTGGTTGTGGGTTCTATATTGGGTTCTTTGCTCTTTATTAACGATCTTCTTTCAGTTCTGAGACATTGCCTTGTTCATCTTTCTGCGGATATCCAGATTTTTCCATGTTGGAATCGTTTACCTGTGTTGCTAATATGAATGATGGTCTTTCTGCTATTGCTGAGTGGTCCTGTCAAAATTCTTTAAAACTGAACGCTGTTAAGAGTTAGTCCATAACTTTCTATCGGTATCCTGTTAGTCAGAATCTTCTTCCTGTTTTTCAAATGATGTTCGGAGTGGCAGAAGTTTGGACTCGTTTTGGTTGTGGGGTTGTCATAGGATGATCATATAAGTCTGGTTATAGGTGGAGTTTGGATGATGCTTCGGAAACTGTATTTGGTTAAAAATCGTCTCCCAACCATGCTGAGTTGTAAATTGGTCCAGTCTCTCATCATGCCTTTTTTTTCTTTATGGTTGTGAAGTATATTCTGGAGCGTCTATGGGTGTTATTTTTGTTTCAACTATTGTATTCGCTTCCCTACTACCTCGTACTACCAGATCTATCCTAGTGCAACTAAGATCCGAATTGGTCACGCATATTAAACAACTACATGAGTAGAGCTGATACCGACACTGTTGACATGTGTCCCGCATGTCAGGGCACGCCGTACCATGTAAGCCACTTATTCAATTGTCCTGATAATTCAACCAACCTGACGAAGGAAGATTTATGGTACTGCCTAAGGGCAATAGCAGAGTTCGTGAGCCTGGACATGGAGCACCGCACCCGTCACTAGAACAAAAACAACAAAACGGAATGCTTTCCAGCTATCAGTAGAGCGGTTAGGCTTTGGTAAGGGCTTATAGACTTTAAAAGCCAAGTTACAGAGATTGCTGGTGTTAAGCATCTCAGGCGTTAGGCGGTGAAGGTAGAAAAAAGCGGAGGGGAGCATGCTGATTATGAAGAATACGAAAGAGTTTATTTAAAAATTGGAGTTTGATTTCGGAATCAGTTGAGGTATAGAAAAAAGAAGTCAGACTAATGGATATCCGCATAAAGATAAATGTTGATGATTTTATAGTCATGATAAAGGACGTGAGTAAGTATAAAGTCTATGCTGAGGTTAAGAGAGATGATTTACACTAAATGTGTTACACTTCATCCAAAAGCACCCCTAATATGTATGTGATATTGTCACTAGGTAGCAGGGACTCGTGGAATTGTCACACCTTGTCACAACATAAAATAAAAGGCAAACATAAACAATGTTCAAAGTAATTCATTCTTTAAAAATAATTGTGATAAGTTATTGTTGTTAAGATGTGAAATTTTCTACTTATAGTGTCAGGTATTATAAATAAAACTTTCGCATAGATGCACTCTAAAATATAATGGTTCAGAGCTTTGATAAATCAACAACTTTACTTTCATGGAATTTAGTTTTTTCACAAAACTAAAAAGCAAATAAATTTTTTGATTTCAAATATGTATTAAATAAAAAACACTTACATATTCTTTAGAATGCAACGATTTTGCTTCTTGTAGTTCAGCATTAAGATTTGTTTGATGTTCATCCCATTGTTTCTTTATAGTTTTAATTCTCTCATTTGTTGTTAATATTATTGATTGAATTTTTTCTATACTTTCATCAGGATTTTCTAATAAAATATTAATTTTTTCATTAGTCTTCTTATCAGATTTTAAGGCTATCATAATTTTGTTTTCTTTGGCTTTTTGATTATTCAAATTATCGAATGAGCTTTCTAATAATTTATTATTTATTTCTAAATTAACGATTTCGTTTTTCAACTGATCTAATTCTAAATTTATTTTCTCTGTTATCGAAATTGGTTTTAAATTTCGTTTTATCACATTTTGATTTTCCTCATATTCTGATATATCTGTGTTCTCTTCAGTTGGTGTAAATTTAACAGCAACTTTATGGGGAGATTCAATAGCAGATACCACTTTCGATGACTTCCTACTTTTCTCTATTGATTTTTTAATTTCGTTGTCTTTTGAAATATTTATAGTATTAACATCGTTTGAGTGGATTAACGACGATATTAAATAATTATTCGAATTTTGTTCAAAAATCGATGGAGAATATTCCTTCCAGTATACTAGACGTTCACTACAAATACTATCATTTGTTGTATCTGGAATATATAAATACTTTCCATAAAAGTATTTATTTGAATCAACTGTAAGAGTGTGTGATAAATTATCTACATTACAAAATTCAGGCATCCACGGTTTTTGTTGTTGCAATCTTAGATTTTCAATAATTTTATTTTCTAATAACGAAAAATCATCTAATTTTTCAGATATATTAACTTTTTCAATTTCTTTTGGCAATTTTTCTATAAGAAACATAAATACTTTGCGAATATCTGCTATATTCGAATATAAAAATGTTTGATAGCCTATATCACTACGATAACCTAACGCCTACAATAAATAATTTATTTTTCATTAAAATATCATAATGATAGTGAACGTAATTTTTTCTTACAATAAAACATTTGGCTAATGAAGCTGTCGCTGTAAATCGTTGTGCCATTCCAGGTGGCAAACTTTGTGGAATATCCAACGTTGAATCTATAAGATTTATACATTTTACAACCGCTTTAAATAAAATTTCGGGCGTAAAATCTGATATTTTTAAATTTTCAACATCACTGAAAGTATCAATAAAATGAGTTAACATAAACTATAAAATAGTTATTAATTGATTTTACCATCCTATTTGAATTAAAGAATGAATAATTATATTATCAACTTCATCCATTTTATCTTAAATCATAGAAACATAAAATAAATTAATTTAACTAATATTTTGTATAAAATATTTGACAGTCATTCGTTTGACAACTAAAAGCGAATATTATTTCGAACTCGAATAATATTTCGAGATATTTCGAGATTGTTTTGAATATAGTTTTAGTTTTTAGCATCAGATGTCACTTCTTTCTCTTGGTTCTGTCACTTTAGCAAGATGGTTGGTTTTAAAGAATCTTTAATAAAAATATTAAAATATCATATCCATCCTATTATAATTTGTATGAAAATTAATCTTAAAACTTTCTAAATAATTTCAGGCGGCACATAAAACATTTAGAATTAAACAAAAATTAGCGAAAAAGCTAAAACAAAACAGATCAATTCCACAATGGATTAGAATGAGGACGGGGAATACGATCAGGTAATTATTATTGAATTTAATTCTTTGATGAATTAACTTATTTAATTGTTATAAATATGTTTACTAATTATAGTTAATTACTTTGTTACAGATATAACGCTAAAAGGCGTCACTGGAGACGTACTAAGCTAAAGTTGTAAAAAATACTTCTTTGGCTATGTATTTATTTTTGATTTGGATACAGTTAAAATAAGTTTGAACTTAATATCAAGAATTTGTAAAGTAACATCATTTTGAAAATATATCCATCTTGAATTAAAAAGTGAAATTGTGTTTGGTTATAATAACCTCAATTGTTTGTGTATGCTTGATTTGCATACGGGCTAAGGGTACGCCAGTTTGTATTCTTAAATAGGCTTTGGACCCACACAAGTGAATCAAAAACTGAATTGGTGTTGCATGTCTTAAATAAGTTTCAAAATGATATTATTATTAGCCTTGAAATAATAATTATTCTCATCTTGAAAGTTGCTATACTCTGAGAGCAAAATTGTCTATGCTTTAGGTTCCTAATCCGATTCAGATGTTGGTAATCATCAGTTGCAGTTGGTATTTAATTTGTATCGTTGTATTTGCACTGTTGTATCAGTGTTTCGCCATTCTGATAGGTTTTGCAATAAAGATGTCTTGTTTCTGCCCATGCTCTTCGTTTCGACAATTATTTTGCCTAATAAAATCAGTCGTTGAGCCCTTTATTCAACACTAAGCTTGATAAGATCAGATTTATCCTTAAGAATAATTATCTGGATCTGTGGTTGGTATTTCAGAAAAATAGTTTAAGCAGAACATCTCAAACACCGCTGTTGCGATCGATGGTATTTGTTCAGGTAACTGTTTGAGAGTTGTCTGCTTGCCATTCTAATCTACCTCCCCTCGGGTGTGAGGCAGTAGAAGAAGTTTATGTTGAGATCGCCATTAGGTACCTTGTTTTGGTGGTGAGTGATTTTAATGTCAATCGTTTGTCTCCGTTTTCACAGGATACTTGCAAGTCTTGGTGACAGACTTAGACCTGCCACTATCTCCAACAATTGTCTTACGCACCATGTTTGTTCATAAGTTTTATCACAGGCTTTGAATATTGCCTAAGTTTCTTCGGGTTGATGTTCGATATCTTCATGGTAAGTGATAACTCACTTGTCAAGGCCCCTAATCAATTCTGCTTACTGTTATATATAAACACAATGAATTTATCACCATTTTACTCCTGATATTGATGATAAGTTTGACTTTCTCTTACTCTTGGATAAATTTCTGTCGTATAAAAAGATATACAAGGACTCTGCTTACCGTGAGATGGAACTGGTGATAAGATGCCTTTCGCTCATACAGGAATAAATTTGAAGCTAAGTTACGAAAATCCAAACTGGATAATTGTGACAAAATCTTCAGTGGAGTAAATTCATCAAAGGATCTTTGGAGGAAAATTAGGAGTACTGGTGTGCTCAACTACTAAGTGGATACTCCTCCCTTGCAATGAAACTGAGCTCAATATCATTAACAAAACTTGTTAAGACCAATAATTTCCCTCGACTCGACCGGTCAGATATCGAACTGCCGCAGGTAGAACATCTGTTCTCTTTTCGCTCAGTAACTAATGAGGTTATAGCTATCTTTTATTCATTTAATTCTAATTCCGTAGGTCTTTATAATAATTACAGTCCTGAAGTTTTTACAGCTAATATAGAATTCTTAAGCCACTCCTCTGTCTGATTTCGTTTCACAACTGAAACATTTTAATCACCTTCGTCCCCCAAATGCATCAAGACACACTTCTAAAGTTTTCGTTTCCAAAGCTCTAGAGTTTTGTTCGCATGCATGTCTTCTTACGTACGGACTTAGTACGAAAATCGCTCCAAGCACCATACGAAGGTCTCTCCCAGTTATTAGCCGCGATGATAAAAATTTCGTTATTGACCGTAAAAGTCAACACATTCGAGTTTCCATCGACATATTAAAAGCTTGTTTAAAGGAAGTATCTGAAGATGACTTAACTCAAAACTCACCCACTTCGACTAATAATCTCAGTCGCTCTTAAAGATAACGTCCATTCTACTCCTTCGGACACATCTTACACTTCCTCTCCTACCTCCGCAGAAACGAGGCAACGCGATGCTTAAACTACTGGATTAACTAAAAGCGTCAGATTTAATCCAATTTCTCACCAATAGTTATCCCACCCTGCATCCACAAATCACTGGTACCTCCGCTCGCTTCCTTCGAACTATGACACGATCATTCTCTCTCTATATCGTCCCATCTGCGATGAAACTAGGGGAGGTTGTGTGGCGATAACTCCCACTTCAAAAAATAAAATTTGCAAAAATTTTCTAACGTACTGCATAAATTGTTTCGAATCGAAAAAGCAATTAACTCTATCTTACTGTTTCTTGATTTTAGCAAAACATTAAATTTGTCGATCATTCTCTACTGAAAACTCAATTTCTCGTTTAGTGCTTGTGGACTAATTTATTCTTAACAAACAGGGCGTTTCTAACGGGTTAGCTCTGATGGTAAGCTCTCGGATCACCCTCCTATCAACAAGGGAGTCCTACCGTGGTCAATTTTGGGTTAAATGCTTGTTAATATTTTTGCTGATGTTCAGATCCTCCATGCTAAGCCTTGATCAAGTCTCAATGATTGTGTTGAGGAGATAAATCACGAACTAAAGTGTATCTCGGAGTGGGCCCCCTGATAATCGTTTGGCACGTAATCAACCTAAATCTCAGGTAATGCTCTTTAATTCAAACTATGAAACCTCTACCATTGTGACGTCCATTAGACTGGGGATGTTATTGCCTTCTACAACCAAGCTATCTACCTCGCAACAAGTAAGCAGCTTGTTCTATCGCTTATTCTACCTTTCATTGACTATGGTATAGAGATTGTTTTCGGTTGTGCTGATGAAACTATTTGCTGTTGGAACTTTAGATATAGATAGTAAAAACACTTATGTTGAGACAAATTGGTTTAACTTTATTATTATTCACAGAAAGATTTTTACATCCAACTTTACTATACAATGGCGTTTATCGAACTACAAAAAAGGGTGCGTTTATCGGTAACAATTATATCAGTTGTGTACTATATACAACCCAATAAGCAAATTCTAAACGATTACATTCAACATTTGCATCCTCGAGAAAACATTTAACTATGCAGTCAAATTCGTACATAATTTAAGATCTCGTGACCATGTCTCGTTCCTATGTTTTTGATATCCTGGCGACTTCTTTTATAGATCATATCAAGGTACGTCTTCTTTGCCATCTGTACCGTGATATCAAGTTCCAGTCCCCTACTTTTCTTCTCAGACGGTTCTCGGTCGGGCATTTTAGGAGGCAACTTAGTGTTGTACCTTCTCAGGTTAATTGTGATTCTTGGGCTGTGCAAATGATTTGCTGTGACGGTCATCGTTCAAGCTCTTTAACAATTTACCGGTGTCTCTAAAAAGATATAATTTCTCACAACCAGTCTTCAGGACAGAGTTTATAGTTTTTCAACTCTGTGTGACCCCCCTATTATGTTGTCCTTGATGAAGGTGCTGTAGTTATTGATTGGATGTTAACGTTTTCTTTTTCTCTATTAACTACCTCTCTACTACAAGGGACTGAAAAATCCTCTTTCCCTTTTCCTCTGTTCTACCTCTACCCTCGTCCCTCTTCTTCTTAAGTGTCTTTTTTATGGTTCCGTACTTTAAAAAAGTAAAAACGGTACCCTATTGGTGAGACTTCGGCGTCCGTCCGAATTTCTACATAATCAATTTACTCACAAACTATAAGTGCTATCAACTTAAATTTTCTACAGTTTTAAAATGTGTTTTCCCATGCCTACTGATAACAAAAAAAATTCAAATATTTGTTTTTATCTATATTTTATGAACATAGATAAGGAGATAGTAAAACAAAAGTTTTTTGTAAGGAATCGAGTTTGGTCTAGAAAAATCGAAAAAGTTTAAAATATTTAAAAAAAAAATTTCAATGATTTTTCGACTGCTTAGGTTTTTTGAAATTGCCAAAAACGAGTGTTGTTTTTTCTGTCCTTCGAACTTCGATGGTTATGGGCAATGTTGTAAAGATTGAACGAAAACTATAGGGGTCGGCTCATCATTTCAAATGTGATTCTGAGGGGGTTGAGAGTAAAAATTTTGAAAAAAAATTATTTTTGACCTTGTCGAGTGGGATGTCATATGAAAGGTGATTTTTTTTCTAGTGCAAACCAATTTTTTTTGTAATTTTCAAAAGCGCAGTTTTTGAGTTATGTTAAAACATGTGAAAAAAATTCCTTGTCACCCATCCCCTTAAGTTCGAACATTGCAAATGAAAAAAGTTGGAAAAATTCATGGTTACGGGCAATGTTGTAAAGATTGAATGAAAACTATAGCAGTCGGCTCATAATTTCAAATGTTATTTTGAGGGGGTTGAGGGTGGAAATTTTGAAAAAAAAAATATTTTTGACCTTGTTGAGTGGGGTGTCATATGAAACGTTGATTTTTTTCTAGTCCAAAACAATTTTTATGTAATTTTAAAAAGCGCTGTTTTTGAGTTATGTTAAAAAATGTGAAAAAAATTTACTATACCAAACCAACCCTCCGTCCCCCCCTCCCCACTTAACTTCCGAACATTACAAAAGAACAGATTTAAAAAAATTCATGGTTATTGGCAATGTTGTAAAGATTGAATGAAAAATATAGCGGTCGGCTCATCATTTCAAATGTGATTCTGAGGGTGTTGAGAGTGAAAATTTTGAAAACAAATTATTTTTGACCTTGTCGACATCCCATATGCAAGGTGAATTTTTTCTAGTATAAAACAATTTTTTGCAGTTTTTGAGTTATGGTCAAAAATGTGGAAAATAATTCCCAACCGGCACTCTCACGGTCGCATTTGTGGAACCAGATCAAAAAACTTTTTTTAAAAATGTGCGTTTTATGAATGTCTTGGAGAAGTTCGTAAATCAGCAAAATCCAACACATGGTTAAGAAACTAGAGGCTTTATACTAGGAAAAAAATTGGTTTTTAAAATCCGTTATAACGGCCGTTTGGATCCTAATATTTTTAAAAAGTTCATAAATTTAGAGTCTGTGGAAACATTTTAATCCGTTTCTTATACATATAAACCATTGCAGTTAGAGGTTTTTGAACTTGTCGGCTTCAACAAAAAAGTTTGCAACAATTGCAAAAACCTTAACAACAACAATTTGCAGAAACCTTATAACATTCAATGAAAAAAAAATAAAAAGATTTGAATAGAAGAAATAAATTTTTTTTTCTTAGAAATAAACTATTTTGATATTTTGCAGTAATTGCACGACATATGATATAGAGTAGGTTTGTAACGAAATTTGGACCTTTATATCGAAATTATACTAATATTATATTACACCGGAAAGCTCAAAAAAATATATGAATACTGCAATATTACACCAGTACACTGAATTTATAACAAACAAACTGTGGTGGTATGATTGAATAAAAATCCGACTCGGAATATTATAACTGTTCGGAAATTTAAAATGGCATATGATTGAAAGTATTTTTCGAACATTTCTGTCGGAAAAATTTTCGAATCTATTTTGCTTGTCGGAAATTTATATTTGACGTTTTGTTGTAAATTATATTAAGTTATACGTTATGTTTTTTTATATATCATTTTTACATTTTTTTAATAAACATTTTACAACGGAAAAGCTATCTATGATCATAAAAAAAACTAAACTCGCCATTTAAACTATATTTTCTATCAATATCAACACAAAACAAATGATAAATACGAATATTAAAAGGTTTTGACATTTTTAAATTCTGTACTAAATGGGTGCGTTTATATGAGAATCAAAAATATTACGACACATTTCAATCATACGTCGGAAAAAAATTGTCGTAGTATTTTCGATTCGTATAAAAATTTCCGATCAAATTCAATCATACCATACCAGGATTACGCTTGGAAATCTTTTATATTATGAATCACAGAATGAATAATTTAACAAAACTATTAATTGGCTAACATGAAAAATAATTTATTCAAAAACAAATCAAAAATTATACAAATTAAAATTCAATTAAAAGCTTACATTAATTTATTTCTTCAATGTTGTCTTTTTTATGTTTTATTTCACATCTTCGTTTATCTTGATGGCTAATTGAAGGTTTTATTATATCAAGCAGAAACTAATCTGTTCCTCCACAAAAAAGCAATACATAATGAAGTCACTGCACGAAAATTTCATAAACGGACTTGACGATTAATTTTTACAAATAGAATTAGACAATTTTGTGTTTAGCATCTCATACGGTAAAAACATCATGAACTTCTTCAATTAATTTTTGCTTTTCATCATCATCAAAGTTCATTTAGCATTTGGCGATGACGTGTTTTCCTTCATAACATTATAAATTTATTTTCAAAACTGATAACATAACACTTAACAAATGAATTTTATTTCTTGAATGTAAAACATATTTCGTTTACATATTTTAATAGATGCAATTGAGGTTATGACATTTTATTAAATTTACAACCATAAAAAAACCTTTACAATATTAACACAATAATTGAAATTAAAAGCATATTTATTTTCTTTTTAGTTTTAAAATAACATTTTTGAAATAATTAACAACATTAAAAACTCTAAAATAAGCTATATCACGACTCAGTCATCACTAATTTTATTTAATTTATCATTTAGTAATTCTCCTGTTTTTCAAATAAAAAAAAGTCGTCTTGCAAAACTTGAAATTAAGTTTATTTAAATCAAAAAAAAAAATGTTTAAATGTACAGTGGCACAGAAAAACGTCATAATTGAAGAAAATTAATAAAATTGTTATTGAATTTGAAAACTACTATTTTTAGAGTAAAAATTGAAAATAGTCCGTCGTTACAGGTTTGCCGTGTGTTTTTCATACAGTGTCATAAATTGTCAAACATGTGTTCTGTGATAGATTTGATATTTATTTGTGTCAAAATTGGATAAATGTAGTTTTGCTTATATGTAGGTAATTTTATTTTTAAAATTTGTTCGATATCTGTTTGTAGTTAGTTTGTTTTGTTTAAACTAATCTGATACATTAGATTCTACTTGTACACAAAACTGTCTGATCTCGAAATCTACCTATTTCTAGCGAACACCTTGCCGTTCGGACTTTTTTCCTCTTTTACTCAATCTACAATAGTAGTAATATTACTAGTGGCTCATACGTACACTTTTAATAAAAACTAGTATGCCCAAGCCATTCTCGGCTGGTTTTTTATTTGTTATGTGATGCTTGTTCCCTGCTCTACCATTGTCCTAATCATACTACTAAAATTTTGTTAATTGTACCCAAGTTGATAGCACTTATAGTTTGTGAGTAAACTGATTATGTAGAAATTCGGACGGACACCAAAGTCTCACCAATAGGGTACCGTTTTTACTTTTTTAAAGTACGGAGCCCTAAAAAAGACACTTAAGAAGAAGAGGGACGAGGGTAGGGGTGGAACAGAGGAAAAGGAAAAGAGGATTTTTCAGTCCCTTGTAGTAGAGAGGTAGTTAATAGAGAAAGAGAAAACGTTAACATCCAGTCAATAACTACAGCACTTTCAGCAAGGACAACATAATAAGGGGGTCACACAGAGTTGAAAAGCTATGGGCAATCGGTCTTATTATGATCAACACACCTGGCCCTACGATTTATAACCCGACTTCTTCCCAACCCGGTTTCTGGTGAAAACATAAATAAATTACAAGAATACATACAAAAAATAATATTATTTATATTTTGTCAATTCGTGCGAGCAACATTTAGGAGTAAGGACGATTTATTATTTTCACGCCTGTATTTGGGAATGCTATATTTTGTTTAAGCTACTCTGAAAAATAAATTATTTTTCTGAATCGATATTGTTCAACTACGCAAGTTTTTTTTATTAGAAATAATAAAAAGGTCTTGTTTTCTTTATCTGCATATGAAGTGAATGAAAATAAAAATAAAATCGACTCCAAAGGAGTGAAATCAAACAGTAAAATATTTACTCTTACGAGTAAGAACGATATTAAAAATATATATAAGGGGAGATCAAGTATTACTTGATCAAGTATTACTTGATTACCCAATGGTGTCCCACCACTGTTAAAATCTGGTCACCTTAAACTGTCCTAAAAATGAGGAAAAACCGTGGAAGTCTTAACAGGCTATACGTCATTACACTTCAAGATAATGCATCCGGATAACATTATATTTCCAGCGGGTTATTTACATATGTTCGGTTTGGTGATATTACAAAGTTTTGGACTCGGGGTTGTCACACTCATATACATAGATCAAAAATAAAAAAGGCAAATCATCAAAAACTGATCCCTCCCATCTATGAGAGAGACTAAATAAAAATATAACTAAATACATGATGCTTTAAAATAAAAATTATATTTTGTTAATTAAAACCCAATAAACATATTATTTCTAAATTTGTACTACCGCTTTACCATAGTTTTTCCCGGCAAGCATTTCAATGAATGCAATTGGAGTGTTTTCAAAACCATATGTAAATGTTTCTTTATATTTAAGTTTTCCTTCCTCAATCCACTTTTTAAGTTGTTCTATACCATCAAGCCAACTATCATTCCATCGTGTACAAACAATTCCTTCCATTCGTATTTGATCGTTAAGTAATTTTAAGAACACATGTGGAACTTGTGGCCAGTCTTCCTTAGGTGAATTATATGAAGAGATAGCCCCACATACACCAATTCTTCCAAATTGTCTCATTTGGTCAATTACGGTAGCACTAATCTCACCACCCGTGTTATCAAAATAAACATCAACACCATCAGGTGCTACTTTTTTTAAAGCTTCTGCTAGGTTACACTTTTTATAATTAATGGCGTGATCGAAACCAAGGTCATTTTTAATCCAATCACATTTATCTTTTGTTCCTGCAAAACCAATAACTGTGCATCCTTTTAACTTTGCTATCTGACCAACCAATGTTCCAACAGCACCTGCAGCTCCAGAAATTACAACAACGTCATTTTCTTTTGGTTTGCATACATCGAAGAATCCATATAAAGCAGTAACACCGGGCATACCTAATGCACCAACTCCCAGTGATCGTGATAGTTTTCCAAATGATGGTAGTAAATAACAGGATTCTGGTCCAAAATATCTAACATTTTTGGTGCGAGGTGTTGTTATTGTATGAGTGCGCCACCCAAATTGTCCGACCACATATTCATCTTTTGGATAATTTTCATTTTTACTGGCGATAATTCTAAAATAATTTATTTTTGAATAAATCAAATATTTTTTTATTTTATTGTATTGATATTACTTCGCCACTTGAGTACCGATTATAACAGAACCAATCGGCGTGTGTGTTATAAAGCTTCGGATATATGGATCAACACTTATGTACTCTGCTTCGCATAAAATCTCTGAAAATTAAATTTTTGTGAAGTGTCGGTAATTTTTTAGATTTATGATTAATTTACCACCGTCTTGCAAATTATCCGGCAAATCTTCATCGAGCACTTCAAAATCCGAACGTTTTGGTGGACCGTCAAACTGTTTGGCATAAACTATGATCTTTGCTTTCATTTTGAAAACTGATAGCTAACAGAATACTTAATAGTAATATACATCACCAATACTTTACAATTGTTCAAACACACATAAATTCCAAAAATTAATTTTTTCTATCAGTTTATTGTTGTGTGTTTTGTAATTTGTTAGTACTTTGCTCTCACACATGCCTTTACTGAGGTATCTTTTGAGATTTAAAAGCTGTTTTGGAATACTCCATGGGGTAATTTGGTGCACTATATTTTGAGATTGGGTAAACAAAAAATTCATATTCCAATGTGGTCAGAGTTTATAATTTTATTTTAGCGCCTTTTTCACTCCTTTGTTGACGGTTATATTAATTTTTTACATTCCCTATGCTGTGGAAGAAAATTACTAGTTTTGGTCTTCCTTTTCTATATTTTTATTACAATACTTGCTTACTTGAACAAAACATTCCGACAAATAATTTGCTTTAATTTATAGAAATCATCAAATCTAAAACAAAAGTGTGAGCATTTAATTGTGTGAGGGGCCTTGTGAGCATGTGAAAAGAAATATTTCTTTCAATTTAACTTTAACCTTCGGACTCGTGGTTTATTGTGCGCTTTGATTCGCAGTGTTGCTAAATAATTTAATACATGTAAAAACGGAACCTTTGTGCTTGGAATTTGGTGTCCGTACCATTTTTGCCCATGATTTGTTTCCTATTCAACAAAAACAAGCATTGGAAACCACAAACTAATCACATACTATGTATCTCAAAAACTTATTATTTTCTCGATTTTGTTTATGTGTTGATGTTTTTATCAAAGATAATTTAAAACCTTATGTAACAACCTACGATAAAATTCATCAATTTTTTCATGAACACAACACATATGCATATGCATAAACATACTCATCTCATATGTGATATTTTTATATATATTTATTCTGAAGAAGTAAAGTTTATTAACTAAATTATAGCATTTAGTATTCATAATGAAAGCAAAGAAAATAGTTTACACTAAATCTTATGTTGGCGATCCGACACTTCAAAATTTCCATTTTGATGAAGAAGAATTACCAGAGCTGAAAGAAGAAGGTTAAAAGCTTTATGCTGCTTAAAATTTTTGGTATCGAACGATCAATGTCTTGTTTTTATTTTTAGAAATTTTATGTGAAGCAGAGTATTTTAGCGTGGATCCGTATGTAAAGAGGCGGCTTGTAACTCTGCCAATTGGAATAACTGTGATCGGCCGACAAATTGCTAGGTAGGCTTTATTCGTTTTGTTTAGTAATAAATAACTTAAGTTTACAGTAAAGATAAGATATCAGTTTAATCTGAATTATGGCAGTTAAATGTAAAAAAGGTCGTAAATGATAGGTTTTGAGTGACTGCGATATTTTTTATCAGCAAGAAAATTATGTATTGGTTATTTTATTATTCCTCTATGCTGTTCAATGCAAGAGCATACTGTGTGGTCCACTCCAATTCAAAAATAGGCTTGAAACTATAATAAAAATAAGTTACTCAAATTGATTTGAATTAATTGGAGGATATATGGAATGCAGACAGCTGTTTTAGTTTTACAAAACCACAACTTATATTTTATCGGTGAAACATATTTGTCTGCTTCAAACATTTGATGCAATTGCATTTCTTTTATATCCATCTTTTCCATTTATTTTAGAAGATAGCTATAAGTTTTTGGTTTGTTTCTGTGACTAATACGCCACCTTCCACCATCCCACGGTATTGCTGTTCACTGAATGAAAAATCAAATTTTTTATTTCCTCAACTCAGGTTAAAGTTGCATTACATCACATTTTAAAGATGGCTGTTTCACTTCTAGGTTCAAAATTTTTTCTTTAATTACTCAAATCAGTAAATTGCCTTTGAAATATGATCTTATTTAGATTCTGGCATGCCAAGATGGATATCGTTCTTCATTTTTTTTACTTTTGCCATCAATCGACTTCGATCTACAATCAAATCAAACCCCCTTGTAAAAATAATTGATAGAAAACGATAGAAACCGATAGACCGTTTTCTATCGTTTCCTATGCGGTTTTTGAATGAGAATTAATGGGTTGGAATCGTTTTTTCCCATAGAAACGGATGCGGACTCTTACGTTTCGCCTTTTGTGGCGGACGCAATTTCTATCGTTTTTGGGTGTTTCTTATCGTTATTTTCTGATAGAAATGAAAATCTAGTAAAAAAATAGAACCGTTTTCTATCGTTTCCTATGCGGTTTTTGAATGAAAATGAATGGGGCTGCATCGTTTTTTTCCGATAGAATGTTTGTATCGCTTTAATCGTTTCCTATCGTTTTTTGGTAGATTATCTGAATCGTTTTCAATGGGTTATTTCACATTATTTTTTTTCTGTTAATTCCTATCCGTTTTAATCGTTTCTTATCGTAAAAGCCGAATTTTAGTGCAATATCCTATCGTTTTGAATCGTTTTCAATGGGTTTTTTCACATTATTTTTTTTTCTGTTAATTCCTATCCGTTTTAATCGTTTCTTATCCTAAAAGCCGAATTTTTAGTTTTGAATCGTTTTCAATGGGTTATTTCACATTATTTTTTTTCTGGTTAGAAATTTATTACAAAACTAACACGAAGCATCAATACGTTGCCGGAAAATCATAACAGATCATAAATTAATATAATTTAGTGAAAAGATGATACAATCAGCAAACTACTCAAAAAACCTCTCCATTTAGCGTTTCGAGAAAATATTAAAAAATCACAAATTCATATTTCTTTCGAAATTCCAAAAACATTGTAAAAATTAAAAAGAATCAAACTTTTTCCAAAATTCTAAAAATATTCCGAAAATTATTACAAAACCAAAGATTAAAATTTTTTCAAAAATTCTGAAAATATTGCAAAAATTATAACAAAATCAAAAATTGAAACTTATTTCAAAATTCCAAAATTATTCCAAAAATTAGTATAAAATCAAATATTTAAACTTTTTCTAAATCTAAATAATATTCAAAAAATTCTTAAAAATTCAAACTTTTTCCAAAATTCCAAAAATATTTCAAAAACTATAACAAATTCAAAAATTTCCATGTCACATTTACGTCATACAAAGTAGAAACAGCTAAATTTTTTTTCCAAAAAATTGGCTAAAACAGTAAATGAAAATCATTTTTTTGACATACTTCACAATATTTTTTTAACAAACTTATAATGCAATAATCTAGTTTTTGGTCTCGCATACCAATCCCAATCATCAAGATTTCTTCAAATTCAATGTTTCTATTCGTAATCACTTAAAATGAACGTTTTTTAAGCAAAAAATATGCAAATATCCTTGTTTTGACACACTCGACGATTTATTGACACACTTCCGGTACAGTTATCGAACACATCGTCCTTTCGGCTCTTTCCATTGAGTAAACCTATTTTTAGAAAAAAATTTTGGAATCCGTCCAGCCGTTTTTATAGATTTCGTCGGCCGGCCGAATAGATTTTGTCGGCCGGCCGGCCGGCCGAGACAGACATACATTTTTTTTGTTGCTTTTTTAGAATTAGTAGGTCCTAAAACGTCGAGAAATGCCAAAAAAGGGGGGTAAAAATTTCACGTTTGCAATGCTTAGGTTTTTTCAAAACCGAAGTAATATCCCATAGGTGACGGTAGATGCCGATTGGTTTGTTTTTCTTGAAAAACTTTCAATCGTAAATTTCAACATATGGTTTTACATATGGAATGTACGATAGAAAACGTTTAAAAACTTGTTTAGTTTTACCAAAAACTTTCAATCAAAAACTTCAGATTCAGAACGATTAACAACGATAGAAATTCTATCGTAAAAAACCCATTAAAAACCAAATCTGAAAAATCCCATAGGTGACGAATGATGCCGATTGGTTTGTTTTTCTTGAAAAAATTTCAATCGTAAATTTCAGATTCCAGCCGATAGGAATCTGAAGGCGGAAAAATACGATAGGTTACGATTGGTGCTACATATGGAATGCACGATAAAAAACTATTCAAAGCTTGTTCAGTTTTCCAAAAAATTTCAAGTCGTGATCTTCAGATTTAAAACGATTAACAACGATAAAAATTCCATCGTAAAAAACCATTGAAACCGAAAAGTAAAAAATCCTATTGATAACGATAGATTACGATTAGTTGATTTCTCCTGAAAACATCTCAATCGTAAATTTCAGATTCAGCCCGATAGAAATCTAATGACGGGAAAATACGATAAGTTACGATTGGTGCTATATATATAATGTCGGATAGTAAACGATTCAAAACTTTTTCAATTTCACCAAAAAAAATTTCAATCGTGATCTTCTGATTCAAAACGATTAACTAGATAGAAATTCTATCGTAGAAAAACCATTGAAACCGAAAACTGAAAAATCCTATAGGTTACGATAGATTACGGTGCGTTTTCTATCTGGCAGATATAGTCTATGCGTTTAAAATGATTAAATCCGATAGAAACGGATAGCAAACGATAGAAAACTATTCGTTTTCAATCGTTTTCTATCGGTTTCTTTCGATTTTTTTTATAAGGGCCATAGCTTAACTAATGGCTATACGTTACATGGTTTGTCTGATTGGCATAATACCAATCATGCGTTTTAATTCACGGTTGTGACAACACCACGCGCTCCAGCGGTCGCTATTGACATACGGCAATACAATATACAAAAATTAAGAAAACAAAAAATCAAAGATTTAGGTCCATCAACACCGCATGTTGTTGTGGGACCTTGTTCTTGAAGGGTGTTGATGTGTTGTTGTAACATATATTGTAATTCCTATTCCACAACACATTTTATTAAAAAAAATATTTTTTTGAAATGAATATCACTAGATTAATCAGTATCCTGATCTGAGCCCTATATTATTTGATCAAATGTTATTTGGTTAAAAACGACATTTGATCAAATAAAATAGGGCTCATGCCTCATATTAGGAAAAATTTTAATGAAGACTGATCCTGATGGTGCAATCACTATCAAAAACATTAGAGATACAAACTACGTGCCTTGTGAGGTTTAATGCCGACTAGCTTCAATCTTGCGGATTCGAGAAGATATTTCCCCAGCACAGTACAAATGCAGAATTGCACGCAAGAGAAAATAACAAGAGAACGGATTTAAATGAGTAAAGTAAGGAACTGGGACTCTGACCCCAAAAGACGAATGAACAAAAACACTTATTGCATATAAAAAAAGTAGAAATGTTTCACTAATCCAGGTCGCATAGAATCCAACTCTTCATCCCCACGAAAATTTATCTAGTAAGTCATCTTGAGCAACTTAGACTAAGCAATAAACTATGATATTAAGTAATAATTCTTTCAAATGATGCGCCAATAGACCAGGTGATTGTCAACTTCTTGGTTTACATTTATAAATGCATTAACATGATAAATAGAAGGTTTTCCATCAAAATGTTCTCTCAATAATACTTTTTCTGTTATATCTGATGGAATCTGTAGTCAGTGCATAATAAAAACCAATATCGCCACCATTAATGTTATATTGATCGGAGTGAAACAAAAGTCAATATTGAAAATATTCAGAAAACTGTTGTACGTAGTTTTGAACGAGAATAACCAGTAAAGAACATTTCATCATCTGCGTTTTCATTAAGAACAGCATTGCACGTTGGTTCCCTCTGTTCACACTCCAAATAAATATGCTCTTGCTCTATTGTTATACTCGCTGTAAAAAGCTTCACACATTCAAAACTGTTGTTTTCTTATTGGCTAACCTTAACTGTTTTCAATAAATAATTTTTTTGTTCTGCAACGCAGAACTTTGATCCCATTAACTTCATTCAATATAGAACAAAATTCATTCAAACCAAAACCAAATATATATGTATTAAACTACAGATATCCGTAAGTGCTAATTGTTAGTTGCCGAATGTTAGTCAATTAAAATTTCGCGCACTTCTATATACACTATAACAAAAACTCACTCACCCAATAGCATATATTTCTCTTGCTCAAGTAACAGATAATGCCGTCCTGGTTGTCTGGTCTGGTCTGGTCTTCCTGGTTGTCTCCTTCTGCTAACAAATCCTGATCGATTCCTCTAAAAAAAATGTTTGATCAAAAATTGAAATCCTTTTTTACCAACCGTATCACAATTCGTTATATGTAAATTCGCTTCCGCATATATAAAGAAAAATTACGGAAGCGCGTGGAAAGAAAATGAAACAAAAACGACTATTGAGCTAATTATTTATTATGGAAAAGACGAACGATAGAAAACATATCGACAACGTTGAGTCGGTCAAACACCTTTTGAACGTGGGTGACATTATCTCAGGAACAAGTGCTTCGTAACAAAATGAGGCAGACCATATAAATAGGGAAATTATATGTGATTTCTGATAGAGGTCGGATATGAAACCTACTCCTTGCCTTTTTATATCCTGATCCGAATCGGAGCATAATAGTGTATTCATAATTAAAATACTAGTCGGTATACTAGTTAAAGTTTTGTACTTGATGAGTTTTTCCATAGTTTATTATTTCATTACGCACTAGTGCGTAATACATTTATCACGTTATTGCTACCTGAGACCTAGGTCGTAAAAATTATATTTGTTTTTGAATTTTTAGTTATTTAAAAAATTTTGGGACGATTTCTTCGTCCGTGGTTAATTTATTAACTTGATTCTTTAATCTCCATTCATTAACTTTTATGTTGAATATAATTATTTCAAGAATGTATCTATCAAATAAATTATTGCCTCAATTATTATTACCTTAAAAGAAACTTTATAATATTTTTGTTATCGCTTGAAACGCATATCGCGTTTGCTTACGCTCAAATTTAAAAACCGTTTTAAGATTATATTTTTTTATTTTAGAATAATCGACAGTAAAAACAAGAAATATCCTAAAGGAAGATATGTATTTGGAGATTTTGGATGGAGAACACATACAATATTTAACCCCGAAACCTCCAACATCGTCGTATTTCGGCTTCTTCCAGATATTCCAGAACTACCAAGATCATTACACCTTGGCTATTTAGGAGTACCTGGATGTACAGCCTATTTTGGATTACTTGAAATATGCAAACCAAAACCAAACGAAACAGTTGTTGTTTCGGGAGCTGCCGGAGCAGTTGGTTCATTAGTTGGACAAATTGCTAAAATAATTGGCTGTAAGGCAATTGGAATAGCTGGATCAAAAGAAAAATGTGATTGGATTCAAAAGGAGTTAGGATTTGATCATGCAATTAATTACAAGGATGCAGACTTTTTTCAACAGCTAAAACTGGCAACACCAAATGGTGTTGATTGTTATTTTGATAATACGGGCGGCGATATAAGTCTTAAAGTAATAAATCGATTCAATTCGGGAGGGAGAATGTCAATTTGTGGTTCTATTTCTTCGTACAATTTGCCACCAGATCAATTTCCCAAAGGTCCTCATCTCCAACCAATTATAAATCATAAGCAGCTTGTAATGGAAGGTTTTATGGTTTACCGTTGGGTCGATAGATGGCTGGAAGGTATAAATGAAATACAAAACTGGATGTTAGAAGGAAAAATTAAATACAGAGAAACTATTACTGATGGGTTTGAAAATATACCAAATGCATTTCTGGAAATGTTACGTGGAAAGAATTTTGGAAAAGCTCTTGTAAAAGTTGATTGTACAAAAAATAAATTGTAGTGATTGAAATATTTTTTCTCTTCTTTAGTTCCTTTTTTTCAAGGAGGAACAGGAAATGTTTGATAGCAGAATAAGCTGATAGGAGTTCGGGATCCTAAGCTCTGTATTTCTGTTATGACTCGTTAAGTTGCGACGCGTTTGTCATTCTTTTTTCCCCTTTAGAAAGTCGTTGAGTGTGGCTTGATTGTCACTGGCGTGTGGTATCAATCTGCGGTGGAAATTGATCATACCAAAAATCAGTGTTCGTAATGATTTATGGCTTCAACGCGTTCAAGTGCTGGCTTGATGCCATTCGCATCAAGATGATATCCAAGGAAGTCAACGTTGGGTTTAGCAAGTTGCATTTATCAACGTTGATAATGAGACCGGCGTCGAAAAGACGCTCAAACACAGTCCTAAGATATTTGATTGAGGTGCTCTTCAAGGGTTTTTGAATCAATGAGCTCCGAATAACTTAAGTCACATTGTGTTTGTCCGGCTTACCCTGATCCTGGGGAGTAGTGATACCCTTAAAATCCTTAAAGATATTTTGAAGTTTGACATCGAGCAAATCGTTATTAATGGTTGTTAGCGTTGGAGCGTTGAAGAAGGGAAGATTTTGGTAAGAGTGAAGGAGACTAGTGGATCGACGAGGCGTCGATTTTTAACGTACACTAGGAGACCGTTCTTGAAATCAGCTCCGAGGATAGGGATGGTAACATTGGCGATAACAAAGGTCTGACAGAACAAACGTCTGATACCTATGTCTAAAGCTCTTGTACTATGCGTGCTATCGGATGTAGCGTTAGCAGCGTAAAGGATGAAAGCTGATTTCGAGGAGAGTTTTTCCTCTATTGATACGGGGAGAACTGACACTTCAATACCTCTGTCAACCAAGAATTGCCGACGAGAATTGATATCAAATATCAAGAGACGGAGTTTGGAGAATCTATCATCAAACGCCGCCTCGTGTGTTGAGTTTAGGAGTTCTTTGAGCATTTGGGCGATAGAATTTACATTCGAGAAGTTCGTATTGCATAACATTAAACGGTAACGATGTTACAAAAGACGAATTTTACAATGTTGTCTAAATTGAATTTAAAAAATATTGTGAGATTTGTTTTCCGTAAAATCGCCTCCGTTACGGTTTAATGTTATGCATTATGAACTTCACAATATTGTCCAAATTCACATTTATTTATTCGGGTATAGGATCCTAGGCCTTGTCCTCAATGCAGGAGGAAGAAGAAGGAGCGGCAGAACTATCTCCAGTTCTTAGTTGGGGACCAACCATTATGGCCAAAATTTTGTCCGCTATCTCGGCAGTCTTCACAAAGTCAGCCTCAACTACCACGATAGCGATTGCAACTGAACTTTCAGGTGGTGATTTTGAGGTTGGATGTGTTTGATGAGACCAATAAGGTTCCAAAAATAATTACAAGCTCTTTGAATACATGTATTATGAAAAGAAAAGAAAATATATTTACAATAACAAAAAATAATCTACTCCTAGTTTAAAAAAAGAGAAAAATTCGTCGTTCGGTTTATCGAGGTCACCAGTTTTGGTTGCGTAATTTAATTAAATTGAAATTTATTAATATGGCGAGGTGTTGCAATATTTAAATAATGGAGAATGACATTACATGAATTTGGAAATGTTTCTCTTTTTCCACCAGGATTCGTACTCCATTTTGTTTGGGTGAATTACAATGATAGGTAAATAAAAACGAGTAAGACTAAGTAAACTTTCTGCTATGTGTTATTTGTTGGAACTGGAAGTTATCGCCACAAACAAACGTTTGAATGAATGAAAATAGAAAGCTTTAGAAGGTTCAAGTTGTACACTAACGGTAACCAATTTGTACACTAACGGTAAAACTATTAACAGAAAATTATCATATCTTTCCTCTGTGGTCGTTACTAGGATCACGTTACTTTCAATATAATCGTTTTTGCAAAGGTCATGCATTTTTTTGTGGTTTTCAAACCGCCAGTTTTTTTATGTCAGTAATTTTGATTGTTTGTGGTTGGATATTTGAATCAAAAATGCATTAAGATTAAGAAAAATTTAGTTTTAAAAAATTCTTGCTTTCGTTGCGGTTAATTTGTTGATAACAACAGTATATAAACCAAAAAATTGTAGAAATGAATTAACAGAAGTTTTATTGTGTTATTCATAACTTACAAAAATGAGAGCAAAGAAAATCGTTTTTGCAAAAGCATTTGAGGGCGAACCAAAGCCCTCAGATTTTCAAATTGTAGAAGAGGATCTGCCTGAGCTAAACGATGGAGGTTAGATCAGTTTAAATATTTATATAATCATAATTTTTGTTTACATTCAATTTTGCTTATTTTAGAGATCTTGTTAAAAGCACTGTACTTAAGTCTTGATCCAAAAACTCAAGTATTTGTTCCCAGGTCCCCAATAGGTAAAACAGTTGGATCTGAGCAAGTAGCACAGTAAGTCGTTAATATTTTTGGGGTTTAAACGTAATATTAAATTATTTGTTTTGTTACTTTAGAATTGTGGAAAGTAGAAATCCCGATTTTCCAAAAGATAGTTTTATGGTGGTAAATGTTGGATGGAGAACATATACTGTATTTAGACCGCATTATTTAGATAGTCGCAACTACATCATTCCATCATTTGGAGATGTACCGAAATCTGTGGCTCTTGGTGTTCTAGGATTAACTGGATTGGTTGGATATTTTGGACTCATTGAAATTTGTAAACCGCAACCAAATGAAACTGTTGTGGTTACAGGTGGAAGTGGAGCAGTTGGCTCTACAGTTGGCCAACTGGCAAAACTTAAAGGATGTAAGGTTATTGGATTTGCTGGATCCAAAGAAAAATGTGAAAAATTAGTTAATGAATTAGGATATGATCACGCAATAAATTATAAAGATGGAAATATGGAAGAGGCATTAAAGCGAGCTGCGCCAAATGGTGTTGATTGTTTTTTCGATAACACAGGAGGTGATGCTAGTGATGTGATTATGCACCAAATGAATCTAAATGGGCGAGTCGCAATTTGTGGTACGATCGCGTTTTATAATTTAAAAGAAGAAGAACGGCCAAAATATAGACCACTTCAACCAGTTATTTTAGGAAAACAATTAACCGTACGAGGTTTTAATGCGTTTATGTTTACAACTAGATGGTTTGATGTTTTGGAAAAACTCGGTCTATGGGTTCGAGAAGGTAAAATTAAATACCGTGAAACAATTACTGAAGGTTTTGAAAATACACCGACAGCGTTTATAGAAATGCTACGTGGTAAAAACTTTGGAAAAGCTGTTGTGAAAGTGTGAATAGCAGCAACGCTTATTGCTTGATGTGTTTAATTCAACATAAATGTAATATGTAATTTTAACGTTGCTTATAAATCAATGTATTAAAAAAAATTTTTTCTTATTTGATAGTCCTCTTCCAAAATCTCATGCGTTTTCCATTCCACGGTAACACGATGTGTGGCTTTTTATGATTGTTGTAAAATCTAGGGTAATACATTAGCTTTTGTTCTGCATGAACGCGGAATAATTGGGAATACTTCAATAAATCGTTGAAATTGGTATAAATATAAATCGACAATAAATCAAATTGCTTACATCAAAATGAAATCATTTTCTATTATTAATTTTATTATATATTTAATTATAATGGAAGCTCATTAAATTTATTATTTACTACAAAAACCGTGATATCAGTTAAAAAAACACCAAAAATTTAAATTTTAGTTCGTGAAAATGGTGCGGGTTTAATAGTCAAAACTATCTACTTACTACAAACAAGAATGATATCCTGTATCAAGAAGAAACGAGTGTAAAACATTTTCAAATAATTAGGTGTTCTACATAATTCGAAATACTGTCTTTGTTACTGGATTAGGGGTTGTAAACCTCTTGCAGACGTTTCGTCTAAGTCACCTGATATTTTTATTCGCCACACATCCTAAATTGGGAATTTTTTTTGACCTGGACACAATCAACAGCTGTATTTAAGTGATTGGCGACTTTTGTGATTTATTTGTTGTTGTTATATCAACATTTTTAAACGAATTATTTTAAGATCACATGTTTGATGACGATGATTTAAATGGTTTTAGTTTTGTTATATGTAGTTATGATTGAAACATTGTATAGGGTTCGCTGAGGTTGAATACAAATTTGTTTTGTATTTAATCCTGGTGCAATATTTTCTTTGCGCGCAACGTTTTAATGAACCTTAATTATTTAAAATAGACTAATCTTAATTAGCGATACCAATGCATTTTGTTATCTCTTTGTTTTAAGGCTGATATTTAACTATATTATTATTTGTGGTTGAATATTTGTTGATAGATTTTAGATATTTATCACTATGTTCGATAAGAAAATAATTTTTGATTGTCATTGCGGTTTCTCTAAATGATAACTTTTCCTTTATATATAAAATAAAATTAGCATATTAGTGTTAAAGTGAATCAACGGTGTTCTTCATTTATCAATATGATAGCAAAGAAAATTGTTTTTGCAAAAGAATTTGAGGGTGAACCAAAGCTCTCAGATTTTCAAATTGTCGAAGAGGAGCTGCCCGAGCTAAACGATGGAGGTTAGACCAGAACATTCAAAGTAATTTATTTCTGTTAACCATAAATTTTGCTTGTTCTAGAAATTTTGTTGAAAGCACTAACTCGTAAGTATATATATATATATATATATATATATATATATATATATATATATATATATATATATATATATATATATATATATATATATATATATATATATATATATATATATATATATATATATATATATATATATATATATATATATATATATATATATATATATATATATATATATATATATAGAATATATATATATATATATATATATATATATATATATATATATATATATATATATATATATATATCAACCTTAAAGTCTTTTTTATGGTGGTTTATTTTTGTATTGAGAAGGTGCACCGTCGGTGTAGTTTATAACGGTGTGTTTTCGTAATATTAGAATTTATATGCGTTTTGATGAATTCAATAAGTTTTGTAATGAAAAGATGGACTGTAGTACTGTTGTGATCGTTTATATCCGAAATGAGTATAAAACTTCGGTGTTGTATATATTCACTTGCGGCACTTTTAAAATAAATGACAAATGGATGAATAGTAGCTTGTGAATTATTATAATAATAGCCTTGAACCGCATCCTGAATTATGAAGCCGTAGTTTTCAGAAAAATCCCCTTGAACGAAGCACTCTCCTGCTTCTAATTTTTTTTTTCCTCAATGAATGTAGATTGCTGTTTTGCTATAAAGTTGTGTGGTATCAAAATTTGTAAACGGTAAATAAATTTTTTCATAAATTCTTCTACAGTTTCTATTAAAGTATCCAAATTGCATCGATCAGTGGTATTCCATTGTTGATATTTGACTTGAAGGATTCCTTTAACGTCAAAATTATTTAGTAATTTTTCTTCCAGTTGTTGAAGTTTTTTTGAACATTCATTGCACTTCAAAGTATGACAATCTTCTGTTAATTCACCACATGAAACAAAGTCAATTAATGTTTTATAATTCTGGAAAGCAGCATCAGTAATCCAAGACATCTTAGAGTGTTGAATCATTAGTTTCATATTTTGATGCATGGTACACACGCACACTTTATGAACTCCTTGGGATAATTTTATGCATTCTTGTGGTCGAAGAGACGTGAATTTAGTAAATCCTATTTTCACATCAGGAAACTTATTTTTAAACTCCACATAAGCTTCATTTAATGTACATAGAAATAAGCGCTTTTGTGTTTTTTTGTGCACATCTCCTTTTTTAAAAGATATTGCATCTCGTTTGTCTGGCAATAATCAACTGATTCCACCACTTTTATAGAACTGCTTCACAACATTTATATCTGTTGTGGATACAACTCTTTTATCCGTCGCAGATGAATGCTGAAAATTATTTTCATGTAGAGTTTTACTTTTATCAACCAAATGACGCGTAGCATTACTTCCAAATATATCTTGCATCTCCTGCATTTTCATTTCTTGCGGTAAAATTGACAACACTTTTTGTTTTTCAGCATAATCCCCATTGTCGAAATGTATCTTTAGGTTTCTAATAATTTCTTCATAACGTTGCCTTATTTTTGCATTTTCAGACAACTCTAATACTTCTCCATAGTCAAACTTTCCTGAATAGATTTAGTTATTTGTACGGCTTTTTGTTTTCTGTGGTCGAGGCTGCCACACAAATTTTTTTTAAGAGGTGAAAGATGATCCGATATATGCGGCACAATATGTTCGTTTAAATTATTAATTAGCACATCACGTTCTAAGTTAATCAAGTTTGGTGTTTGAACATAATCTCGATTACAGCTGGCACCAATCACTTGATCGGTTTGCATTTCATCTGATGTTTCATTTGAAGATGCGTCATTGGATACTGCATCGTCACCCACTGTTAGTGATGTTGATAAATCTGAACCAGAAGGTAGTGTTGACTGTTTGACTAATCTAAAATAACAAGATGAATATATTCGCTTATTCTCCATTGCACTAATCCCAAGAACATCTAAATGTTGTCGAACTTTCTCTGTGATTTTCCTTTTATTTGAAGAACACTTAGAATTTGAAAATGGTTTAGCGCATTTATATTCACTCATTTTAGAAAAATAAAATTTTGAAAGTTTTTGTTAAAGTAATAGAAATTAACTGATAGTGACCAATTTAAAACTTCATTTATATAACAAAAATGGGATTAAAAATAGTAATGCAGGCATCAATAAAGATTATATACGCCTATTTTTTATGACCAAATATAATTACTCTACATTTACTACTCTACAGCATCTGTTCAACCTTTTGAAATCTTTGTCTTAATTTCAGCCATATATAATTTAAAATCCTTAAGATGGTTTTTATTTATTTTTAATCCATATTAGTTTAGGCCTATATTCACTTAAAATTAAAAGTAGGATTTTCAAATTTTTCAATGATGCACATCTAAAAAAACCTTTTAATGGATTAACGGATTAACTTTCACAGGTAAATAAAAGCAATTTTATTTTTTAAAAAAATAAAAAAGTGGGATTAGATGCTATCGACATCTTTTAAACTTGTTTTCTTATGTAACACAGTTAAATAGAATTTAAAAACTAAAAATGCACAATTTCAAAAATTTCTTTTTAACACCTATTCTACGACATATCATTTATATTGTTATTATAATTATATTATTATATTAAAAAATATAATAATTTATATTATTATATTTAAAAAAAATTCTACGAGAAGTCGTATTTTTCATTTATCAAAGGCTATCTATAAACAAAAAACAAACCAAATTAAAAAGGGTCGAGTCAAAATGTCGCAAAATTTTGCTGAACTTGACTGAAATTGCTTTTTAAAAAGTTCATTTAATAATAAAATATTTGATATTTAACATAACAAAAAAATCTGAATCTAAAAATCGCCATTTTTATAATTTTCCTTCAGAACAAAAAAACTTATTCCCGAAAGTTATATGCACAACGAATTTTATCTTTAAAACAAAAAATAACGCGTGTCCTAAACTTTCACAAGTGGTTAGATATAAAATAAGCTTCAATTTAGTTTAAAAAAAAAAAATTTTTTTCAATTACACCGTTTTTTTCTTATGTTACACCGTTAAAAATTATTTCAAAAAATTAACAGTGTACATTTTTAAAAACTTTGTTCTAATACCTATTCAACGACATATCATTTATGAAAATCGATTCAGTAGTTTTTCTACAGTCGCTCGTCAAAATGCACTCACATCACAAAATAACAAAAAATTGAGGGCCACCCTGTGAAAAAAATTTCTAAGAGAACTTGTATTTTTTATTTATGAAAGACTATCTATAAACAAAAAATAATTAAAATTAAAAGGGGTTAAGTCAAAATTTCCCAAAAATTTGCTGAATTCTTGCGTGAAATTGCTCATATATATATATAGATGTATATGGGACGTTCCACGTCAAGTGAAACACTGCTCCAAACATTTTTGAGGAAATGAAAAAACGCTCTAAGCCTTAATTTTGACAAGAGCTATCGAATGCCGTGTGGCAGTTCAAAAATTGTCAAAATGGCAACCTTAAAACAGTCACTATTTTGATCGAAATAGTAAATATGGAACCACAAGTAGAATATAGCTGCCAACCAAAGAATTAAAAGAATTCTCTTAATTAAAAACTGAATGACGTTTAAGCGTTTGTTTTGGAAAATCATATATGAGCATTTAATGCCAGAAATATATGTTATATTGTAAACTAAACAAAAAATATTTCAATTTTGTAGTAGTTATGCAATTATCCCGACTGGAAATTAGTTCAGGGAACCCGGATTATGATCAGATCCGGATCAGATTTTCCGTAATACGGCCATCTGATCAGTTCCTGATCAGCGTACAGTACCGTTTCCCTTGATCCGGTTATCTGATCAGTTCCTGATCAGCGTACAGCACCGTTTCCCTTGATCCGGCTATCTGATCAGTTACTGATCAGCGTGCAGTACTTTATCCGTTGATCCGGCTATCTGATCAGTTACTGATCAGCGTGCAGTACTTTATCCGTTGATCCAGTCATACGATCAGTTTCTGATCGAAAAAACTCATCTTATCCGATGTCCTGAACTGGATAATAATACAAAATTTAGTTTTTTACCTGATCCATGCTGTATATAATATATTGCTCATTAAACAATAAATTCGTTATTAATGGTATAACCGAATTATTATTTTGATGATATTATCGACGTCATAATAGTACATTTACCCGAGCAGAAATTAGTTAGGAAAAACCTGAATACAGTCAGGTCGTGATCAGGGCCTGGTCAGTCCTACAAGGGCAATCTCTATTAGAGCAAGCTGATGTGGGCCTGTTTAGGGCCTGATTTAGAATACCCTTTTAGGGTTAACCTTATTTGTATACATCCGACCCGGATCAGGTTTCTCGTATTTGACCCCTAGCTGAAATTTCAATTGGTTAAAATTCACTAGAGTAAGAGTATTATCCATTTTAGAAATATATAGTTAAAATCGTTTCATGTATATTTTAGTTATAGCTTCTCGGCTGAAAGACTATAATAATAGTCATTAAGGTGGTATGTATGTTTTAATTTTTTCCATTGTAATTTTTTTATTTTAATTTGATTAATTTATGTATATAATATATAAATATATATCAGGGTCTGGTCCGGATATCCCAATCAGGGTCTGATCCGATTATCCCAATCAGGGTCTGATCCGGTAATCCCAATCAGGACCTGATAGGGCAAAAGCGTTACACTCATGATCAGGGCCCAGTCAGGCTGTCCTACCAATGCCTGATCCGGGTTAGGGCAAACCTGATCAAGGCCTTACTTGAGCCCTGACAAATTTTTGCTCGGGTACTTAACTTAAAATTTTTTTGTGCAAAAAATTTTCTCATTCTTCACGAATTTTTAATAACTTTTTAAAAAGTTAATTATAATATACTTAACTGTAATAATTAACTGTAGACTGAATCTATTTAATTGTTTAATATTTTGTACTTATAAGTACAAATTTATTGTAGAATCGAAAACAGCATTTTCAAACTTACAGTTGTGAGGGATCTTGCTTATTAACCTTAAAGCATATAATTTAAATTTTTATCTTGCATCTCCTCTTTACTCAAGAATTTCAAGATGTTTTTTGTTAGCAGTAATTGGTGAAATACTTATTATGTTGCTCAAAAATTATTCTATTTGAAATATGACAAGTGATCTAAAGCAGGTATGGGTGAAGTTAGTTTTCGAATCCAAACTTGGATCCATACCTTCATAAGAGCCTATGTGACAAAGAGTTTTATGATACCATTGGAAAAATCATCAATAATGCCAAAACTTGGACTAAATAAAATAAAAAGGGGTTAAGTCCAAAATAGATATTAAAAATAAATAGCATTTTATCTTTACAGGGCCCTTCTTAACCGCTGTTATTCATTGCCGTGTATAAAATTCTCTCACCCTGAATTGATAAAAAAACGATTAATAATTGCAAAAAAACTAAATTTTTTTCATTTTTTTGGTGAGACAAGATGGTAGCAGAATAGTAGCATAACAGCGCAAAATGTTTTACATGCTTTTAAGTAGATTTTACTTAGTCAATTTTGTTTAGTTTACTTATGCCTCCGCTGGCTCAATTCGTACGTCATTTTCAGTTAAATTTACATATACTTTACGTTAAATAAGCTATCTTTTTTTTCTGAGTGTTTAAATTTATAAGCATTTGAAGTGTACTTGAAATTATGAACAAAATTAAGGAAAAATGGTAATATTTTTTTCATTTATTTAATGTCAAATTAATATTTAAGAACAAAATTAATTCTAAACCTTTGAATGGATCTGGTATGGATCTCTTGACCAGGCCGGACATGAAACTGTTGAATGGATCCGGCATGGATCTTTAAGATAGATCCGGAATAGATCTTTGAAATGGATCCGGAATGGATCTTTGAAATGGATCCGGAATGGATCTTTGAAATGTATCCGGCATGGATCATTTAAACGGATCCTGTACGGATCATATATGGCGTGACGATTTTTCATCATGTCCGGATCAAGAGGCCTGATTCATCCCTGATCAGTCTTCAGGCAATCCTGATCCGGATCGGACCCTATACTGATCTAATTTCTAGTCGGGTACTGAGGATTTGTTGTTTGAGCGTTTTATAAGCGGGCGTTATAAATTTATAGCACCCTTTCATAACGCCCCGGGACTATGGAAGTGTGTTTTCCTCAAATTTTGCTAACTTAAATCCTAGTATTAAACAATCAATATATTTCGACATCCATTTTGCATGCTGGCCCCAGATTTTTTATATTTGTTGTCCAATTCTATTTGGTTCCTAGCTAAATTGTTATAAAGGGTCTTTCAATAGATGTGATACATTTTTTAATAGTCCCTATTTGCGATAGAGATGTCTGAATTATATAAAGCTGGTTTTTTTCAATACAAACATACAAATCATCATGGGTCACTATACAAATAAACAATGTTTAATTGCATATTGTTCTACTAGTTTTTTAAAATGCAGCTATTTTCTCAAAATTAACTGTTCGGTAGTGTGCATATGAACAGAAGACTTATTTTCAAAGATTCATAACTACGGTTCTGGTGAAGAAAAACACTTTTTATCTGTTTTGTTTTAAAGTATAAAGATGGAATTTTAAAAAGGAACTGTAATTTTTAAAAATTATTAACAAATTTGTATTGCTATAAACAAATAAAATTTAAAAATTTATAAAATTTTTTTTCGTCCCGCGCTCGATAAATTAGTTTATTTTTAACAGTAAAACCCATTTCTCCAATATATATGAACTAACGAAAATGTAGCATGGTTATTGTCTATTGATTTAATTGAATTTTTATTATTGGTATTTGTTTAATACAAGTGTAAATATTACATCCAAACATCACATGGATTCATTAAATGTAAAAGCTGTTGAATTCATTACCTACATTTGTGAATCAGTGAATGTCAATAAATTTGTAATTAGATATAATAAATATCATTTTTCGAGTGACATTTGGTTTATGAATGTCAACAACAATTTATTATTATGATTGATGGATCTTATTATAATGGTCAACATACGATACGCCACACACTCTTTATTTTTATTAGACAATAACTAAAAATTAATTTTAACTTTTTATTTGTTTATAACAATAGAAATTAGTTAATAATTGTTATAAATAACAATTCTTTTTTAAAATTCCCTCTTTATACTTTAAAATGAATCAGACAAAAAGTGTCCATCTTTACCAGAACCGAAGTTATGAATCTTTGAAAATAAGTCTTCAAGCCAAAAATCACAAAATTCTCGAAATTTAGATTTTTCTATTCTCCCTAAAAAAAAAGAAAAATCCTAGAACAAATAAGACACGCTTTAGTTCAAATCAATTTTCTTCATATCTACAAACTATTCTCCCTAAAAAAAAAGAAAAAATCCTAGAACAAATAAGACACGCTTTAGTTCAAATCAATTTTCATCATATCTACAAACTCGTACACTTTACAAAAAAATTTTGTAAGCAAAAAGTGTATAGTTTGATTTACTTAATTTAAAAACATCCTTTAATATATGGGTTCTAATTAAAAAAAACCCTACTTTAGCGTATATCTCCAATACTGGAGTTTCAAGGTCATTCAGTATTACCACTAGACGTCCCCCTCGACCCTTAACAAATATCACCTTGGGCTATTTGGTCCCATCTAGCATGGTTCTCGAGATAAAAGCCTGGCATTTTTTAAAAAACTCTCCCTGTGTTTATATATATATATATATATATATATATATATATATATATATATATATATATATATATATATATATATATATATATATATATATATATATATATATATATATATATATATATATATATATATATATATATATATATATATATATATATATATATATATATATATATATATATATGTATTAAATTATATTGTATTATTTATGTATCTTTTAACCTAATACATTTTATCTGCATTTTTGTTGTTTTAAAATGTTATTTGAAAACCAAAAAGTTTGATACCAAAATTTTGGTTGTCGTTGACTATCATTGCGGTTAAACAATAGATAATAATTTAACTATCTTAAACTATTTACGTATAAAAATGCAACAGCGGTTATGATCGTTAAACCATTTAGTTAAAATACGCTAGTAATGAAGGCGAGAAAATTTGTATACGCAAGTGAGTTTGAAGAAGAACCAAAACCTTCAGATTTTCGAATAGTCGAAGAAGAATTACCTGAAATTCAAGATGAAGGTATTAATATTTTTTTTGTGTGTTATATTGAATAATTTATTATGCTGTATATAACATTTTAGAAATTTTATGTGAAGCACTTTATTTAAGTGTTGATCCATATATGAGAAAGAGAATACCAATTTCGCCTATCGGAACAGAAATAGGGGGTTCTCAAGTGGCCAAGTAAGTTCATTTCGAGTTTCGTATAATAATGAACCTATTCTTTTTATTAGTCTCAAAGTGTAACCAAATTAAATTAATTTAGAATTATTCAAAGCAAAAATGAAGATTATCCAAAAGATAGTTATATTGTTGGAGCTTTTGGATGGCGAACGCATACAATTTTCAAACCAAAACAAACCTACTCTCATCAGTATTATTTAATTTCATCTTTTGGAGATTTATCAAAATCATTAGGTCTAGGTGTTTTAGGAATGCCTGGCATAACCGCATATTTTGGATTTTTGGAAATTTGTAAACCAAAATCACATGAAACTGTTGTAGTTACGGGTGCAGCCGGTGCCGTTGGGTCAGTCGTAGGTCAAATTGCCAAAATTAAAGGATGCAAAGTTATTGGTTTTGCGGGATCTAAACAAAAATGTGATTGGCTTATAAATGAATTAGGATATGATCATGCAATCAATTACAAAACCGACAACGTTGTTGAGGCTCTGCAGCAATTTGCACCAAATGGTGTTGATTGTTTTTACGATAACACTGCAGGGGATGTTAGTCACGCTGTTATTAATCAATTAAATATGTTTGGAAGGATGTCTGTTTGTGGCACTATATCCACTTACAATCTTCCGTCTGATCGGTGGCCAAAATATCCACCAATATCACCAAAGATTTTAAATAGTAGTCTAACACTTGAAGGTTTCAATGTATCGCGGTGGAAGGACAGATGGTTTGAAGCTATGTCTCAACTTCAAAAATGGGTCGAAGAAGGAAAACTTAAATATCATGAGACTATTACGGATGGATTTGAAAATATGCCTCACGCATTTATTGGATTGTTTCGAGGTGAAAATTTAGGAAAAGCTATAATTAAGGTTTAAACGTTACTTGCATAATGTTCAGAAAAACGTTACTTTGCATGTTTAGAAAACTTGTTTTTATATTTGCCTTATTTGCTATAAAATAATCGTAATAAATATTCGCTGCGTTTAAATTCAATCCTGCTGTTATTTTGCATCGGTTCTACTGATTTATATATCTATTTTAGGGACCTATGATGTTTATAAAATCATAAATTTATTCTAAAACTCAAATACTCTTAGACCCAACGACTCTAAGTCTCTTCACTATAAGACCTTAAGGCTCAAAGACTCTAAAATTCTTAGACTGCCTCAGATTGCAAGCCCCTGAAACTCAAAAAATCAAAACTTCCAAAAACATAAAATTTTTGTGGTCGTAAAACTATCAGACAATAAGACCCGACTAATCTAAAACTTTAAGAGGTTTAATCTGTAGAATTTATAAAACTTACGAGTCTATGACAAAGAAAAAGACGCGTAGAAATTATTATCAAAATGTTATATCAGGGGCGCACACGGAAAATGTTTTAGGGGGGGTCCAAAGAAAAACTTTTTTTAATAAAAAGCATTATGCTATAGAAATTACAATATTTACCACAACAACACATAGATACCTATTAAGACCTAGGTCTCACAACAACTTGCATTCTGAGGTGTTGATGAAGGTTTTTTAAACTTTTATGGATTTAACGTCCATGAGACTTTTGATTCGAGCAAAGCATTTCATTTGTACGATGTATGCACAAAGAAAACCCTCTGCATTCTGTCACTTTGAAAGTCAGTGGTTTCAACAGTTTGGCTGTTTGCATAAACCGATTCACGTGTAAAACAGAGAAAATAATATGGTTGATCCGATTGCATGATGGAACCGATACCATCCGAGCACTGCATGTAATGGCGATGGCAAAAAACGTGTCAAAAAACTCGGCTTTCCTATTAGATGTAAAAATTATCTCACTCCGTATCAATTACTCCACATTTTTAAGGCCTATATTCGGTTCTGTATGGAGTATTATTGTCAAGTCTGGAGCGCTACATCTGCTTCCATCTTAGTTCTTTTAGACTCTGTTCGTGCTATGCGAATTATGGGTAATTGAAATTTAATATCAAATTTTGCTTCCCTACAACATCGTCGCACTGTGAACGGAGTGAAATACTTTTTACATCTAATCAGGAGGCCGAGTTTTTTTGGCTTCCCGCCATCGCCATTATATGATCGTTCCACAGTTGAATAAGAGTAAGGTTATTGATCTATAATTTGAAATATCACATTTTGTAAAATGTTCATTTTTTGGGGACGAGCTGGACATTGGCTAACTTCTAGCATGAAGGAAAAAAATACCACATTTATAGGATTTGTAGAAAATTTGGGTAAGAGGAGGAGTAAGTCTTTCATTTTCTTCATTTTCATTCCTAATCTTTCATTTTCACTTCTAAAGACTGGATTTGCGACATTTCTTTAGGTGTTTCCAAAACGGTGGAGTTTAAAGGAAAGCGTTCCGCGAGCAACGTGGCGTTGCTGCGTCAGTGACGATTAATTCACCACAATAACAAGAGGGATAGAAGATTTGGTACCAGACTTTAAAGAATGAATGGCGCTGTAAAACTTTTGTCAGAAATGAACATGGTAGAAAGTTTTCCGCTTTCGCTTTGTTAATATATGTTTTTTCGTTTTTGATTATCTGGTTCAATATTTTATTGACCTTTAGATATTGGGAACGATTTAAGGGGTTTTTGTTATGGATCCAAATGTGAAATAATATACGTTTGTTTCAAAGGGCCAATTTGGCTGCCTTGGAAAACAAATATTTTTGTTAGGATTTCATTATTGGGAAGGTAACGAAAGTATTGAAAACATTCTAGTCAAACAAAATTTATACTATATTATTATTATACTATTATTTTAATTTTATATTTTTTTAACTCAGATAATGGACCAACTTACCAGAGTTCCTGACAATCCTGGCCAAAGTAGTGAATTGTTTTTGTTTTTTTTTGATAAATAATCTTTTGCTGGTACAATTTAGAGTATCAGAACTTTTAGGTGGAACAGATCATAATTTGATTTTCACATATTTAAATTTATAAGTCTCTAAACAGATTAAATCTAATCCTAGTCTTGTTTGGGATTATAGAACTGCAGATTGACAGGGAAATATGTTTAATTGAAATGTTTAACAGATATGTTTAATTCAAACATTTCTGCTTCTAATTTTTTCAAAAATAATTCACGTAGGTATGGCCAAGTTTATCCCAATTGATCGTTCCGAAAACTGATATATTATGGGTTTAGAGTAAATGTAAAAATGCAATAAATACAAATAGAAAGAAATGTATGTAGAAAACTAATAGATGCAAAGAAATATCTATTTATTACGAAAAAAGCTACTAAATTTACTGAGCAACCCAGGTCATCATCAAAACTTTAAAATTAGCCTTCAAAAATCCTCAAAGAAAATTAATCAATATGTACTAGCAAGTTGTAGTTCCCTAGTTAGCATCGTATCTTCAGATATTTAGAAACGAAAATTTTATAATTTATTATCACTATACACTATACAATATCTGAAAAAAAAAATACTGAAAAAATATCGGTAAGGAGTGGGGTCCGGACCCGAACCCCCCCCCTCCTTGTGTGCGCCCCTGTGTTATATAATTACTTGTCTCTTTTTATTTAAATATGTTTATTTTATTTTAGCTTATTATAGACAAGTGAAGAATAAAAACTAAACAAGAATTAACATAAACTATTCAGTTTTGTTTTATTATTCAGTTTTATTATTTTAATTTTCCCGATATTTCGACTTGTTAGTCATTTTCAAGGATATCTAATTAGAACTTCGTGGTTTTCTTAAACAAATAAGTAAAAATAATATATATTGTAATAAACTTCGTCCAGAATGGGTTAATTTAATTTAATCATAAAAAACCAATACGTTCCGCCTAAATGTTTTCTACATTCAAAGATGAATCAAAAGTTAACTCCCTTTAACAAATACATTTTGCATAAATTAAATTTGAGTACGCTAATACAAATGCAAGTATGAATGAAAACAGGTGTGGCCTATTCAAGATGTACGGACTACGTAGTATTGATTTCTAGTGGATTATAGAAGTTTCGATTTATTTATTTTTCGATATAAATAAGCGAACAAAAATATCAGATAGTCAATTTTACTTTTGCAATTAAAAGTGTTTATAAATATTCGCAAGTTTAAGGAATAATGGGTGGTACTTGAGCCTGGGTACTAATAGTGAAAGAATCTGAACTTAGTGGAATAGTAAATACAGATTTTACGATTCCAAATATTATTGATTCAAATTGTGTAAAAGCGGTGAAGTTTATTGTACATAAATTGTAGACCCTGGAATTTATTGTAAGGAAAAACGGAAGCTGCTGTAATTTGTTGACAAATAAAGTTTGAGATTCTGTTAACCAAAGATCTGTCTTTTTACTGTCGTATTTGCTCAATAATCTAAAAGAACCAACGAAGAGTCGTTACAATATACATATATAATGGCACTCAACAAACGTGTAAAATAAAATTTTTTTCTATATTAAAAAAACTACAATTATAAAATATGCAATAAATTAACATTAAAATCTAATAAAAATCACTTGATCAACATATGATCGTGTCAACAAAATTACAAAATTACTGAAGTAATTTTGTAATTACTGAAGTAATTTTGTAATTACTGAAGTAATTTTGTAATTGTGTTGACACGATCATATGTTGATCAAGTGATTTTTATTAGATTTTAATGTTAATTTATTGCATATTTTATAATTGTAGTTTTTTTAATATAGAAAAAAATTTTATTTTACACGTTTGTTGAGTGCCATTATATATGTATATATATTATTTTTACTTATTTGTTTAAGAAAACCACGAAGTTTTAATTAGATATCCTTGAAAATGACTAACAAATCGAAATATTGGGAAAATTAAAATAATAAAACTGAATAATAAAACAAAACTGAATAGTTTATGTTAATTCTTGTTTAGTTTTTATTCTTCACTTGTCTATAATAAGCTAAAATAAAATAAACATATTTAGAAATTATTATTTTATAACTCAACTAAATTTAACACTTGGTGGTGAGCTGAGCATAACAAGGGCATAAAATGCAGTATAACAATTAGGGAGAAAAAATCTTGTTTGAAAATCCAATCAACCATATATGATATTGAACAAAATAATAAAATCATTCCACATCTGTCGCATATGTAAAAAACCCAAAATTATATGACTAACATCTGGTACGAAATAATAAAACTATTAGTGATAAACATTTTTAAATATTACTTTTATTTAACTGTCTCAATAGTCAACCAATTACCACCTTTTTGTGTAATAACTGCACTGGTGAGCACAAAATCAACAGTAGCAGCTGTTTTAGCCGACATTTTTATTTTATAATTTTTTAAAATATAAATCAATCCAAGACGTGTCTGCATCATACCAAAACGAGAGCCAATACAATTGTGTGGACCTTCACCAAATGGTAGGTAGCTGAAAGGATGTCGTTTCTCTTTATTTTCCTCATCAAATCTTTCGGGACAATATTTTTCAGGCTCGGGATAAATACTTGGATCCATGTGAATTCCATATATTGGAACGAACACCATAGTACGTTTCTCTATTATATGATCAGAATTTGGCACCGTGTAATCTTTAGTTGCTGTTCGAATTAAACTATCAACTGGAGGATACATTCGCAATGTTTCTGAAATAGATGAATTTAGTAAAAATATAAACAACTTTTCTTATTGATACCAATAACAAACCATTAATCACTTTATCCATATAATGTAATTCCAGCAACGATTCGTATGTAATTACACCGTTACGTTTCTCTAGAACAACATTAATTTCATTTCTTACTTTATCTTGTATAACTTGATTTTTGCTCAACTCATATACACAAAATGATATTGTCGAGGATGATGTTTCAAATCCGGCAACAAAGAACAAAAAACATTGTGCAGCAATTTCTTGAAATGTCAAACCATCAACCATGTCAATTTCATTATTATTTTCCATTTTTAGCAAATTTTGAAAGAAATCGTTTCTTTCAATATTATTTTCTTTGCGATACTTTAGATTCTCTTTAACGGTTTTTAAAAAAAATTCAGAACATTCACGATCATTTATGGTTAATTGTAGTTTTCTGGCTATCTTCGGATAGGCAGAGCAAAACATAATCGTTGCAATTCGCAAAAGTGAAGGATTGAATACTTTTTTGCCAATCGCTCTGAATTGCGATTCTGGATCTTGAATACTGTTACAGTTAATACCAAAAGCACAGCTACCAATAACATCTGTTGTAAATCTTGATAGGAGATCTTTAAAATCTACTGTTTCCGATTTTTCTGCAAGCGGTTTTAAGTAGTTTTCTAGTTCTTCAGAACATTTTAATACCGTTTCAAACATCAATTTCATTTTTCCAGATGTAAATGTTGGTGTTAGTTTTGCTCTTAAATTCTTCCACTTAGTACCTTCCAAAGCAAACAGATGCATTGATAGTGGATCATCGCGTTCATTATAATAAATCCCTCGATCATGAAAATAGTGAAAATCTCTAACCAAAATATTTTTTGTTAATTCAGGATCGAGAATAATAAACGTTGGTCTTAAGAAAAAATACATTCCAGCTAAAACATCTTTACGTACAAATTGATCATAAAGATCTTTTATAAGCACCGATGAATGTTTTGTTCGCCCCATATCTTTCATGTTACCAAGAAGGAATGTTGGTTCCTCATGTAAAATATTTCGTTTTTTGAAATATGAAAAACGATTTTGAATGTAAAAGTAAATAAACAAAATCACAGATGCAATTCCAATTAATAAAGAATAACAAACACTACACTCCATTTTCAATGTTTTTATTCGCGAGTTATAGTTAATACTAAAATATGAGTTTAAGTATTGTAGTACAAAGTTTGTTTTGAATAATTTATTTACGCTATTATAAAACCGAAATCAAAGTTTTTATCGTGTTCGTTATTTTTACGAATTTAAATTATGTAATTTGTTTTTTTGATATCATAGTAATATTTTCAAGTCATATAATCTATCCCTCTTAATCGACTTAAGACCAACAACAAATATGTATAAATAGTATTTCAATCGAAAGTTTAAGCTTACGCGATTCTAAGCAAATAGGTTTATAATGCATTTGTTGGGATAGTTTAGGTATCGTAATTTGGTAAAATAAATCAACAGACTACATCAATGTTTTTGGTTGCTTTATTGGTGTTTCACATGTGGGATTGTATGTATATGTGTATTGTGTGTGTTGTATATAAGTTGTCGAATGGAGTCAAACTTCTAGGCCAGTGTTTCTCAACGAGTGGTCCGCAGACCATTCCACAGAAAAAGTTTAGTGGTCTTCGAATTTCTGTATATTTATTTCCAGTAACGATTTTATTTTATTCCAGCGCTTTTTTCACTCCTTAAACGTGAATACTGCACATACTACAAAACGAAATTGTTTTTCTACGATAGCAGATGAAACGTCAATTTTCATGCAGACTTAATCTCCTGTGAAAATGTTTTTTTTTCAACTAGTGTAAAATCATTTTTGCTAAATAACAAATTGTAGTTGCTATGGTGTTTCATATAATTTTACAAAGTTTTTTAAACAACACAACCATGAAAAAATAGAATATGAATTTTGAATATTATGTTGTCGATTTATAATAAATATCGTTTTTTTCGCCTATATATTAAAGTGTTACTTTATTACTGTGATTTGCGGCCTTAAAGTGTCACTTTTAAACCATATATTTTGTTGTCATAGCTACGTCCAAAAAAGTAAAAAACATTTGTATTTGTTTAAATTCTATAAAAAATAGAAATTTTTATCAAAGCAACCCCTAAATTCAAAATTTCATAATCCAATTAAAATAGTTGTTATCATTTGTCGTCATAGTTATACAATAATTTGGAAAAAATAACAAATATTTTGTCAAAGGTAACTTGTTCCACATATTTTTATTTCAAAATTTATGCAAATTTATAATTTTAATTTAGAATTAACATTTTTTTTTAATATTTTGCTTGCGGCGAAAGAAAAATAGTATCTGATGCACGGACATAAGCTATTTTGGACTTAATGTGGGTGCAAATCTGTAGCTTTGCGTCCTAGCATCATAATGTACCATTATATATTTATATACTATCGTAAAGGTGACTAGGTTTTAACAATGGCAAAGCGGGACACCATTAACCGGCAGGGGGGAGAGGGTGTCTATATGAAGCAGCAAAAATTTTCATAGAACGAAAAATTTATATTGTAAAGGTAGAAACACAACACGGACGATAACGTCGGACGATACAAAAAAAACGTCTACAACTTCGCTGTTGTAAAGAAAAGCTGTCAAAAATAATTGCATAAACTAAAATACTTTGTTCTTTGTCAAAACGAATTTCACAAATTTCAATTTTAAAAATAACTAATTTTTACTAATAAATAAATAATAATAATTTTTCTACTAATAACTAATTTTAAAAATAAAATACAAAATACAAATTATGAAAATATATAAATGAATAAAACCAAACTTTGAACATAAACTGAAAATTCAGTTGACAACTCAAAACAAAACGATTACAACCTCGGAAACGCGAAAAACATTAGAAAATCATATTTTTCAGTTGGCGGCACTGTAACAATAACATTAAAAATTACCGTTGCAGCCAAATAAAAATAAAATTGACATCTGGCAATAATCATCGCCGACGATAAATTAGAAATAGAATCTAAAGGTAGAAACACAACACGGACGATAACGTCGGACGATAAAAAAAAGTCTATAATTTCGCTGTTGTAACCACAACAAAGACGTCAGCGTGAAAAGCTGTCAAAAATAAAATTGCATAAACTAAAATACTTTGTTCTTTGTCAAAATGAATTTCACAAATTTCAATTTTAAAAATAACTAATTTTTACTAATAAATAAATAATAATAATTTTTCTACTAATAACTAATTTTAAAAATAAAATACAAAATACAAATTATGAAAATATATAAATGAATAAAACCAAACTTTGAACATAAACTGAAAATTCAGTTGACAACTCAAAACAAAACGATTACAACCTCAGAAACGCGAAAAACATCAGAAAATCATATTTTTGAGTTGGCGGCACTGTCACAATAACATTAAAAATTACCCTTGCAGCCAAATAAAAATAAAATTGATATCTGGCAATAATCATCGCTGACGATAAATTAGAAATAGAATCTAATTTTTCTCCGACGAAAAAAACTTTTTCGTTTATCGCTGTAGTTGTGTTTGAAATGTATGTATCCTGTGTATTCTAATGTTACTAACGTCGTCGTCGGATGATTTCGCTCGTGTTGTGTTTCTAGCTTAAATTTTCTCCGACGAAAAAAGCTTTTTCGTTTATCGCTGTAGTTGTGTTTGAAATGAATGTATCCTGTGTTTTCTAAAGTTACTAACGTCGTCGTTGGACGATTTCGCCCGTGTTGTAGTGTTTCTAGCTTTAATATATTTTTTTAAATTTCAAGATTAGTGCAATAATTCTACAAAAAAATGAACTTTTTTATTCGCCCACATATTAAAGTGTTACTTTATTACTGTGATTTGCGGCTTTAAAGTATCACTTTTCAACTATTTATTTTGTTGTCATAGCTACGTCCAAAAAACTAAAAAGCATTTGTATTTGTTTAAATTCTATGAAAAATAAAATTTTTTATCAAAGCAACCCTTATATTCAAAATTTCATTATCCAATTAAAATAGTTGTTATCATTTGTTGTCATAGCTACACAATAATTTGGAAATAATAATAAATATTTTGTCAAAGGTTACTTGCTCCACATATTTTTATTTTAAAATTTATGAAAATTTATAATTTTAATATAGAATAAACCAATTTTCTTAAAATATTTTGCTTACGGCGAATAAAAAATAGTATATGATGCACGGACGTAAGCTATTTTGGACTTAATGTGGGTGCAAATCTCGGCTAGCGCCTCGATTTGCAAACTCCACATCCGTCCAAAATCTTTAGCTTTACGTCCTAGCATCATAATGTACTATTAGAAGACTTTAGAAAGGCCAAAAAGACTGAAATATGAGCAACAGTTATATCATAAAAAAAAAAATTGTTTCTTTATTTTTTTCATTAAACTTATTAAATAAGGTATATGCGTAACAAGAGATAGATATTATGTTATTTGAAAACTTACGCCAAGTGCCAACGGCAAACAGTGTTGATTATATAATTAAAAATTATTACTTGCAAAAATTCATACATTTCCAAATCAATTATTTTGATTAAAATAAGCTGCTCATTTTAGAATATGTACTTATTGGCCCGCTGACCAGGCTCCTTAGGGTCTGAAAAGACCGCTTCTGGACCTCTGGCGACTTTAGATACAAGTTGTGTTGTGTCGCATCCAGTAAATGCGAAGGACGTGCTGTTTTTGCACGCATAATGTCCTTGAAACCTTGTTGCTGAAGCTCTTGGGACGAGAATAAGGAATCACCTGTCTTCCCACGTCCAGGCTTGATGAAAATAATGTCCTTATGTGCATCAGCTTTAGCCATCAAGAGGACTATGAGGTAGACATCTTCACCTTCATCTTCAGGACATTGTTTTTAGTTTTAGGTAACTATGTATATATCAATTTAGATGCTATTTAGACGTAAAGTACGGAATATGTGTACATAATGGTGCATATTTCGACCAATACGTTGACCGGGAATAGTGAGAAATTGACATATTCATTAGTCGACAGTTGTCGAAAAGCTTCAGATTTCACGCTCAACGCTGAAACTGCTTTAACATTTGAAAGAAAATATATAAAATACTCACCAAAATTACAGACATTCAAGATTGAATATCTCGAAAACTAAACAAAATATCAAAAAACTTGACTGAAAAAAACATGTAGCAAATTTAATCAGCTTTCATTTTGTATAGAGTGGTTATGTCGAAAGGACGCATAATTTTCAAGATATAAGCAAAAACCGAAAAATGAGACATGAAACCCTCCTTCCCCCCGGTTTAATGTTACGAAGTCAAAAATTGTATTCCAAGCATTGCCCTCTATACCTTTTTTTGAGCATTCGTTGTCTGGACTAATAAAATGTTGCAAAATAATATAAAAGAATTAAATGCGGAGACAAACGAGTTGCAATTACTCCTGGACTGCAAGACAAGATGGAATTCTATTAGAACCGGTTGACCGGTTTTTGTATGTCAAAGTAGCAGTTGTAAAAACTTTAAATTATTCCAATTTAAATCATTTATGGAATAAAAAAAAAGTTGATGTATTTGTTTTAAATATTTTGAGTGGCATTCAAATAGCCAAAAAATCAATAAAAGCTCTCCGTCAGGATGTCTCATTATTATCTACAGAGGGAATCCTAAAATTTCTATTCAAATCTCTTCGGCAAAATAATTCAGAAATATGTAACCTCCAAATTGTTATTTGAAATACAATCTCACTATCCAAGGAAGTTAATATATTTAAAGCTACTGGTAAGATCACTATCAATTTGAAATTTCTAAGAAACGCGCTAACTTTGTTAAAACCTACATCCAATGAAAACGAGAGAAATGTTTCTTTATCTAGAATTTTTGTCAGTAAACGAAGAGTATACGATTGAATGGTAAATCACTAGACTGAGTGACAAAATCGCAAGGCCCCGGGTATAAGCTGCCAATGTTAAACAACGTTTATCAACGTTTATCAGTTTATTATATTACCCGTTATTAACAAGTCTAATTCATTGTAAACATGTGCAGGCCAATGGCCATATTATGTTTATCTTTATTTTCATATATGTTACTCTTTCCACAACCTCTTTCCACACATTTAAAAGAAGTCTGAAAAAAATTGGCTTGGTAGACCTGGCCTAAATCTTATTTGCCATACCTGGCCCAAGCCTGGTTTGCCAGACTTGGCCCCAGGACATCAGTCCAAGCTTGGCCGTTTGAAATTGTTAAGCCTGGCCCAACCCCCAAAAAGCTATGGTGCGGTCTTGGTCCAGGCTTGGCCTCTTAGCTTTTTCTTACCCGATTTGTGTTGTAAAACTTATTGTATATATAAAATACGTATCGTTTATGTAACTTGTGTAATACACAATGTACATAATGTAAAAACATTTCCATAATATGGAGTCTAATGACAGTGGAAAAATTCAACTTAAGTAAAAATAAATAAGTGATAAAGAAGTTTCAACTTTGAAATTGTCATCGCCTCAACGGCGTAATTGATAGCGTGTCTGCCCAAGGATTCGAGCCGGGCACTGACGAGGTAGGTTCGAATCCCAACCGAAACACAAAAAATGTGAAGTGCAGTTTTTTTTTCTGAGAAACTTCAAACCATACCTTTGAATTGAAAATATTCCAATTACTTCTTTACTTACTTGAGTTTAATTGATCTCAAAAATTCAAAAGTAATACACTATATTAATTAAAGTTTATATTTTCACACAAACCTTTTATATACAATTTATAAATAAAATAAGTAAAAACATTTATAGTTGTTACAAAGAAATCCACTATTATAATTATTTAAAGCACAAGTATTATTTTATTATTATAATAATTTAAAAGCAGAATTATTAACTTTCGCGTACACATTAATTGCGATTACTGTAGGACCGCTTATTCTGATATCGATATCATAATTAAAATTAAAATTAAACATTTTATGAGAAAGAAACATTACAAGTTAAAACGGTTTATCATTATTTTAAATAAATTGAACAGCTGATCCATATTCGTTTCTCTCGATCTATGTTACACACATACACAAATAAATATATAATTTGTTAGGGTCCTACAAACTTTTTAAATTGCAAAAATTAAATATAAGTTTTAAGTTTTTTAAATTGCAAAAATTTAATTCATATAATTCTTTTATTCTATATAATGAGATATGTGTATTTGCCTAAAACAATAAATTTAATTAACTTAAATTGTTGTGATCACGAATTCTGCCAGGTGAAGTTTGTGGAATTGAGGTGGGTTGTCGGGAAGTCGGGACTTGACAGGTCAGACAAATAAACCGTTTGCATTACCAGCAAAGGCCGGCATCTTGATAACTCACCCTATCGAGTAATACGATCGATTGATTTTTTTTGCACATCATTTAAATGATGGTTGGCTTAATAGTTACATGGCTGTCGAAAGCCGTATATTACATTACCTTCCCGTTCCCTCACCGATCCAAAACTAAAATGGGTTGTCAATAATCAAGCTAGTGGAATATTCCTTGATCATGTGACGCACAGTCTTTCTCAAAGATTAAATCCCAAATATAGATTTATGTGATGGTTCGACTCAATGATCAAACAATAACCTGCCATCATCCAGTAATATTAACCATAGCCAAGATTAGCGTACTACCGTTGACTGAATATAGTTCATTCCCCGGCACTCCTAAGAAATCACCTTGGCTAGTGATATCTCACTACTATTGCCAGTGATATGTGATATCTCACGTTAACTCGTATGTCTATAGCAGGGACTGGAGTACGCGGGCTTGCCACTCCTGTAGATCAAAAATAAAAAATTTACAAATCAATAAAAACTGATACCTGCATGCGTAAAACTCAAGTTAAAATAACTTAACTTTGACGGATTGTTTTATTTTTCAAATTTTGATACAAATTAATAACTAAATATATAATTTTAATTACAATTTCAATAGAAGACAAAGTGGAGTTCAATTTGGTTTAGTGTTTACTACAATATTGATATTGATTGTCATATAATTTAAATTTATGTTTTATTTCAACGTTTATGATATAATTGGTCTATCACTTGGCAGTGGTCTTCTTAATATATATTAAAAAAACCACTGCGAAATTAAAAAGGATTAAATTTATGTATTTTTATATATTTAAATTAAAGAAAATGTTTTATTCAGCATATAAATAAATTCCCTAAATTTAATTTTGAATAACGAAATTCTGTTTGCCGCGGGACAAATTGTTAAAAATCGGGACTGTCTGGTCACCTTAACTTAACGTTTGTGTGCTGTCTACAAAATATGACGACGACGCAACAATATTTAATCATAAAATACGAATTTATTTTTAATTGATGTTCGATAGCATTATGAAAATATATTAAACTATAGTTTAACCAAATCATATCTCTAAACATGAGTGGTATACATACATAGCACAAGCAGTGAGTCATACATAATTGATATCAAATCTAACAAATTACTATTTGTAGTTACGAAACGATGATTTTTATTCTGTTAAATTATCCTTTATCTAGAAATACGCATATCAATTATCTATTACACCGTTGATATAGTCTATAACGTGTTATTGTTATATAGAAATCGATAGAGTATATATTTTAGTACTTAATGGACTATTTGATATTTCTAACGTTGGTTCGTTAGTGCCTCTGTGAAAATAAAAAATTAAAAACGTTTGTCGAAATGGATTCATCCGAAGGTACTTATTTTGAAATTAATAAATTATATCAATTAATAAAAATAAAAATTATGATTATTAATTTATGTAAATTATATACTCAATTTGGAATTTGGAATAACATTGTCTTCTTGCCGAGTTGTTATACTAAGTTGTTTTTAATTTAAAATTGTCGTTATCATTGTTGATCATCTATTGATAATCTATCTATTTCTTACATGTTAAATACAATTCTATGATACACGATATAAACTACAAATTATGTGTTATAATGAAAATAATTTCTATAAAGAAATAAAAAAGGAACCTTATCTACAGGTACCATATACTGCAACGAAAAAAAATGTCGCTCAAGTGCTTGTATAGCTCGCCTACCGAAAGTTTTAAGTAATCGTATAGAAAACACATATGTATACAATTATTTGGTTGAAGGAATAACGGTGACTGTAATTCAGCGCTAGTGTATTAATCCTAATTAATCCCTTTCCTAGTTGGCATGGTATCTTCAGATATTCAGAGCCGTTAATTCATAATTTATTAGAATTAAACATGCCTAACTTTGAACAAAAAAAGATATATTACTATTGCTATATTTCTAATACGTTTAAAAAGTTTCAGGATCATCACGCAAAATGAAACGATTCATTTACGCTAAAAAATTTCACGGAGAGCCCAAAGCAACTGATTTCAAGCTCAAAATTGAAGATATTCCTGAATTAAAAGATGGAGGTAAAGCGATTATTTTCAAAATATATTTTTCGGTATAATTTATACTAACAGCTGTCGTTTTGTTTAACATATAGAGATTCTTTGTGAAGCAGAATATTTAAGTGTAGACCCATATATGCGACCATATATGGAACGATTTCCAGTTGGAGTTACCATGATTGGAGGACAAGTTGCAAAGTAAGTTTTACAATGACAATAATAATTGTTTGAAACAAAAAAAACTAAAAACTTTTATTTTTTTAGAATAATTGAAAGTAAAAGTGAAGATTTCCCGAAAGGTAGTTATGTATTTGGTCAATTTGGATGGCGAACCCATACTGTTTATGATACCAAATTAAACGGTGGTAAAAAATCACTGGAGATTTATTTGTTACCATCGTTTGGACGATTACCTCGATCATTGGCTGTAGGTATTTTAGGAATGCCAGGAAATACTGCATATTTTGGTTTTCTTGATTTATGTCAACCAAAAGAATACGAAACCGTTGTTGTTTCTGGTGCAGCTGGAGCTGTTGGCTCAATAGTTGGCCAAATTGCTAAGATTAAAAAGTGTAAAGTTATTGGGATAGCTGGGTCTAAAGACAAATGTGAATGGCTTGTCAAAAAGATAGGATTCGATCATGCGATTAACTATAAAGTAGACAACATCAAAGAAAAATTACAAATTATCGCACCAAACGGCATTGATTGCTATTTTGATAACACAGGTGGAGAAATAAGTTCAACTGTGATAAATCAAATGAATAAAGGAGGACGTGTTGCAGTTTGTGGTTCAATATCATCTTACAATACACCACGCGATCAGATACCATTGACTACATCATTTTTCCATCGTGTTGTTTTCTGGGAAATTAAAATGGAAGGCTTTCTGGCACCTCGTTTTACTGAAAGATGGTTCGAAGGTATAGAAAATTTAAAAACGTGGGTAGATAATGGAAAAATGGTGTATCAGGAAACGGTAACAACTGGGTTTGATAGAATGCCAAAAGCTTTTATAGAAATGCTACGTGGGGAAAATTTTGGAAAAGCTGTTGTAAAAGTATAGAATGTTTAATAAAGTCTTGGAATGTAATATACTAAAATTTTTGCTTTTATTCGGTGTGTATTGTTGTGATAAAAACTTTATTTTTCTTTGCATGGATAAATATATTTTGTCAAAATATTTTTATTATACAAGCAGACTTTTTTGACTGCCTCTAAATATAGTAATGCTCAATTGGAAATGTACTTAACGAGAATAGTGAAATTTTTGCAGTATGAAATTTAGGAGTTGAGGCAGTTGAGAACAAATATCATTCTTTTTCGGGTTCGGGTTCGGGGTTAAAGTGGGTCATGAAAATACATCACAATCTGAGAACTTATATCTTCTAAAATAATAATAGTAGCGTATGTAACCCTCATTTAAATGTAGTTTTAAGTTTTGTTTGCGTCATCAATTGGGCTTAATTTTGATTTCGTTGCAACTATTTATATTACCTTTGTAGTTTCGAATATAAGTTGTGTATTTGCTCGCGTTTTTAGAAACGCAACTTTGTTCTTATATTTGATTTTACCCCGGATTATCCAGATGATTCCAGTTAAAGAGGAATGCAGGCAGTGGCGTCATTTCACCAAAATCTTAGGGGGGGGGGGGGGGGCGAGAATTTAAATGACATAAAAAGATTTTTTTCGGTAAACATAACATACACATTTTTATACACACATATATGTATTAGTTAGTTGTTTTAATTAAAGCGCTTGTGCTAGAAATTATTATATCTTTGCTTTGTAGCTGTTCAGAGAGTGAATTTGTAAACGACAGCAGATCGTGCAGCATAAAAAAAGGATGATTTTTCTATACGATTTTTTAGATCGCGGGCATCCCGGGATTAAAAATTTATGAGTCACGTAGTCCCAGGATCCATAAAACATCACGGGATTGCAATCCCAACGTGACTCCTCTTATGTCGAATCGTTTTTTGTTTGTTTGTTTGTTTTCCTTTATTTGTCTCAGAGAGAAAGAGTTATGTCTACCGGACCCATAAACGTGCGTAAATTTTTCATTTGATTCAAAATTGTACAATTATTGCGAGCTTCTTTTAAATCTATGAGAAAAACCTACCACAAAAAATAATAGTTTCTCCCTCCCTGTGACTGTATAAAAAAATGAACAAAGATTGACGTTTAGGATACGTTTTGGATTTTATTATAACCAACCAAAGATATAATTTTTGCAATTTTATGAATTAAAAATTATAGTCCATATATCGAAAAGAATTTGTCAGCAAGTTTTCATAACATACTTTGAAAATATTTGCATATCTTAAATATTTGTTCGTGTCGTTAGAAAATATTGCTTGTCCATTATAAAACATTCACTATTATAAAATCACTGGAAATAACGCAAAAAATTTAAATTACTCCCGTAATTATTTTCATTCATTTTATAAAAATTAGCACAACTATCAAGAAAACTTTTGATATGTTATATGATTTTACATTTAGAATTATTTTTAATTTATTGTTTTTAAAAAAGTCTTGTAAAGTTTGTACAATATGATATAGATAAAAACAAGGCCAAACACTCAGGGTTCTCCAGATAAGTGGGGTATAATTAGGTTGTATTCTCCTGCATGTACTTACTTTTAAGTATATATACACTACCAATGGCCAATAACAATTGAAATTTGAATGTTAAATACTGCACTATGAACTCTCGAGGAACCCTATACTAATGAAATATTTTTTTTCCTTTGGCTCATACACGAATATCTTATAAACAAAACACAATCGTTCTTTAAAAGCGGTGATGCCGCGCACCTTATAGTACGATAGAATTTTGTCAAAATTCGCACCCACGGCGTTTTTGGAAGAAAGATCGTGTTTTGTTTATAAAGCTATGATTTCATCAGAAGATTATAAGCAATACGACCGCCTTTCGTATCGGAGCAGCTCTAGTCCTTGATACAAAGAACGATAATGGCAAAATAATATGTAACTTAATAATTATATTATCAGATATACTTCAATTAATAGTATGCGATAAAATTGGTATATTAGTTAAGTAAATAACAGTGCATTGAAATTTTTATAGTGTATAATTCTACCACGATTGGATGTTTTTATTGAATCGATGTATTGATAGTATCAGACCAATGCCTTCCTCCAGCCCTACCCAATTGATGCCCCTGAATGCAGGACCGGCACTACTGTATGGAATATGGTTTGTTGCAAAAAGATAAAATGTTTCTAACCATTTGTTCTCTAGAGTGATTTTTTCTACAATCGTATACTCTTTCCCGTTTTCCTGCCGTTCGCCAGCTTGTATGTACTTTTACAAAAATTTAGACATTTTGAAAAGGTCGCGGGACACGGGATAAATTGTTGAAAATCGGGACTATCCCGCCAGCCAAAACCGGGACGGCTGGTCACCTTAGTTTTAATCAGTTTGTGAAAAAATAGTGTGTGCAACTGGTTTCAAAATAGAATTTTTCGTACTTGGTGTATTTTAAATTTTGACTATCGCCTCGATTTGAAACATAGCACCTCCTTCGGAAAATCCTTCTTTTCTAAACTTGTAGCACAAATAACTATTGTAAAATTAAAAAGTCCTGCTTAAAGTAAAACTCCAAAGACAAAATCTTAATTTATTATTAATATGTTTAATTATAGCTATAGGTGTATTAAAATTTCAATTTGCTTTGTCATTTCTATTTTATTTACAAGTTAATAATTTATTCAAATAATATCATCTCTAATAATAATTTTGGTCGCAGACCGATAATATCACTTGGGAGTTGGGACAGAAGTTTGAAAATTAATTTTCATATCTCATAAATTGTTAATTTGAAAACATTAATTAATAACTCATATGATTTTATCTAATCTTGTAAACTTTGAATAACTTGTATGTTTACGGAATAAATACAATCATACATTTTTCTAAAATAAAAGGTTTATTTTTATTTTTTGACAGTTGTCTGACAACTTGCACCACAAATTAATGTGTTAAATAAAACAGTTTTGTAAAATATATTTCTAATTTTGTAACATTTTTTAAATATTAATTTTTTTAAATAAAGTTTTAATTTAAAATGATTAAGAATATTAAGATGCCGTTTAGCAACATACTTCAACAATTTAGATATGGAAAATATTTGTTTGCGGCAACCAATACAAACATCGCGTGCAATCATAAACAGATGAGTACATGTATGTTAACTTATCATTACACTAGTATGGTAGTTTAGTTTTGTTATATAATTCCGTATATAAAGTAATAAAAAATAGAAGGTGTTTCAAAAGTACTTGTTTAATATTTAAAAATTTCTTTTCTTAACTTTACGTGAGAGTTATACGAGTAGAATTGAAAATCTGTGATTAAAGTTGTTTAAACATTTTCAGAAGATATATTTCTCCGTCGTAAAATAATAATCGTATTAAAACAAACCCCACAGCTTATTTATGTAGTCCGCTTTCCTTTTTTACTTTGAACGGATAACGGACAGCGTTTAGAAAAAGGGCCAGGGTATTGCGTCCTTGATCGGTTGTTTAGCGTGACGATGTCTGTTGTAATTGGCTTCAGTTTTCGAAAATGCAACATATAGTTTGATGTTGACATTCTTTACCAATTCAGCACAGAAGATATCTCGAATCTCGATCCTCATTATGTTAATATTTAAAACCACAAAAGTTTTGTATTGCAAATAATAATTGACTCTGATCTTTATCTTATTGCCGCATGGAGGGATCAGTTTTAATTGATTTGTAATTTTTTTTATTTTTGATCAACGATTTTGACCACTATGCATACTCCAGTTCCCGGAGTTCCTTTATTCTTCCTATTGACATACAAGTTAACGTGAGAAATCAAGATATACCTAACATAGGGGTGCTGATAGATGAACTCTATTCAGTCAACGGTAGCACCCTCATTCTTAATTATGAAATATTTCTTGATTCCTTCATATAACTCTATATCTGAGATTAATCTTAATCATTGAGAAAGATAGCGGTCACAAACTCGACGAGTATGTCATTAACTAGATTATTGGCAACCCAATTTTTGTTTAGTTCGTGAAACTTTTTTTTTAAAAAGTTTGCCTTTTTACCTTTTATTTTATTTTTATTTCTTTTACCGTATCATAAAATAATGGTCTATGTTGTTATTATTTTACTGCCGGCGACATTTTACTGTCGTCGTAAAATATGAAAGTTACTTTACTGCCGTCATAAAAAAATGAAAAATTGGGATTACTTTACAGCCTCTTTGATTATATGTCAAAAAGTAAGACTTTAACCTTCTGCCTACCCTTTAAGCAAAACGTTACGTAACTCCTCGCTAACGTATCGCTTTTACGAAACAAAAAAGTTACATTTACGATTCATCAGTCCTGTGATAATTAAAATTGTTGCGAGTCATAAATTCTTCACTTAAGTGAGCCGTTTACGAACCGTAATTTGCGTTACGTTTGTGTAACACTTTAGTCCTAGTGTTCGGTACATATACATTGTGATAAACAAAATCATAATTTTTCTGTACTAAAAATAGTATAAACGCGGCAATTTATCATGGAAAAAATCACCGTTTTTGCTGCTTTTAAATGTCAAAATATTTTGAATTTAGGTGTCAGTAAAACTATTTTATTTTGGTTGTTTACGCTTTTTGTTTTGTTTTGTTTATGCTTGCATTTTTGTGATAATTATTCTTGATAAAACTGGCTTTGTCTTTTCGGCATAAATTTATCATTTGTGACCAAATTAATTGTAATAATGGTGACATCTAAAGTTTGACTTATAAATCCATTTTTTGGCTGTTCGGTCCGGTTTGACGTAATATTTAACGAAGTGAAGTTAGTAGCAATCAACTTTGCCGTTTAATAACGTGATTTTTTTTTATCATTTACCTGTACCGAACACGCTCAATGTAACGAACGTATAGGTAACATTTTTAATCAATGGTATAATAATTTTCTTTATAACCAATAAAAACGTATTTTTGTTTTTCATATATTTCGTTTAATCATAAATAAATTCAATTAAAATGTTTCATATTTCACATTTCACAAAGCTAAATAAAATATCACAAATTAAATTAAATATTAAAAATATAAATTCAAAATTTGGCCTAATTAATCCACATTTATGTGATTAAATTATTAAAAAAAACTAAAAAATTACATTTTATTCTTCTGAAATTCTGTTGAATTTTTGCGAATCCGATCTTTGGCATATTGAAACCATTTTTTTATGACATCTACAATGTCTTTGTTCCTTAGGTGCGGGAATTTTTTTAGTCCACTTTCTAAAAAAATTGTGTACAAAATGAAATGAAATTTTGTATAGATTCTATACCTATAATTTATATCTTCTTATATATTAATACGCTAAAAAAAACTTTGTACAGCCTAAGGCTTTTTCATTCCAATTTTGATTCATTTCAAATTTTCACAGCTAACTGATATTAGTGTAACTTAGATTTTAAAGATTTTTGGGATTTTTCGGATCATAAATAAAAAAGTTATTATATACGAAAAACTTTTTATATACATATGCATTATAAGTTTAAATACAAGTAAAAAAAACACGAAACAAATGAAATTTAAAACTTAAAACTTTATTTTCTTTTTTATATTTATTTTCTCTCAGTTAGTTTATACATTTTCTTTGAAGTTTAGAGAATTTAGTTTATTTAATGATTTAGGGGTCGATAGACGTAATATTTTTCTTTGTTTTTTTATTATAGGAGGGCTATTATTTTGAAAACGTACATTTTTTTTTAATTTTTAAATTTTTGATTTTATTATAATTTTTATAATTTTGCAAAAAGTTACAATTTTTGATATTGTTATAATTTTTGCAATATTTTTAGAATTTTGGGAAAAAGTTTGAATTTTTGAATTTTTATGAATTTTTGGAATATTATTAGAATCCAGAAAAAGCTTAAATATGTGATTTTATTCTAATTTTTGGAATATTTTTAGAATTTTGAAAAAAAATTTTTCAATTTTATATATATTTTTAGAATTTTGAAAAAAGTTTCAATTTTTGATTTTGTAAGAATTTTTGGAATCTTTTTAGATTTTTGAAAAATTTAAAATTTTTGATTTTACTATAATTTTGGAAAAAGTTTCAATTTTTGATATTGTTATAATTTTTGCAATATTTTTAGAATTTTGGAAAAAGTTTAAATTTTTGAATTTTTAAGGATTTTTGGAATATTATTAGACTTTAGAAAAAGTTTGAATTTTTGATTTTATTTTAATTTTTGGAATATTTTTAGAATTTAAAAAAAAAAATAGAATTTTTGAATTTTATATATATTTTTAGAATTTTGAAAAAAGTTTCAATTTTTGATTTTGTAAGAATTGTTGGAATATTTTTAGAATTTTGAAATATTTTAAATTTTTGATTTTATTATAATTTTTAGAATTTTGAAGAAAGTTACAATTTTTGATTTTGTTGTAATTTATGCAATATTTTTAGAATTTTTGAAAAAAGTTTTAATCTTTGATTTTGTAATAATTTTTGAAATATTGTGAAATAATTTTGTTTGAACTTTTCATTTTATTTAATTTTTACAATATTTTTGGAATTTTGAAAGAAATATGAATTTGTGATTTTGAAATATTTTCTCGAAACGCTAAATGGAGAGGTTTTTGAGTAGTTTGCTGATTTTTAATCTTTTCACTAAATTATGTAAATATATGATCTGTTATAATTTTCCGACAACGTATTGATGTTGCGTGTTAGTTTTGTAATAAATACCTAAACAGAGATAAAAAATACATGTACTTTAACAAAAAGTTATGTTTGATATACATCGCTGCTCAAAACTAAAAACCATTTCCTCATAAAAGTTTTTTGGGAAAACTATATCCAAATCCTTAACCCAAACCGAAGTCTGGATATCTCAGAACTGTGAGATTTCAGCCCCTCCATATTTTTCCTTTTTTGACTTCTAACCAAAGCCAACAGATTTTTATTGTAGACTATATAACTATTTATTTACAGCGACCGGAGTAAAATCTAAGCGGTTTGTTTATGCAAAAGCATTTAAAGGAGAACCAAAATTATCTGATTTTCAACTAGTTGAGGAGGAAGTACGTGAAATAAAAGATGGAGGTAATATTTCCCGTCAATTATAACCAAAAACTATAGAGAAATTTTCAAATTTTATTTCTACAGAAATCTTATGTCAAGCTGAGTATTTAAGCGTAGATCCATATATGCGCCCTTACATGGAACGTTATCCGGTAGGCGTTACTATGATTGGCGGTCAAGTCTCCAAGTAAGTTGTTAAATTAGAAATGAAGTCGTCCAAAAAAAATTTATATTTTAGTAATTTTATTTGACTTTTAATGCTTCTATTTGCAGAATCATCGAAAGCAAAAGCGAAAAATTTCCTGTCGGTGAATATGTATTTGGTCAATTTGGGTGGAAAACACATCAAGTGTACGATACAAAGAAAAATGAAGAAAAAGGTTTTCGTTTTAGTGATAACGCTTACTTATTGCCTTCGTTTAAAGGTCTGCCTAGATCTCTCGCACTCGGCTTATTGGGAATGCCAGGTAATACCGCGTATTTTGGGTTTTTAAATATTTGTCAACCAAAAGCAAACGAAACGGTTGTTGTTTCTGGCGCTGCTGGAGCAGTTGGAACCGCTGTTGGTCAAATTGCCAAATTAAAAGGATGTAAAGTTGTTGGAATCGCTGGTTCTAAGGATAAATGCGATTGGTTAACCAGTGATTTGGGATTTGATCATGCTATCAACTACAAAAATGAAAATTTCAAAACTGACCTAAAAAATGTGGTACCAAATGGTATTGATTGTTATTTTGATAATGTTGGAGGTACAATCAGCTCAGCTGTTATAAATAGAATGAATCTGTTCGGAAGAATAGCTGTTTGTGGTGCTATAACATCATACAACTCATCGCCTAAGGATTGGCCAAAAGTTCAACAGTTACAATCAATATTTGTTTTTCAACAATTGAAAATGGAAGGTTTTCTTGTTTGGCGATGGGATGATAGATGGTTGGAAGGAATCCAACAAATGAGAGACTGGGCAGTTGAAGGAAAAATTAAATACCACGAAACTGTAGTAGACGGATTTGAAAGTATGCCAACTGCGTTTATTGAAATGCTCCGTGGCAAAAATTTCGGTAAAGCAATTGTTAAAGTTTAATATCTACAAAATATATATATTTTTATAAAATTTCTCTGTGTTTTCGTTGTTGTTATATCAGGTGCTGTGGGTGCTGAGTGCTAGGGTGTGGGTGCTTTCTAAAAATAGCCTTTCTTAATGGTAAGAGCCGAAAGAACGATATGTGTTCGATAACTGTCCCTGAAATGTATAAAAAAATCATTAACTGTATCAAAATAAAAAAATTTGCATATATTTTGCTTGAAAAACGTTTATTTTCGAGACCAGAGGCTTGATTATTGTATTATAAGTGAGAAGAAAAAATCGTTACAAGTGTCAAAACAATGATTTTCATGGGTGGCAGTCAGAAGGCCCGCTCCTAAAATCCCCTGCGACAAAAGGCCAGCGACAAAGCACCAGAGACAAAAGGCCCGCGACGACAAAACGCCCGGGACAAAATCCCCGCGACGACAAAACGCCCGGGACAAAAAATCATGCAAAAAATCGAAAAATAATATTCTATTAATTTTCAAAATATGATAAAGTATACTTAAGCCCGATCTACTCCCCCTTTCACAAAATAATTTTCACGATTACCCTCGCCAAAAAACCTAAGTCCGATCTACTCCGCCTTTCACAAAATAATTCTCACGATTACCCGCGCCAAAAAACAATTTTATACAAAACAAATTTATAATTTGTAAATATAGCGGTATCGACCACCGAGAAAATGAAAAACAAGATAAAATGATGAGAAAATGAGAAAATAAAGATAAAATGATGTGGAAAATGGCTAATATAGGTTAAATGGGGATAGCTTGGATCGGGTCGAGAATGGTACCATTGGAAAGGTCTTGACAAGACTAGCAAAAATCAAGAAAATCAACTCAAAGTTGTAAGGTGGGATTGGTGGGGAGTGGGGTAAATTTAATTATTAATTATTTTTTGTAACATTTTTAAAGAATATTGGCAATTTTTTGATTTATTTTTTGCCACTTCTGAAATTTTCAATTTCCTTAGTCAACATGATGAATAGGGTTGTATAATTATTCGTTTCTATATTAATTTTATTTGACTCGCTTCTGCGACCTAACAGACCTGGGGGGGGGTCTATCTTCTTTAAAACCTAATAGAATTAAAAGAATATAAATCGGGGCGTTTAGCGGTAAAAGTGAAAGTGGGATTCTTGTTCTTGGGATTCTTGTTTCTGGGGATTTTGTCGCCGGGCCTTATGTCCTCAGGGGATTTTTTCGCCGGGCCTAATGTCCTCAGGGGATTTTGTCGCCGGGTCTTATGTCCTCAGGGGATTTTGTCGCTGGGCGTTTTGTCGGTGGGCGTTTTGTCGCCGGGGATTTTGCGCGGGCCTTATGTCGGCAACCTGATTTTAATAGATTGTTTACCCAATTTTTTGACAAACATAACATGAGAAACATTTTGGATTAGAGACATTCGACAAATAAAATAAATTATTTGTATGATATGAAATGTTATTGAACATGAAATTGGATATTAAATATTATAACGTTTCTTGGCCGATTTACTAATATTTGGTTCTAGCACTCGATCAGAAAATTAAAACAATGGCTTTCTATTTTTTTTTTTGTTCAAGACTATCTACTTCTAAAAATATTTCTCCTATTAATACTCCCCTTACCTGTTCTTATATTCACAATAATTCATCACTTATAATAACTCTTTTACACTTATAATAATCTCTTACAATTATTTAATTCAACTTGAATAACTTGTGTCACCTCTAATTTATAACTCACTTGTATCAGTCATAATGCAAAATTGTTTGTTTTACTTTCAACTTAAAACTACACGACCTCTTATATAAAATACATAAAATAATATCGATTTATCCTTTACCAATAAAAACATAATAGCACGGTCATAAAATGTTGACACATAGGTGTGAAATCTATTCTTTTTAATTAGTTTATATAACTTTTCTCTAATAAACTGCGTTTATTTTCGAATAAACGGCGTTTATTTTCATTATTTTCATAAACAACAATTTCCTGTTGCGTGTTATTTTATTTTCGTTATACTCTTGCATATTCAGGTGTTTTATATTCCTTTAGTAGAAATATTTTCTATAAAGAGCATTTTCGAGAACGAGATGTTTTTTGTACATTAAATCCATAATCGTCAGAATATGGTTATATCCAGCTTTAGCTACTCCCAACTAATAGGAGCAGTTGGAAAATATTATGTTGTTACACATTAAAAGTAAAAAGGTTTTAAAAAGATTTTACGCTAAATGGAGAAGTTTACTGAACTAATTGGAATACTGGAAAATATTAGATGGTGCCTGGTACTTAGTAATCCATCGATGATCAGTGATCCATAAGCTTTCCTAACTGCAAAATACTCAGAGAGATAACAGTCTGCCGATTTCTGTGTATAGCTCATTTTCAACAACCGGGGCAAAAACATTGCCTTATTGGTTTAGTTTAACCGTACGTCAATTGTGTGAGCGATGAGATGTGTTTTTCCAAGTCCCTGTTCGGTAAATGAAGGAAATGAGTCCATTACGTTTTGAAATTTGGTCAAATTGTCTGAAGAAAAAATGTGCTTATTAGGGAGAGACTCTGATAAACGAATGTGTAGGCTAAGATCTTCCAACATCTCGGGGTTTAAACCGAAAATGTTCCAAAATTGTTCCATTTTCAAACCAGCAGCGAGGTTGTCAAACAACAAAGTCGTTTCTTTCATCCTTAAATTGTCTTTTTAATGCATTACGAAGCTCAATCCAAGATGTCGGACGGTTGGTCAATGTTACTTAATGTTGAGTCGTTCTCTTGAAACATCAAAGAATAGATTCCATTCCATGAATTGGAGGATATGATTTATGGAAGCCACCTTGAAGGTTTGTGTCATGATTGACTCTAAGGTCGCGTTCAGAAGTTCGTTGCTGAGGACTTAAAGCTTCCGATGTTATCTCAACCGCCAAGGTCTTATGAGATGAACATTTATGTTTTGTGTTGATGTTGGGTTTCTCAATTCTAAAAGGAGACGTGAAATAACGCTATATAATTGATTAGAAAAGTTAGGTTGTCTTTTCACTTCCGAATTTTGGATAAGGTAGCAATATTCGTAGATGACCAGCTGATGGGTATCCAATTTTATAGCATTTTGTAGATGAGATATCATAGGATTATGAATGTTTGTTATTACAGTTTGTAACGATCGCAATAATCGCGAAACAATAATAAAACCAAATTCATCTTCGTTTTCAATTCAATAAAAATGCATTTCATTAGTTTCCGTTCATTCTTACATTAATAATAATTTTAAAATTTTCTAAAACTTAACTGCTAGTTAAATTTTGAACATACTATAAAAAGCAAACGAACGTACTAAATTTTTATTTCCAATGCTAATGAACAGACGTCGTTGTTAATCATTTTGCTGAATTTCGAATATTACACGATTGATTAGAAAAGGTCAAAAGCAAAAAACACATTTTTTGCAATTTTTAATTTGGGAAAAATTATTTTTTGATTCCATTTTTGGCTTTTCAAAAGAAAAGGTTTAATTGTTTTTTTATAATTTATCAGCTTTACGGTTAAAACTTGATTCGTGTTTGTGCAAATAATATAATTTGGAATTTTTATTTTCATAAATTTATTTAATAAAGTTCGAATTTGATGTTTTATATAATAGAGTTTATTTTGGTTTACTTGGTTTCGTCGTAAATATATATTTAAAGTACACAAGGTGTTTGTAGTTTTCCCTGCATTGGGTGGCCTATAATTTGGCCAAAAATTGTTTGATTTGTGATTTCATAAGAAAGGATTGTTGAGTTTTGTTGAACGATTGCAAGGAGGTTCGATCAAGGGGTCTGCTTTATAAAAGTGGCAGTACATGAAGATAAATTATTTTCTTATCAACTTTTGTATTTTAAAGATAATTTGAAGCAATACAACTTGAAGAATGGCGCGTCTTTATATTTTTACTTGATTATGCTGTGTTTTTTGTGACTTCAAAACGCCATTTTGTTAATATAAAGTGGTAAATTTGTTTGTTCGATTAATTCGTAAAAAGTATCAATGGAAATATGGAGAGTTGTACAAGTTTAAATTGATTCAAATATGGAATATGGAAATGTTGTATATAGTGGCAGTAATGATCAGTCAGGAATTCATTTAATAAATCCACCGCAGACGGGTTTGACAGAACATAATGAAGAAATGATGTTGGAGGGTCAAACAAGTGACTTGAAACAACAGAAATTTTGATGAAGCAGATCACCAATCAACGGTTATATTTAAGGTATTTATTATAAATATGTATATTAATTTTAATTTAAATATTAAATATTGGAATGTCAAGATAAATTAAACAAAATAAGAGATTCCCAATCTCAAGGGTTTGTACCGGGGGGGATAAATAGATACCGGGCGTGTTTACATGGTTATGTATCATAATTTAAGATTTTTGTATTAAAAGTCCATATTCACAAAGTGAATACTACAACGTAGCGCCGAACAAAAAGGGACCCGTTAGCTTTTTTTTAGATATATATATGAATATTTTCCAGTTTGGGCGTTGGCAAGCCGGTTTTTTTGTTTGAAAAAAAAAATTTTTTTTGTGGAACATTTCATATGATTATATGTATATATTTATATATTAATTGATCATTTCAATTTAGATTAATTAATATCTATATATAGTTTATTTTTCGCGTCGGTTTATTTAGCTAAATTTTGTTAAAAAGCTAGAGGGAAAAATAAAGGTTTAGTTTCTAGGGTGTTCATGTGTATATTTATCATAAGTACTCTAAATTTATATTTTCAAAAATTTAAAGAATTTCGCGTTTCTCTTTGTAAGTTTTAGGATAAACCAGTTGTGGGTTTTTTTTGGTAATAGGGTGGTGGCAACCGGTTTGGGCCGTGGTTGTCAATCAGCTTTTTGTGTATCTTGAAATAAACCAGTTATTGGTTTCGTTTTGGTTTTGATTAAGGAAATTATATATTTTGAATTTTGTTAAGAATGTATACAATTATGAGGGGTCAGGGGTTATTAAGGAGGTGTCGGCCAGGTGGGTTTGAGCCCCGGATGAGATGGATGAAGTGACTGAGGAAGTGAATGTGGGCTGGCGTGAGAGAAGGAGGATAAATAGAAATAGGAGCTCTCACCTGAAGAGGAAGGAGAGGAGAAGAAGGGAGAAGGAGAGTCGCTTGGTCGTGGAGCTGGGAGCTTCCTCGACCAAGAGTACTCAAATAGAGGAGCTGGTTGAGGTGGTTCCCATCTCACCGACCATGCGACAGGTAGAGGAGTGGACTGGTCCACAGGAGGCCCCTGTTCCTCATTGTATAATTAGTTAAGACTAATTTTTTTTAATTTTGAAAAAAACCGTTTTGGGACAGCAATTTTTTTTGGAGATTGTTTTTTGTGCTGTCATTTACTTTTAGTAATACTAATTGTTTTTCATTTGGAAAAAAGAAAACCGTTTTGGGGAAGCAGTTTTTTTTTGAAATTTTTTTATGCTACCACGTACATATTGTACATAATCCTGTACATATTTTTTTTATATATACATAGTACAATTTGTTTTTGTACATAATGTATATATTGTATATTTTTTGTAAATAAATTTTTGTATATAGATAATTTGTAAATATTTTCTTTTACCATGCCATTGTACATATTTTTGCACTTCCTGCAAATAATTTTTTTAATAAGTACTATTTGTGCTAGTACTTTATTTTGAGTAAATGGTTTTTTTTCTTGAATTGATTTATGTTTATTAGGTTTATTGATTCACTTTTCCCAGCGGTAGGCCTAAAAAGCCATCCATAGAGCTTCACTCTTTAACATTGATGTCGTTCTTAGATCGCCTATGGCCATCGAGGTTATGCGATCGAAGAACATTGGTTTCTTCTATTCATTCGGCGAGGAAGTCCTCAGGGACGAGGAGTGGTGTTGCTGTGTTTGTACTTAGGTGCAAACCAGTAGTACCATTCTTTGCTCAGAGGCTTCTTCGGTGTAATGAAGAGAAGAACCAATTGTACTTTGCTTTCAGGATCAGAGGCTTCACCTCATACAAATTCAAAAACTTTTCCATTTTTCCATTTAGTATTACAATAAAACAATTTCTCATAGAGTTTAGGATTTGAAGTCTGGTGCTCGGGAGCGTTCTTCAACTTTCGCATTAGGTTTAGTTGTAATTTATTTTTAGGTTAAACAAGCACAACTGGGTCAGTAGAAATGGACCTAGTGTCTAATCGTGACAGTTGTGATTGTTTTATTAGGTTGGGGAGAATCTGTTCTGTAGAATCTGGTCGTTAGGGGCTTTTCTAGTCAGTTCTCACATGCATTGTTGGAGTGGGCTCGCGAACGCGATATTTTAAATTTAAACAATATGGATATTGTAGCCATACTTACTTTTTAAATTGTCTCCAGACGAATCTTGATTTTGGGAATCTCTTATGATATTAAATAAAAAAATAAAATAAATCAAACAAATTTTTCAAAAAACTAAATAAATAATTTTTATTAAATAAATAATTTTTTTTAAATTTAAGTTAATTTTAGGTAACTAAATAAATAAATTTTTTTAAATAAGCAAGACATCAAGATATAAATAAATATCTATTATTTTTTAAAAAAATTAAATAAATATTTTGAGTTAAGAGGACCACCCAATAAATAAACATCTTTAAATATTTTTTTTCAAATTTTAAAATAAATAAATATTTTTTCCATAGGGGTGTGTCGTCAATAAATAATTTTAGGTATATAATTAATTCTGAAATTTCAGCATATCTGAAATTAAAATAAATAAATTATATTTTTACATATACAATATCTTAGGAATTTTTGTACAGATTCAGCAAGGATTAGCTACGACGGTCTTTCCTTTGGTTCCTTTACGAAGTTTGTTTTTTTTTACAAAAATTTTCTGTTTTTTTTGGGGCGTTCGTTGGTTTTTTTTTTCGTTTTGCGTTTTTCGTTTTCACTTTTACAGCGTACTAACTACATTTTTTGTTGTTGGGAATTGGTTTTAGTGTTGTTGTCAGCGAGTTCATAATTTTTCGGGTTTTACCATCAAAATGTCAAACCAACTAGACGTTGACCATCCGTTCTATGGTTTGGAACCCACCGAACTACAGATCGAATGTCTGGTTCGGGGTGTAAACTTCAGGGGGAACAATTGGGCAGAGGACTTTGCAATACCACAATTGGGTCCATCACTCCAAGCCGAACACATACACAATAGTCCAGCATTAGTACAACCGCAATTATCATTAAATTATCCATCAGTACCACAGGTACAACCACCACCATTATATCCACAAGCTCCACTTACAGCACCACCACCATACAACCAACCTCCTCAGGTATGGCGTGACGCGGCTCCAGCGTTAGCACCAGTGGAGTACCGAGGGGTTCATGGGAACAATTTGAGTCGTTATGACTCAAATTGGGTTCCAACCTTCACAGGAGATGGTCACTCTCCTGATGTTCATGAGTTCGTTCACAGAGTTGAGGCGGCCGCCAGGAGGGACCGTGTGAACTGGGACGACCTTAGGTCTATCGTTCCACGGTATCTCAAGGGGGCTGCCGACAGATACTATTTGAATTTAACTCATGAATATGAGGTGGTGACCTATCCAGTGTTAAGGGAGGGACTCCTACAAACCTTCGGTACGCTTACTGATGATAAGGCGATCTTGCGAGTTCTTCTGAACCGCAAACAAAAGTCAAAGGAGAGCGTGTACGAGTATCTGGTGGAGATTGGTTCGTTAAATCGTCGTTTAGCACGTCCATTTGCTGACCGTGAAATGCTAGAAATTGCTCGGGAGGGACTGAGTGTGGAGCTCCAAAACGCTACTCTAGCTGCAACAATACATTCAATTGATGAACTTCGGACTTTATGTCAGAAGTTTGAACGGTTGTGGTCCACACCAGTTCCGACCAGAACATCAAATTTAAGAATTAGCAAGCTACAGCAGGTGGATGATTATGAGGTGGATGTGGAACTAGATCGAGATGGATATATTGAAACGATGGATTCAAAACAGCCCGAACAACAGCACGAAGAAGGCGACGAGAGATGTAGCAACGCAGGACGATCGATCACCACTCAGGAAACCAGAATAAAATCACCTAGTACATTTAATTTCCCATCATTACATCACACATATTTGAGACGTCTTGAACGCAACATTAGATATTGGAGGATGAGGAAATTATTTCGTAAAGCTTGTATTTCATCTATCCTTTCAGAAACAAAGGATCCTCGGCCGCGATTAACAATTAAGATTTTGGACAAACACATTTCAGGATTATTGGATAGTGGAGCGTCAATCACAATACTTGGAAGAAATTCCTTGGAATTATTGGAATCAGCAGGTACAACTTACCGTAAGTACACTTCGTGTATTCGTACGGCAGATGGTACTGCAAAAAAAATTTTGGGTTACATCGAAATTCCAATAACCGTGAATGGCTCCACTAAACCAATGCGGTTCCATATAGTCCCTGGTTTACGAGAAGAGCTCTACCTGGGCATAGATTTCTGGGAGAAATTTGGTATTGTTCCTTCATTTGTTAGTGAACTGACTCGCACAGAGCTACAAACTGTTAATATACATAACCTCACCACTGACCAGCAACGAGAACTGGATATGATCAAGGATTCTTTCCCGTCATTTGAAGTGTCTGGACTCGGAAAGACTTCTTTGGTTGAACATGTCATCGATGTTGGTGATAATGCACCTGTTAAACAGAGGCATTATCCCACATCGCCGGCTGTTCAACTAAAGGTCTATGCCGAACTTGACCGAATGCTTCAAATGGGCGTGATCGAAGAGAGTAACAGTTCTTGGTGCTCGCCAGTGGTTTTGGTACAAAAAGAATCTGGTAAAAACAGATTATGTATTGATAGCCGTCGTGTCAATTCACTAACTAAAAAGGACGCTTACCCACTTCCCTTGATTGATGGCTTACTAGGTCGTCTAAATAGCACAAAGTACATTTCAAGTATTGATCTCAAAGATGCTTTCTGGCAGATTCCTCTGGCAGAAGCATCTAGAGACAAGACAGCCTTCACAGTGCCTGGTCGTCCATTGTACCAATTCCGGGTTATGCCCTTTGGATTGTGCAATGCTCCCCAGACAATGTGTCGGCTAATGCACAAAGTGATACCACATCAATATCACGAAAATGTCTTTGTTTATTTGGATGATCTATTGGTAGTCTCTTCCACGTTCCAGGAACATATGGAATTGCTGTCCAAAGTCTCTTCATTGTTAAGAGCGGCTGGGTTAACAATAAACCTCAAGAAAAGTAAATTTGTTCTGAGAGAGGTGAAATACTTAGGATTTTTGGTTGGTGAAGATGGTCTTCGAACAGACCCTGACAAGGTAAGAGCTGTAGCAGAGTATCCAGCTCCATCTACAGTAAAACAAATACGACGTCTTTTAGGAATGGCTGGTTGGTACCAACGTTTCATACCAAACTATGCAAGCGTGGTATCACCAATTACAGATTTATTAAAGAAGAGTTCGGGGAAATTGAAATGGACATTAGAAGCGCAAGCTGCTTTCGAAAATTTAAAACGATTGCTGACTACAGCACCAGTATTAGTAAACCCTGACTATAATAAAGAGTTCTTTATTAGATGCGATGCGAGTCTGACAGGGATAGGTAGTGTACTGTATCAGATCGACGAAGACGGACAAGAGTGTCCGATAGCCTTCATGTCGAAAAAACTTAATAAAGCTCAACGAAACTATTCTGTTTCTGAGCTTGAATGTCTTGCGGCAATTCTGAGTGTGAAGAAATTCAGGGGCTATGTTGAAGGTCACCGATTTACAATTGTGACTGATCACTCAAGTCTGAAGTGGCTTATGTCACAGAAGGACTTGAGTGGCCGTCTGGCTAGGTGGAGCCTAAAACTCCAACATATGGATTTTACCATTGTCCACCAAAAAGGTACCCAAAATATAGTCCCTGATGCTCTATCTCGTCTTTATGACGATACACACGAGGAATTGACGGAAGCATTAACACATCACATTAACGACATCAAAATCGACAATGAAGGTTATCGGCACAAGGAATATACGGATATGATAGCTAAAGTTCAATCATCTCCTAAGGACTTTCCATCAGTTAAAGTCGTGGATGATAAGCTATACATACGTATTGAGCCAAGATCTGATGCAATACCCAACGATGTTCCTGTGTGGAAACTCTGGGTACCAAAACCGATGACTTCAAACATGATTCAGAAACATCATGATGATAGTACTGCTGCTCATGGAGGTGTTAAAAAGACTTTAGAATTACTTCGACGTCTTTATTATTGGCCGGGCATGGCGTCACAGGTACACAACTATGTTGTGTCCTGCGACACATGTAAACAAACAAAAGCCACGAATCAGATATTGCGTCCTCCGATGCAATATCAATTCGAAACAGCACGTCCATGGCAGAGAGTCTATATAGATTTTTTGGGACCGTATCCTCGTTCTACACTTGGGAATACGGTGTTATTGGTAGTTCTGGATCATGCTACGAAGTTTGTACTACTGAAACCACTTAGAAACGCAACTTCACCGAAGGTGAATGCTTTTCTAAGGAATGAAGTGTTTCTTACATATGGGGTACCAGAGTTTCTACACAGTGACAATGGCAAACAGTTCACTAGTAGGAACTTTCAAAGTCTTTTGTCAGATTTCGGCATTAAACACATTAGGACCGGCGTTTATAGTCCTCAAAGTAACGCGTCAGAGCGGGTCAATAGGTCAGTCCTGGCAGCAATTCGAGCGTTCATTAAAGGTCAACATACCAAGTGGGACTCACAAATTGGTGAAATCGCGTATGCACTGCGGGCTGCAGTACATTCTGCTACCAAGTACTCACCGTACTATTTATTATTTGGTCAACATCCAATATCGGATGGAAATACTTACCAATTGTTGAGATCACTACACCAGCTTGGTGAAGATGCTGGTGAGGAATTAGGACGCTCTGATCATTTGACTCTGCTCAGGAACCGGGTTCAGAAAAATTTAAAAGCAGCTTTTAAGAAATCGCAACATCAGTACAACCTGCGATCTAAACTACGGACTTTTCAACCACAACAACGTGTGTTTGTACGGCAACATCATTTGAGTGACGCTACCAAAAAGTTCTCGGCAAAATTGGCTCCAAAGTTCTTACCTGCAATGATTAAGACTAAGATTGGAAATGTACTCTACGAGTGCACAGATATGAGCGGTAAGGATCTTGGAGTCCATCACGCGAAAGACATCAGGGAATGATGTCTTTTCGTTAGGTAGGGTTGTTCCTCTGGCTGATTGTCGTCTCTGGGGTTCACATCTTCAGGTCATACTTACTGGTTGTATCGGGGTGTCCATGGTGCTGACGTTCGGATGGATGGTCGGTCTCAATACTCAGTGAAGTTCTTAAGGACTTCATGAGTGTTGGAACCGGTCATCGGTCTTGACGCCAGTGACTGTGGGTATCTCGATCCCAGACACAGCTTAATAAGTGGAAGTAGTTCGGTGGTTTTCTGTCATGGAGGGGATGGCGACGTTTTTGTGATTTCAAGAGTAGAAATCTTGGTTTCTACCTTGAATTCATGGTGTAACGATCGCAATAATCGCGAAACAATAATAAAACCAAATTCATCTTCGTTTTCAATTCAATAAAAATGCATTTCATTAGTTTCCGTTCATTCTTACATTAATAATAATTTTAAAATTTTCTAAAACTTAACTGCTAGTTAAATTTTGAACATACTATAAAAAGCAAACGAACGTACTAAATTTTTATTTCCAATGCTAATGAACAGACGTCGTTGTTAATCATTTTGCTGAATTTCGAATATTACACGATTGATTAGAAAAGGTCAAAAGCAAAAAACACATTTTTTGCAATTTTTAATTTGGGAAAAATTATTTTTTGATTCCATTTTTGGCTTTTCAAAAGAAAAGGTTTAATTGTTTTTTTATAATTTATCAGCTTTACGGTTAAAACTTGATTCGTGTTTGTGCAAATAATATAATTTGGAATTTTTATTTTCATAAATTTATTTAATAAAGTTCGAATTTGATGTTTTATATAATAGAGTTTATTTTGGTTTACTTGGTTTCGTCGTAAATATATATTTAAAGTACACAAGGTGTTTGTAGTTTTCCCTGCATTGGGTGGCCTATAATTTGGCCAAAAATTGTTTGATTTGTGATTTCATAAGAAAGGATTGTTGAGTTTTGTTGAACGATTGCAAGGAGGTTCGATCAAGGGGTCTGCTTTATAAAAGTGGCAGTACATGAAGATAAATTATTTTCTTATCAACTTTTGTATTTTAAAGATAATTTGAAGCAATACAACTTGAAGAATGGCGCGTCTTTATATTTTTACTTGATTATGCTGTGTTTTTTGTGACTTCAAAACGCCATTTTGTTAATATAAAGTGGTAAATTTGTTTGTTCGATTAATTCGTAAAAAGTATCAATGGAAATATGGAGAGTTGTACAAGTTTAAATTGATTCAAATATGGAATATGGAAATGTTGTATATAGTGGCAGTAATGATCAGTCAGGAATTCATTTAATAAATCCACCGCAGACGGGTTTGACAGAACATAATGAAGAAATGATGTTGGAGGGTCAAACAAGTGACTTGAAACAACAGAAATTTTGATGAACCAGATCACCAATCAACGGTTATATTTAAGGTATTTATTATAAATATGTATATTAATTTTAATTTAAATATTAAATATTGGAATGTCAAGATAAATTAAACAAAATAAGAGATTCCCAATCTCAAGGGTTTGTACCGGGGGGGATAAATAGATATCCGGCGTGCTAGGAAAATTTCCAGCATATTATAACATAGTAGTAAAGGTCCAATTGTTATAAGTTGGCAAATTTTCTAGCGATGAATGTGGATTCACTTTAAAAGAAGCAGGAAAATTGGAGGTTGCCACATTCGACGTTATGAAATTACTTGGAAATTTCACTTAGGGAATCGAACTTTGAAGAAGTGGTTGTTTGGCAGCAACGATTTGTGGATCACTAGCAAAACACTTCCCATCATATTTTCTATTATGTTTTTCGTTGGACTGTTATCAATTTCCTCTAAATCGTGGATGGACTTATCCAAATTTCCATCGTCAATATTAGCTTCGTTTAGAGCGCTTGTTAATTTATCACATACGAAAATAGCTTGATATTTTTCTGCAATTCGATTCAACCTGCACAGATAGTGTTTAGCCCGAGTTTGCATCGACTGCATGATTAAAGTGGATCCGAACGCAGTGCAGCGATGAGTGCCTCTTGCATTTGAGTGATTTTGCCAGCAGCGTCCGAAGGAGAGCGAATCGTGTCCCAGAAAACACATTTACGTCATTGTGATATCAAAATGACATCACGCTAAGTCACGTCTTATGTAAGATTTGGGTCATATATAAGTCATATGTATATCATTATTTCCCACTTATTTACGTAAGAGCATGACATAACAATAATGATATAACTATGACATAAATGTGATGTCTGTGGAGATATTTGTGACGTTGTTATGATATAAGGTTGATATCATAGTAATATAATTTTTTTTTGTGATGTATTATATTTTTAATCAAAAAACAAATTCATAACAAAAACACTTACCCGTCAGTCATTCATTGGTCATTACTCATTACGTACCTGCTAGGATTCTATAACCTGCTTGGAAGTAATAACTAACTATACGAAAATTTTTTCAAACTATTTACGATTAAAATGGATGTACCTCTAGTGAAATTTAACAAAATCATAATAACGTCATATTTAAGTCCAAATTATGACATCATATCGAAGTCAAATTTAAGATCAGTGTGATGTCATGAAAGCATCATATAAATGATACCAGGATATAGTCATGACGAGTGTCATTTTTATGTCAAATTTACCTTACAACTACATCATATATATATGACGTTCGTGTGATGTCATATTTACGTCTTGTGTTCACTGGGGTACTATAGTTTCTTTATCTTTACGGTACCGAATTACAAAGTTAAAACGCTTTAGTTTAAAATTCCAATAAGCCAAATGGTCAGCTAGTCCAGTTTGCTTCATAACCACTCTAGACTCGTATGATCTGTAATTTTTATAAAATTTGTAGTTATTGAAGCATTTGCGCTAAAGGAAATGGGTTTCGGGACCACTAGGAAGAGAGTAACAGTTGGTTTGGAAAATACCAGCTTGTGTCAGTTGTACTTATTGAAAAAAAAAACAGAAACCTGAAAACGTATAAACGTATAAACGAAAAAGTTTTCTGTACTAATAGAAAATGTTAGGTCTTAGTAGATAATAGATCGTTTGTTTTTGAAAAGTTTGAATTCCTGAACGGTAAATGGAGAGGTTTTTAGTTAGTTTGCTGAGTGTATCATCTTTACACCAAATTATCATCCTTTCACTAAATTACTTCACTTATTATCATGTCACTAAATTAATTTATGATTAATTGTAACTTCCCCTGTTTAAAAAAAAAACAAAATTTGGAACCTTTAGAAATATTTTTAATAAGACAAATACAAACCGAAAAAGTTACAACACATATTTTAAATGATATTTATTTCGTACTGAAATCTAAAACGACATTTTTCGGATTATTTATGGTACAAAAAGTTGAACTTTAATTTCCTAACACTTTATAAAATTTTAAAAGTCCTAGGACGTTAAAGTTCAACTTTTTGAGCAAAATTTAAAACTCATTTCTTTTTATTTTAATAAATTTCGAGTATGAAATAAAATTTTGTATTTACCTCAAACGAAAAGTGTTTTTAAAAGTACTCACTAGTAATTTCGGCAAACAACTAGCTCGTACTTTAAAGTTTCACTTTTCGTTCTAGATAAATAAATAACTATTGTTGAATGAAAAGGTTGGAATCTTTTAAGAAATAGAGTATGCTTCTCGACCAAAATGTGTTTTATCGTTCATATTATTTTCTGAAAAAATTCAATACGCATTCGAAAATGACTTTTTTATTCGCCTACATATTAAAGTGTTACTTTATTACTGTGATTTGCGGCCTTAAAGTGTCACTTTTTAACCACATAATTTGTTGTAATAGCTACGTCCTAAAAAGTAAAAAACATTTGTATTTGTTTAAATTCTATAAAAATAGAATATTTGATCAAAGCAACCCTTAAATTCAAAATTTCATTATCCACTTAAAATAGTTGTTATCATTTGTTGTCATGGTTATACAATAACTTGGAGAAAATAATAAATATTTTGTCAAAGGTAACTTGTTCCACATATTTTCATTTCAAAAATGATGCAAATTTATAATTTTGATTTAGAATAAACATTTTTTTTTAAATATTTTGCTTGCGGCGAATATAAAAAAGTAGATGATGCACGGACGTAAGCTATTTTGGACTTAATGTAAACTCCACATACGTCCAAAATCTTTAGCTTTACGTCCTAGCAAATGTACTATTTGGTCTAGAGACACAAACTACTATTATTGGAATGCAAATTGTTGTTTAAATCAAAGTGTTGACAAAAAATATAATTAGTAACATGTTATAAAAAAAAAGTTAACGATAACGTTAACGATAACGTTTTATAAAAAAAACGCCTAGAAGTTCTGTATATGATTTAACAGTTAGTAGATACTAGATATTATACTTTAACAATTGCTTTACCGAAATTTTTGCCACCTAACATTTCAATAAATGCAGTTGGCATGTTTTCAAATCCTTCTACAATTGTTTCGCGATATTTAATTTTCCCTTCAAGTATCCAGTCTCTCATTTGTTGGATTCCCTCCAACCATCTATCATTCCATCGCCAAACAACAAATCCTTCCATTTTCAATTGCTGAAAAACAAATATTGGTTGTAAATGAGGAACCATTGGATAATCTTCAGTCGATAAATGATATGATGTTGCATGCCCACATACGGCTATTCTTCCAAACAGATTCATTCTATTTATAACAGCTGAGCTGATTGTACCTCCAACATTATCAAAATAACAATCAACACCGTTTGGTACTACATTTTTTAACTCGTCTTTGAAATTTTCATTTTTGTAGTTGATAGCATGGTCAAATCCTATTTCATTGGTTAACCAATCACATTTCTCTTTAGAACCAGCGATCCCAACAACTTTACATCCTTTTAGTTTGGCAATTTGACCAACAGCGGTTCCAACTGCTCCAGCAGCGCTAGAAACAACAACCGTTTCGTTTGGCTTT